>LPNX010436692.1:23947-95725 GCA_001517045.1 Pseudotsuga menziesii | reverse complement strand
TATATAATCTGCAACACTCTAACATCATAAAAGAAAATACTTTCTTCAACGACCTAAGTCGCACAATTTAACAACATAATTAACAGATTCAATAAGCCTTTCGATCGTGGCTACAACTCATCGCATTATAAGATTTGAACAAGGATTTTAAAACTTACTTAACACAACAACCTAAGTTTAAAATCGACCTCCATGCAAATTGGTAAACTTGTAAAAAAAACTTCCATGATTACGCTTTTGCATAATTGCTAGATCCAAAAAAAAGGTATACCTTCCCGAAAGTGAAAACAGGCTTGGGACAACAATTTGAAGCCGACAAAAATCCGGGTCCATCATTCTGGATCTTGATATCAACTATTGAGGGCACAGGATATAGTTTTATCAATTTTTTTTTCCGATCTCGATACCTCTTAGTTAAGAGTGCTTAGATAGGTCTTACCAGAGGAAATTGCTACGCATAGGTTGTAACCAAACAGACAAGCGATGATAACCCTGAGCTACGGGGGAGGGATAATGCTACCAGGACCAACCATTGTATATGGCCTAGGTCTTACAAGCAATAGATCATAAAGAAAAGAGAGTTCACGTCGCAAGAGAAATAATAGTGTTTCCCATATTTACACAAATGGAAAACATGTGCAGGCAACTTATTTTTATTAACTTCAAAGGTGATGCATGCTACAGTGCATACCTGGACCTTTCCGCTCAAAAACTACCATGAGTGTTCGCCTGTAATTCTGGCCTGAGACCTTCGACTCAGCAAACAAAAGCTCCTCACTATCCTTTTCTTTCCCCAAAACGAAATGCAAGCTCCTCCCCCCGAAAGGCAGAGCTCTTCCTCATATATGTACTCCTTTCCCAAAAGCCTGCGTCCTCTTCCTCTATTAGTGCTAAACCACGCCTCGAATAACCTCCTCCCATCGTGCTGGTTTGCTCAGGACAATTAAAACCTACCGATTCAACGTCCCTTAACACAAATCGTGGGTAGTAATTAAGGGCTTTCTTAATTCTTACAAATCATTTCCATCATTATTTCCATAATCACAGGAAAGTATATATATATATATATATATATATATATATATATTCTCCGCTTTTGCATATATCAAGCCTTTGTTTATTTTATACATATATATCTCTTAATTCATTGGATTGTTTTCTCCGATCAGAGGCGAGCTGGAAGTAACCTTATGGGGCGAGCGTTTCTAATACTTTTGTCCCTTCTTATTAAATACTTGCCCTTTAGTTTCAAGCCGTTCGCCCTAAATTAATAAGGTTAACTTAATAGATTTAAATTAAATATCTTATCTTTTATGAAGGATTAGTTTGTCATTTTCCTTTTTCCGTATGATATACTTTATATCTAACGAACTTATATCTATCATTGATAGATCTCCAATTTAACAATACTTGCCTTTTAATTTTTCTTTGTGCTTATGATATGATTTGTATCATAATGTCTTTTTGTCAAACCCTTGTTTTCTGATCCCCTAGCCCTAGTTTTTTTCGCACCTCTGTTTGTCGGCTTTTGTGTTAATAAAATTTTACCTAACTTTCAAGTTCTCTTTGGGTGGGGCCTTGGCACTTGAGCTCCTCACCCAGAAACCCTCATACAATAATATGCAAAATTACAAAATATTCCAGGGCATAGGGGAGGGATATTACACTTTCGGTCGGTGAAACCCTTTTGAGGAAGCTCTACTTTTTAATGTCTTTGATATCTGTTGCGCTGGATGGGGTTTGGATCTACCTGGTTGTGAAAAACCGTCTTACGGCCTACCGGATCCATGTATTCATGGCCTCCCTTGTCTGTCTGAAATCCCTAAATCTCCTTTGGGAGGCAGAGGATAGGTCTTTCATTAAGAGAACCGGAACAACCCATGGATGGGATGTTCTGTTTTATATTTTCAGTTTTCTAAAGGGAATTAAGATTTTTACCCTAATTGTCTTGATTGCACCAGCTGGTCCTTCTTGAAACCCTACCTACAAGGAAAGGAGAAGAAATTTCTCATTGTTGTCATTCCCTTGCAAGTCTTAGCCAATTTTTCTACTGTGGTGATCGATGAGATCGGGTCGTATGCCAAGGATTGGCTTGCGTGGAAGCAGATGTTTCTCCTATTTGACCTAATCTGTTGTTGTGTTTTCTTGTTCCCCATTATCTGGTCTATAAATCATTTGCGCTAGGCTGCACATACTAACGACAAGGGAGTTGTGAATCTGATGAAGTTGACTCTGTTTAGACAATATTATTTTGTGGTGGTCTGCTATATTTACTTCACTCGCGATGTATTTTATGCTCTGATCACCATAACTACTTACCTGTATTCCTTGATTAGTGTCATGGCTAGAGAATTGGTAACCCTTGCGTTCTATGTGTTCACTGGTTACATGATCCTTCCAATTGGGCACAATCCCTAGTTTGTGATCGACCATGATGAATAGGAGGCTGTGTCCCAAACATTGAAGCTGGAAGACGACTTTGAGTTGTAAGAAGGCAAGGATTTTCAATTCAAAACAACGTTTCTTCTTGGACTTGAAACCGAGATTGTCGAGGGAGGTAATGACAGCAAAACCCTTGATTTTCCTCTTTTTAATTTTAATAAATGGTTCAGTCCATCTTTTTTGAATTATTCGTATCTGAGTTGTTTGCCTCTCCCTAGTTTTTTATTAAGAAATATGGAAAAGAGCATGAATATAACACTAGAAACTAAATTTGCAGGAAAGGAAGCATTGTGTACTCCCAAGGGTTTGGTGAAATAACAAGCATTGGTTTGTGGACATATCATGAGAAAGAAAGAAAACAAAACATTGATATGTATGTAATCCCTTGCTACGATCCAGGCTAGACTTCATGCTCTTAGTCTTCGAATGTAAGAAGGAGGGAAGACAGTTCAGAGGAAGCTTATGCAGAGACGCCACTAGGAATTTTGTCCAGAGATATCAAGCAGAAGAATTTCCATTTCCAGTCATGAAAGAAGGATCCATTTTCATCCAGTATATCCCAAAATATGTAAGGGAAAGCATAATGTGTATACTCTGTAGACCGTATCTTATATGGTGTAGGAAAAATTTGTCTCCTGTTTTCCTTTTCTTTTGATTACATTTTTTGTTGTGATAATGAAAGAAATATCTTCAACAGTTCCTGTGCCTTTGTTTAAGATTGTCTATTTTTAGTTCCTAGACGTGGACTCCAGTGTGTATCCATTGAGTGAGAGAAATAGTGCTAACTAACAAATTGATAGTGAATACACTGAAGAGATTGATGACTCAACCTACTAAATAAAAAGTATGTAGCACCATTCTCCAACCTGTAAGGAGTGGGATAAAGAGGATACCTCCCATTTTCCATAAATAGTAATTTTGTGGTGTGTCAATTGCACAAGGTACCTTCTCTATTTTATGAGGTTATATATATGTATGGTTTAGATAAACATAGGTGGAAAAAATCCATTCAAGAGGAGATCAATTCAATAAATAAGAATAGTACTTGGAAGTTAACAATTTACAAACACCAAAAATCATATTCTCGGTTGGAAGTGATTATTCATAAAAAAAAATGGAGTTACCTTTCCACCCGATCATTTGCACCGATCGAACGACTTGAATCGCGTGAGCTTTCACATCATGCATTTTTGTTCGCCTGATAGGTGTAAATGGTCGGGTGGAAAGCTAATGCCAAAAAAAATATAATGCCTAATGGAGAGGTGAAGACATATAGGCCCAAGTTAGTGGCCCAAGGATATTCCCAAGTTCCTGGGTATACTTCCATGAAACCTATGCCCCCAAATACATCATCTATCTATGCTAGTAGTTAGTGAGTTTGCGATAGAAATAGTGATGTTAGCCACAACAAATGTTGGTAGGTCCAGTGATATCAGTGTGGCATTGTTTCTTTTACATCATTTCCTTTTGTGATATGGTTGGCAAGTCATCTCCCCCGATAGGGCACAGGTTCTCATCTTCCTCAAGAACTCACTCACTCATTGATCATAACCTTCCTAGATCAGGTTAACTAATACGATGGATCTTAACCTTCTGAGATAGGTATAACTAATACTAGGGGTTGTTTCCCCATAATCATGGCCCATCTTTTAGAACAACTAATTTATTTACGTCAAACTAAATAATTAACTAAATAAATCCCTACCGCCGTATTTATATACATAAAGACAAGATTTTTGAACACCAATCCAAAACACAATGGAAAAGGATTGACCAATGCAAAAAATTTAGATCTTTTCTGGACATCTAGAAGCCTCTAAAACTGTAGATCTGATATGTGTACAAAATACAGGGAACTCACATAATAAGGAAGCGCAAGAGAAGAATTACCACAATTGTACACATTGTACACTCTATGTGCCATTAGGTATATATAGAAGTATAGGATTAATTGGTTGGTGATAAATATTTATGAAGAGTTAACTAATGAATTTTCTGTTTTTAGTTAACTACTAACTTAATATACATAATTTTCTGTTTTTAGTTATACATGTTAGAATTAGGACTGCATTGGCTCTTTTCTCTACGTGTATCTCTTGGGTTTTGAGTTCTTGAAACATGGAAGTGTTAATATAAAGAGAAGAATATACTTTGCTGAGAAAATAAAGTAGATCAAAATTTTAATAAGTTGCATTGCATGTCCTAAAAGCCTCCCATCCACTGAGCAACTGATTTTCGATGGCTAACAAACTTACAAGCTCATTGTATAAATAGAGAAAAGTCTACAAGATTTCTGAAGTTCTTTGTATATGCTTCATAGAATATCTCGAACATATTCATGGGTCTATTGAACTCTTGAAGCACTTCAGTTTGTAGATGGCACATGTTGGAGCTTTAGTCTTCAAACTTCCAAGCACTTTAGTCTGTAGATGACTCATGTTTGTCCAAGAGCTGCAGTCTATCAAAGTTATAAACAATGGATAACAATTTGAGTAAACCCTCTCATCCGGTATGACTTTTGATTCATGATGCTGGGAATGAGAAATGATTTTGAAGATGCAGTTACATTGTTTATCTTTTTAGCAAAGAGGATATCCCATGTGTTTAGGAACTGTATGTGTCAATAGATGAGGGCCACTAGACTGGAAAGGGTGATGTAGGTAAGTCTACAGTTAATACTTCCCACCAAATCTTGCCATTGGTATACAGTGTTTTAGACCATGATCCCTGTTTGCTTGGAAAATTGTGATGAGTGTTTTCATGTAGTGGATGTGTTCATTTTGCAGTTTAAGGGAGTTTCAAGTTGGAATGCATGCCTGATTTATTAACGAATTAGTTGAAGCAAGAAAAGTCAATCCAACCAGTGGTTTCTTTTAAGGGTCCGCCAAGGACTACGGTGGCAATTGTTGCTATTGATTTTATGTTTCAATGTTGCACACACAGCTAATATTTCTGGAGGATGGTGATAGGTGTCTATCAGTACACCCTTCATGGGCATGACTAAGAGGGAAAAAGAGGGGATAGTTGCTAGATTGAACCCTTAGTCATAAGAGGACTGATGATGGAAAGATACTTGTGGGGATGTATAAGCATTTGGAAATTCAGAATAGAATATATGTTTATGGGATTTTGTTACAGCAAAAGGGAATGATGCAGAGAAGCAATTATGTTTAATAAAGCAGAACATGTGAAACTGAAGCCACATACATCACAGCTAGTCTGTCGAGCTGTGGCTTTGATTTTCAGTAATATGAACTCATGTAATTAAGTTTGTTTTCTGCAGATAGAAATAGTAGGACCAATGTCATAATGGTCAAAGGAACATAGATGGGGATATCATTTAGATGAATCATATGGTTAAGGGATTATCCAAAGATTTAGGTGGTGGAAAAACATAATGAATTTTCTGAAGTTGAAGAATGGCGAGTTTGAGAAAGGTGGAGAAAAGCTCCATCTGTGAAGCAATGTGGCTCAACGATTTTTCGGGGCTGTTAAGTTGCTCTAGGATACTTGCAGGAAGGTGTTAGCAAGAAGTGCTAAGAGTTACACTGGCAGTTGGGTTGATCATGAGTATATTGTATATTATAATATGTAGCTATCAGTCTGGTTTGTAATTCTTATAAAAACTTGTCATTCAACAAGTGGAAAGGGTTATATGAATATCATGGAAGTCTTGGTTGGTCTCAATTGTATTGTATGGTATAAAGTGCTAATATTTGGGCTAGAAAGGCATTTCCAGTGGTTTGAGTTATTGAAACCAGTGTCATAATGGCAATGTTGAATATGAGAAAATGAATATCGCAGCTTGCAGAAGCAGTTGGAAGGCAGAGAATAAGGAATAACTTTAAGGTTTGGATGAATGCATTGCATTAAACCTCTATATTTTTATGTTTTTTAGTTTGTAAAACCCCAAACATTGACAGAGGAAGATGTCCTCCATAAAAATTGGTTTTGTGGTACTTGGGTTGGAAGGAAATACAATATGAATCCTATTTTGGATGGCAGCTTCAAGGCATCTTTAATATTTATAGCCTATATTGATGTACTACTAATATGCATAATCTCTTGATGTAGATATGTCTAGTTGGAAACTCTCTAGTAAGTAGGTGTTAAAATACGGCTAGAAAAGTCAAAGATGGTATCAACTACTAGTGTCTTTGAGCATAAATGCTTTTGAATGGGGGCCATACAACTTTTCTATTAGTATTCATTGTAGTATTGGTATTCAGATGTATAAAAGTTGTAGCACCCAATTGTGAAGGAGATGTTAGAAACAAAAGGAGGGGGCCTAATCATATTGTATATAGCGTAGGGTCTATCATCAAACCTACATGCAGTCTGTATACGCAGGATGGATAACATATTTGTATTCTGCAATGGGGGAATTAGTCTTCTAATAGAGTATGAGTGGGCTTTACGGTTTTAAGTAAATAGTGTTTTGGTCATTTGGGTTTTTTTTCATTAAAAGGTATTTTTAACTGGTGATCTGAGCTCAAAATAACCCTACATATTTTTGGAATCCATCATAAAGGTAGGATCCATTTCAGAAAGGTCAGGATCTGTTCCCAAAACTACCCGAAATATTTTTAGATCTGTCTCATAATGGAAGGATCCATTTTAGAAATTCAAGATATTTTTCATGGTGGTAGGATCCATTTCCTTTTACCACAAGATCTGCCTCCAGGATGGATCCTGGACAGTTGCTGCTGGATCCGAATTGGATCCATGGCTCCTGCGCATGGGGATTGCAAATCCAGTAACTCAAGTAATAAAAAATGGTTGGATGTTTCAGTTGTCTCCTAATGATGATCCCAGAGTAGGGATCGAAACATTGAGATTCACGAACTTACCCAACGTAGCTCCTCCTTATTTACAATTGCCTAAGGTCAACTATTTTGGTCAGCCTGGAACCCCCTAGTATAATAGGAACTTTGAATTATTGTCATTAGCCACTATATATCCTAGTTGTATGCTTCTTGGTCAAGAATTAATCCCGTGTCTTATGTAGATGGATGCATTATTTTGAAGATGTAGTATTCCATGCTATTTCTATGCAAATGAAGTCAAGGAAATAAGATGACATGATTTGAATTTGATTTAGGCTTACTAATTTGATCTATATATGGCCTAATTCAGTGGGCACCTGAAAACAATTATTTAGCAGTGATTTTCTGTGAGATGTATAACATTTTAATTACATTTTCACCACGTTCCATTTATTTATTGCCCAGTCTTATAGAGGCAACTTTGTGATTTGCTTCTTTTGACCAAATTTGTTAATGTCCATTAGAAATCATAGGTAAAGCTTTTCCCTAGAATCAATATTCTACTTTAAGTTATGCAACTAAGGGTTTATTTAATGTCAAACAAGTTGTTGAAGTTGCCTCTTGGAAGAAATGGATGTATTCTTTGCCATATGTAAAGCTTCTCTCTTATGCTGTTAAACAAGAAGAAAAAAAATGTGCTCCCTGTTGACTTTGTTGAGTAGAATGCCATATTTGTTTGATAACTTTGAGTAATTTAAGGAGTTTCCATTTTCTTCAACTATTTTTCTTTGTGATTTTTTGTTTATATCTTTATTTTCAATTTGTCATTCTAGGATAATTTCATAAATTTACCAAATCAAGGTCATGGTTTTCAACGCTTTTATGCTAATTCTAGAAATATGGGACGCATGATTATTAAACACTTCTTTTAATTAATGATAAGGAGATTTTTTTGAGAAACTGAATAATAGGGATAAAGAGACAGATGAATCATCAGATGGATATGTGGAAGGAAAATCTTAGTCTTTGAATGTGATTTATTGAATCTATTGTTTCTATAGTACCCGACATTCTTTTGCAGTAGAAGAAGCATATTGTTGCAGGAACATTTATTTGTCTCTGGACTACTTTCTCTATAACTTATTAATTTTCAGTGGATTTCTCTAGATTAATATGTCTTCTAGTTGTATATTATGATTTTTTCAGAATGTATGGAATAAATGCTTAAACTACTACTGTGTTAAATATCCATTGAACAATAGCATAGAGCATCTAAATATGCAATGCATAATTTTTTGTGCTGCAGTGGCATATATTATGCAGGTTCAGTTGTAGATGTTATAAATTATGATACTGAAAAGGTACCAGAAAACATAAAATTGTCTCATGTCTTTGTTCATTTGCAGGTTGTCACAAGGGCTGCGATCTCTTTTGTCAGCATAGAGATGCTTCACAGGTATTTGATTTAATAGTGATGCAACTTTTATTATTTCAACACGTTTCTTGGTTCATCTCCAAAGATAATTGTGCAAGACATTTTTTGTTTGGAGGTTACATAACCTTCATCGATTTTACCTGCATTTTATTTGTAGGGGCATTCACTTCATATGACAATTTGAAAAATTGTCAAGATTATCATGTTAAGGTAAGGAATATGCAATTATATCATCACCAATTACTGTTATGTATATATTTGGATTGCATGCCACATAGAAGCCCTCTTAAACGAGGGAATTTTGTAAGATTTAGTGATTACATGCCAACAAAGTTCGAGGAAAACATATACCTTGTAACTTCTGCAATTATTTAGTACCAATTACTATTACGCATATATTTGGATTGCATGCCGACATGTACCTTATAGCTTCTGCAATTATTTAGTACTAGTTACTATTATGCATATATTTGGATTAAATGCCACACAAAACCATCTTAAATGAGGACATTTTGTAAGACTTAGTGATTGCATGCCAACAAAGTTCCAGGAAAACATGTACCTTGTAACTTCTGCAATGATTTAGTACCAGTTACTATTATGCATATATTTGTATTGCATGCCAACAAAGTTCTAGTGAAACATGTACCTTGTAACTTTTACAATTATTTAGTACCTCTGTGGGTATTATTTTACAATTATAGAAACAGGTGTATTTTGATGGTTATAGTCAAGGAATTAACATGCACTTGTTCAGTATAGTCCAGTGAATTCTAAAATTCCATTGATATTTATCTAAGAAGCTTTGTGTCTATGTTCTCTCCACGTGATAACAAATAAGCGTATTCTTTCCCTTGATGCTGGATTTGGTATCTGTATTGGTTTGGATCACCTTGAAAAATCTATTAGCCTTGAGGATAGCCGAGTGTGGAAGAATAAAATCCAAATAATCTATCCAATTTATCCAATAATAATTGTTTTTTCAACCTTGAAAAATCTATTGGCCTTTAGACCTCTCAAAATTGAATGAATTTTTCCAATAGCTATTGGCATCTTTGCTATAGATGAGTCATGGGTCAGGCTTCTGACATGATAAATTATGCTTGTAATAATGCATGTAAATAGTGTGCACTAACTTGTAGTTGTCTATCTATATGACCCCATAATTTCAATGTAAATATGTGAGAAATCAGTCCTTCATTAATGAGACATATCGTGATTGAATCTGGTTTAACTATCAACTTAGGTTAATTTTACATTTTTCTTATTGCAAGTGTTTTTTTGAAACAGTATATTGTCATATTAGTCTTATTTTAAATTAGAGGTGAAATATGAAATTAATAGGTCTTAGGATTTTTCTCTTGATAGGTTCAACTATAATAGGAAAACTGAGGTATGAAGGTGGACTGCATCCTTATGCACAGAAACACCACATTTAGAGGCAAGGATGCCTGAAATGAACACTTGTATGGCATGGTATTGTTTCAAAACTTGTTACCGGATACAACTTATGATGACCATAAAAGGATATTAAGGGCATGTAGTGAAAATATATTGTTTTATTGGAACTCTTAGATAAGGAAAAGTGGTTTGTTAATATTAACTATTAAATAAATGTCTAATTAATAGATGTGTTTAATAATCTCTCACACTGTCATGATAGTTGGCATGTAATATTTGGAATGTCATAGACTAAGTACGCATGGAAAAACTATTTTAATTTTTTCCAGGATATGGAACTATGATGAAGCTTCACTGCTGAATACGTTTGAACACTAAGATGGCCCAAACAGGGGAATATCCAAGCTTTGCCTTATGAATGAGTTGGATGACAGCATGCTTCCTGTTTCTTCAAGTAAGATCCATTGCCGGTATGTTTTCTGGATTATTGTGTTCAAATGTAGTTTTTTAGATGTCAGTGCAAATGGATGATGCTTATGCTAAAGTGATTTAATTTCCAGGTGATGGGAGTGTTTGTGTTTGGAAAGATTACACTCAACAAGATAGACATAAGATTGAAACAGTGTGGAAAACAACTCAAGGTCATAGACCTGGTGCTCAGAGTGTTAATGTTGTGGTTGACTGGCAGTAGTTGAGAGGGTATCTGGTAATGCTATTAATGAAAAATTGTAAACATTTTTTCTACAATAAAATGCTTCAATTTAGGGATATATGTTCTATATAATTCACCTAAGACTCATACCTTCAATGTCTTGGATTCACTCGTGGGTCTTCGGCCATGTCATTTTTCTATAGGGTTGTGATCCTAGGAAAGTTCTTATATATTGCTTGGAAGGAAATTTTTATATTAATTATTGTAACTAGAAACATCCTCATCACGTGGAGCAAGATGGGGTGAAGTGAAAATCAAAATGAATCACTAAGGATTTCAACAGCCAAGTTAATAGAAAATAGCTGACCAGCCTTTCAAAATCCAGGATTAATAGCTTTAGCTAATCATTTCTGGTTATGTACATAAGAAAAAGGATTTTAGTAGTCAAACTCTCATCTCCATTCTTAATATTCTGTGTACAAATTGACCATGTCTCCAATAAGAATTATCTTTGGTCTTGGTTAGACTGCATTTATTATTATATTAGCTGGTATGATGTATCTAATTTTGCATGCATGAGGATTTTTTTTCTTCTTTTTTATTCGACCAATATTTATTTTTTAATTATGAACTCTGACCATTGTTTTTGTGTGCAGTATGCATCTAGGGAGATATCTTCCATCATGATCTGGGATCTTGATAGAGAACAGCTAGCCTACAATATCCTGTCTTCTACAGAAAGCTGCATTTCATCCCTGGTTAGTTTATCTATCCCATATGCATTCTTCATGGAGGTTTTTAAGTGATCTTTAAAAGTCTAACTATACTATATGTACATATAAATGTGGATTGATCACCTACTTTTTGTTTAATTGGTAAATCAATTGGACTTTATACTGTCATTTTAAACCTGGTGGATTGACATATTATGGTCATCCTTTTTAAAACCCATATAAAATGATGAAATATATAATGAGCAACAAATAACAAAATGTATGAAGGATTGGCATGCATTATAACTGTGCAAGGTTTTGTCTGGAATTGCATTGTGTGCTTTTGTTGTTTTCTACAAATGTTACTGGGGAATGTGGAGAAAATCAATACTAACAAGAATTGCATGTACTTGTGTTTTGGTTGTTGTTTGTGTTGTACTACTTTATTTCTAGTTGTGCATCAATGTTGCACTGTTTTGGGACAAGGGAATGAGTTTCCGGTACCGCTAGAGAAGACACCCAAATTTTGCAGGGGATGGTAGGTTGGTCATGGCAATAATATACATAATCTTAGTATTGTATATATAGAAAATAATAAAATTTAAAAATTTTAGAATTCACCATAAACATGAATGACAAATATTACAAGTTACAACTAAAAACATTGAAATACAAATTAGAAATGGAAAATTCAAATAAGCTATATAGAGTCTAGACTTAGTAATCTTTGAAATAAAATTCAACTCAGAATGAGTAATGAAATTCAAATTATGAACCAAATAAAAAATTCATGTAATCTATTTAGATTAGCTTTTAAACTTAAGTTTTAACTTTAAAGTTTAAAGTCTACTAATTAGACTCGAGGGTCTAAAATTATGAGCTTCACGGGCTTGGGTAATTTCAGCTTTCTGTTCACTAGAATAAATGCATGAATTAATGTCATAACTAGAGTTTCCCAATAGATGCCTATATGCTTTTGCTCACTTTGATGATGGAAAGGTTATTGTAAGTTCAATGTATGTTCAGCTTTATGACCTCGTCTTGTTATTTTTAGTAGATAGCACATACTATTGCCTATTTATTTTCTTTTAGTTAGGGTCCTTTTTTAATGGTTGGCTTTTGTAGGTATCTATATTGGCTTTCTCAAGTATATTTAATTACTAGTTTCTGTCAACATAAGCTAAAGTAAATTTTAAGAATACATTTCGAATGTCAACATAAGCCAAAGAAAATTTTAAGAATACATTTAAAATACGTTCTCCAATGGAAAAGTAGTTTGAATCACTGGTCTCATAACTTGAGATTATCCTTTCCTAGTTCACTCTTGTAGGAGTGGATATCCAAGCTGACTACCATTTGAAAAATAATAAAACTTTCAGCCACAAAATTTAGGTTGTGACCTACTTTTCCATGCGGTGAAACTGAGTTCAATGTTATTTGGTTTAATATTGGCATAGTACATTTTTCTTGCTTTCTTTAATTATAATTACACTTTTTCCTAGCTCCCATTTCTATGTGCCTATCCTTGTTTTTGAGCCTAACTAACAATTCAATTATTTAATTATACAGGATAATGTTTGTTAATATTTCATGTAGCTGTAACTTCCATATATTTGACAGGTTTCAACTTACAAATTTGGATTGTTGAACTTGATGTCAATTGTCAAATTCAATGTTGTCAGCATTGGTCTCTTTGGCTGTGGTCCCATAACTTATAGATCTAAGATGCATTTCCCTGCCTATTCTTTTATGTAATCCAAAAAGATAGAGAATGTGCAACTGTCTCTATGCATCGATTCTATTTATTAAGTTTCATGATACCTCATAATCTTGATTGAATTTTGTCCTATTTAAGTTTCATGATACCCCAAAACTAACTTGTTATCTCCTCTTCTGGGTGTATCGTTCTTTAACTGCATCATTTTCAAGGTACTGATGTGCAACAGAGTGGGGAAGCTGCAACATTGATTCAAATGTTGACCTCTTGGTTTGATCTTTTGGAATGTTCCCAATAATAAAGTGTTAGGAAATTGAATTGGTGGAATCAAAGATTAGGTTGATTGATGTAGACCAAAATATTTCAATAGTGATCAACATGCTGATTACTACGTGGAAGCTTGAAAGTAATTCCTGTTAAATTAGAATGTGTGTAGAATGGTTTTTAATGCAATTAAAAATATATATTCAGTGTTTTTGCAGCGGTTTTCCATCTTTTCAACTAGGAATTAAAAGGGCCTTCCTGTAGAATACTTTCTACAAATAGATTTATAGCTACTCTAGTGGTATATATAACTTTTATAACTACCTATTCTTGAAGCTTAACCCTATCATTGGCCTGAAAGGATGAAACCCTACTTTTGAGCAGAGAATGTTACTTTGGCTAACTAGAGGTGGCCAAAGACAAACTTGCACTTCTACAAGTGATCATTCAAGACTGAGTATCTTCTAATATGGACAGTTTGTTACTTTAAAGATATTGATGTTATGAGACATGGGCCTTAGATGCCTTAGAAAAAAGTGGTTTTGATGTTAAATGAAAGTCTCATCTTTGTTAAGTGCAAAACATAGGGGGTTCTCCTATGTCAAGCATTTTCAAGTTAGAGAGGCATTTGTATGCCTCAGTTTTATAGAGAAAAAACATAGGAAATCAGCTCTAGATGTACAAAGTTGGAAGGAAATTTCAGATGATATCCAAATACTTTTGAACTAGAGTATAATTTTTAATTTTCATCTCAAAATACAAGAGGAATGTAATATGAACTGTGGAAGATCTCTCAAGGTAACAAGATCCTTTCGATTTTTTACTAGGCATTGGCTGTATTTTGCACCAAGTTGCTTTTAAAAACATGAGATTTTCCATGGGAAGTTGTGGAATATGAAAAAATTCTATACTCTCCAAGGGTGTTGTAAGGTATTCTTGAAACTTATATTTTTTCCGTGTATTTCTTTTCCAATCTAAAGCTAAGGTATTGCGTGGGTAAGAAAGGTGGATATTATTATTCAATGTAATTGAGGTAACTTGTTATTTATAGAATATGTAATAGAACATGCATCTCTGCATTGAGGACACAACCAGGCGTGAAAGGTTTTTCACAAAATAGATGGCAGAAACAAGAAGGTAAGGTCTACACTATTTGTGCAATTTACAAAAATATCAATCTTTGAATTCACTAGTATTGCTAATGAGAATTCGCCAGATAGTTAGTATGGAGTAGGATAGGCCTAAAAGGGAGGTTCAAATTCAATGGCCCAAGTTTGGTTATATTAATTGAAGGAAAACTTGGTTCTCATGGATCCTGAAACACATGCAATTTCATTACCTTAGTTACCATGAACTTTTTCATGCGGTGAAACTGAGTTCAATGTTGTCTGGTTTAATATTGGCTATTGAACATTATAAATAATTTGTTTATTGTTTTTTCTACTTTACAGTTCATTGCTTTTCTAGTGATATTTTTTTATTGGATTTTGCAGGAGTGAACTTAACTAAGTGGGCCATTGAGTATGAAGAGCATGTTGTAGAGACTTTGCCATTGAGTATGAAGAGCCTGTTATGGAGGCTTTCAAGCTGCTAAGTATGGGTTAATTGAAGCTATTGCACGATCTAAGTATATTGGCTTAGCAACCAAGTACAAGTGAGATGGTTTAGCCATTGTAATATTTGGAAAAGTCATTGATGTAATAGATAATTTTCATATAAAGTTATATGGAGATAGTTTTTGAGGAAACTCATATTTATTGTAATACTTGACATTTCATATAATATAATTTGTTCGGTTTAAAACTTATATGGTTGTACTTCATATTATTTATAAGTGTTGTAATTAACTATTTAATGTGACATTGCATAATTCACATGTGTATTAGATGATGTTAAATAATGTATGATTCTTTTTTTAATTTAAACATAATATCATATTAAAAATATATATTGATTAATAATAGACACCATTAAAACTACTAAAATATAATAACCACACATAAAACGACTAAAAATGACTAAATTAGTGATCAATAAATGATATTAATGACCAAAATTCGCATAGAAAATGACCAAAAATTGAGAGATATGTAACCAAACAATGAGATATAAATGACCAAAAAAATGACCAAAATTCGCATAGAAAATGACCAAAAAGCAGTTTTGGTGGCTAATTTACGGTCTTTTATTATGCGACCAAATTTGGTCATATTCTAGTTTGTCACATGGTCATTAATATGGTCATAAATGTGGTCATATATTTGGTCATTGATTCAAATATATGACCAAATTAATGATCAAATATATGACCAAATTAATAACCAACTCACAAGCTATAAATGACCAAAATAAAAATGACCAATTTTGGTCGCGTAATAAAAGACCGTAAATTAGCCACCAATGATCGCCAAACAAAACGTGGTCATTGATATGCGGATTTTGGTCACTAATATCTCATTTTCCACTAGTGTCGGTTTCTACACCGAAGTGTGGTAAGCTGTCCTTACCATTTCTGGATGTTCTCCTATGTATCTATCGATGTAATTACACACTATGTTTGTTTTACTTGATATGGTTTAAATGATTACTCTGCTAGTGCTTTACTATTTTAACATGTATTTGCATAGTTATGTATTAATTCATGTATATCTGTTTGACTCAATTATATCTTACTTCCTGGTTATAATTTTTGTTCGTTGTTTACAGAAAAATCCTCACTTAACTTTTAACTGTCAAGGGGTGCAGTGGTGGGACTTGTATCTCTTATAGAAACAGTTGGAGAGGTAATTGATTCTATTTGATGTTACAAGGTTTTCTTAGTTCATATTGAACTAATGCAACTTCTCTTCATTTTGTGCGGGTTCATTAGATGATGAGAAGTTGCTACGAGACCTAAAATTCTACATGCTACCTATGCTATAGTACTTCATTTCTTTTCTAAGACAAAAGGATCGAAGTACCATCCTAGTAATTCTTACTACTATTGCTTGCATTGTTGTTTCCACATAGCTGGGGTTTATCATATCAACATCTATCTCGCTATCATTGTTAGTGTGGCTTTTAAGAATTTATAATTTTTATTATTGTGCTTAGTGTTTATAACGTTAGATTGGAATATTTTTATGCCTGAATGTTTAAAGATTTAAGTTGTAAGACTTAACCATATTGTTTTAAATTTTATACATGCCACATGATATATAAGAAGAGCCATATGATTGCATATTCCATATGCCATGAACTTTGGCTTAACTATGTCAACGATGATATTGTTGTTGGTTCGAATACAAATTTTGTTTTTGGGGTTTTAAACTATAGGCGTAAGGGTAAATATCATGATATTGGTGGTGACAAGGGTGGTGGAGTAAATGATCCTTGCGAGGGGAAAATGAAAACCCTATGCTTGGTCTGTCGTGGATGGAAATAATAATTTATCACTGTTGTGGGTATGCTCTATTCGGCTCTCTGGTTTTGTCACTGCAAGAAGGATTGATTTGCTCTACGCCTTGGGAAGGTATTCTCTCCATTTGGGTTTGCAACATTATCATAATTGTTGTTTTCAATTAGAGGATTAGCATACTTCTAATGGGACTCTATTTGTTTTTGCAGGTGCCAGGGCATCCATTCACGGGTCTTGGTGTCTACAAGGCTATGTATGATACCCTTCACAGGTAAGCCATATAAAAACAAACTTGAATTGTTACCTCTGTGTATAGATGTTTTTAGCAGATCTTTGAGCTCGGTGTTGTAATGGTGAATGGTTTGGTTAAGGGTTTTGAAGATGTAATTATTCTTTGTTATTGGTTTTAAATGAATAGTTTAACTTACTATCATTCCATTACTTGCAGTGACACCTCTATTAATTTATGTCTATGTATTTTCTTACTGGAAAATGTTATTAATGGTTATTTATGATGTAGTTTGAGAGCGTGTGATTTAGTATGGATATGGCTGTAAGCTATTATTATTGTTGAAAAAATGTAAATGCCATGGCTTTGATAGTGTAGGAAGTAAGGTTTTTGCTTGGATTATTTTAATGGGTTTTTTTAACTTCTCGGCCGTGAGCCTCAATAATGAATGCATAACATATATTTTGTTTATATTGCTTTGGAATGTTGACATAGCATTGGTTTTCATTATGGTTAATGTTTAGTTTTGGGTTCAAGCTCGATAGCTGCGATTTCAACCCTTATGTAAAATATGTAGCCTATGTAAAAGTTTCAAGGGTTATTCCTTTGCGTAAATTTCTTTCGTTATCGTAGTTTATTTTGACTTATGAGGAAAATTGTAAATCTTTGCAATGTTGTTAATTTTTTGAATCAAATCCTACATGATTCGATGCCCATCATGGTTTGATAAAAACTATGTTTTTAACGGTATGAGGGTACGGTATTCGATCCTGGGCTGTGTGTGTTTGTGGCTTAAAGTTGTATGTGTGGATTTTGTTTTGGAAGAAGTGCCGACATGATTCGATCCTAGAACCTTTAAATGGATACATTATTTTAGTAATGAGTTTGTATTAGTTTTAACTTTGGCTCTCATTTTGATGGTAGATAATATGGTTACGATTTATAATAAAATCATGCCTACAGTTTGTAAGAGGTCTCAATAGATGGCATATGAAGTGGGTTGAGTTTATAAAGTGGAAATTATTTGTTTGGAGTTGGTTTAAGACATTTGGTATGTTTTCAAAATAGATTAACTATGTTTATCTTAGTTTTTTTTGTATATATAAAGTTTTGGCAATGATGTTTAAGTTATAATTTTATGCATAGAATTTATGCCAAGGCTATAGGTAATAGTTTTGATAGTTATAATTTATACAAGCTTGTTGGCAATATGAAATATGACAGGAGAGAAAATATATAAAGTTATTTTTTTAAATAGTTCTTTGGTTTATTGTAATGTCCCCAAAATTTGGAAAAAAAAACTTTATTAGGCTGGTTAACTACAACCTCAACTGGACCTTAACTGATCTTCTACGAAATACGTCAATCCTTGTTTTCTACACCGAAGTGACTTAAGCTGTTCTTACCATTTCTAGATGTTTTCCTGATGTGGTTAGTAATTTAGTTCTATAATTTGTTTATGTTACTTGATATGATTTTAGATGATTACACTATTCATTGATTATTTCTTATCGTGCATGTCTGTGTGTTTGTTCACTTATACCTTACTTCCTCGTCATAAGTTTTATTCATTTGTTTAGGGAAAGTCTTGACTTAACTTGTAATTGTCAATGGGTGGAGTGGCGACACTTGCATTAGAGGAAATTTCAACTCAAAATGGGCCTCCTAACGAAAATTAATAAAATAATAGTTAAAATAATAAAATAATATTTATTAATTTTAGAGGAAGAAAAGAAAAAACTACTTTTTCGTATTTTTGATATCTCTCCCTGTGTTTTGACATCATCATCACGTTTTTTCAGGTATTTCTTGTTTTTGGGGTAGCGGGGCCCATCCAAAGTATGTCGAGTGGGTACTCGTTGGATGTGGAATTTAATTCTGCATCCAACGAGCTATCTAGATGAAAATTTGAGTAAAAACACAGGGAGATATGTCGAAAATACGATTAAAAAGTACTTTTTATGATACCTATCCCCAACTTTATATTAAAAAATTGTTTAAGAGGTGCTCACTTTTTGATTTTTAAAGAATTTTTATTGGATAATACATGATGGAATGGATTTTTTTTAATTTTACGAAGGCCCATTTTAAATTGAAATTTTCTCTAAAGTATCCTTGATAGGCACAGTTGGAGAGGTAATTGGTTTTACTTGAAGTTACAGGGTTTACTTAGTTGATGTTAAACTAATGCAAGCTCTCGTCATTTTTTGTAGGTTCATTAGGTGGTGAAAACTTACTACGACCGCTAAACTTGTCATGCTACCTATACTATACTACTTCAGTGCCTCTCAAAGATGAAGAGACCAAAGTCCTATCTTAGAGATTCTTACTGCTAATGTTAGCGTTATTGTTTTATGCATAGTTGAGGTTTAATAGACCTACGTCTATATGATTAACATTTTTACTGTGGTTTAAGACTTAATAAAATTTATTCCTATTCTTAGTATCTATCACATATGATTAAAACGTTTTTATTCTACAAGGTGAAGGGTTTAAGTCATAAGACTTAGCCATATGGTATTAAAGTTTATATGCCATATGATAAATCCCATGAAGGTCCATTCATGGCATTTTCCATATGCCACGAACATTTTTTTATCATATGTAAATAATGATATGGGTGATCCTAATAAAAAATCGCATTCCCAACACCAAAACATATTTGTGGTTTTGAACTATAGGAAAGAGGGTAAAATCACGAGGTTTGTGGTGGACAAGGTGGTGGATTAAATGCTCCTCTATATGGGGAAAACTCAAACCGTATGCTTGGTGTGTCATGGATGGAAGAGCCATTTTGTCACTGTTGTGGGTGTTCTCTATTCGTCTCTTTGGTTTTTTCAATGCGTGGAGGACTGGCTTTCCATGCGCGTTTGGAAGGTATGTTGTCCACCTAGGTTTGCAACGTTATTACTTTGTTTTTTTCAGATGGAGGATTGGCATACTTCTAACTGGCCTCTATTCTTTTTTGCAAGTGACAGAGCTTCCATTCACGAGTCGTGGTGTCTAGCAGGCTATCAATGAATACCATTGACGGGTAAGCCATGTACAAACAAGATTGAACTTGTTACCTCTATGTATAGATGTTTTTAGTAGAGCTTTGAGCTTGATGTTGTAATAATGAATGATTTAGTTTAATGGTTTTGAATATGTAAGGTTTTATTTATATTAAAGGGCATCAAGATATGCGTATGAAATTATGGTGTTTATGATGTTTTGAGAATGGATTTTTCAGGCCATCACTGTCATGACTCAAATCTGTAATTTATTTTGGTTTGGTAGCTTAAATGTGTGACTTTGATGGTTCATGAAAACTATGCAGTTTAGTTTTAATGATGGGTCATAAATTATGGCAGTACCATTGCTTGGAATGATGCCTTTGTTTGAATTGAGATTGTGTAGTTTTATTTATATATTAAACAAGGTATAATTGTATGCATTCACAGCTGGGGTTTATTCATTGATACTGTCACTAGCTTGGCAAGGATATGACCCTATGTATTTCACTGTCTGTATTTAAACTCTTCTTTTGGTATTTAAATGGAGGTTCCGTGTATTGGTTTTAAATGATTCAGTTTATCCTACAATAGTTCCATTGCTGGAAATGACACTTTTTCTAATTCGGGGTTCTGTATTTTCATTATGGCATTGCTTATTTTAATGGTGAATCATGATGTATTTCACTTACCTGTGATTTAATTTGGAGATGGACATAAGCTTGGCTTATTAGTGTGAAATGGGTATTGTAAGATCCCTCCTATACCTCAATGCCCTTCTATTTGTTTTCATGTCATACAATTCACCACTTCGAAACCAACAGTACACCAATCATGTTGATACAATGTCTCAAAACTAAATCATTGTTTAACCAGTATTTTAAAAACTTAGTGAGCGAAATAAACATATTGTTTTTCTTTCCATGCAGTAGTAACTCAATTAATGACATCACCATAAAAAAGCACAACGTCATAGAGGGAAGTAAAAAAAACATGGAACATGAAACAAGAAATACAACAATGTGCGTGGTTCACCCCATCCTTGGGGCTATGTCCACCAAAAGGTGTCGCATGCCTATGACATTCATTTTATTCAGAAGGGTTACAATTTTTGCAGCACTTAGTCTGTAATTATTTTGTCCTTCTCGAGGAAGAATAGGAGAGGGACCCCATGCTTTCTGTCAATACATATATCAGTGTCAAAAGGACACAAGCCAAACAAAATCTTCCACTCCTATTAAAACTGAAAAAACAATGTGAAAGCTCCTTAATTCTTTTAAAACCTTTCACCAAGATGACAAAGATAACCAAAATGCCTTAACAAAAAAATATGAATAACTTGTTTAAAATGAAGATGCCGCTCGGACAACATAGGCAAGTCATAACATTCAGATACATGTAAGCAACCAAATAATATAGGGATTCCTTTCCAATGGTATTCCCTCCTTCTAAAGGAAAAATATACAACAGATGATACAATGACTCGATTATCAATGTCTAGATTATCGTCCCTCTAAAGATAATGCAGGTCATAAACAAATCTGAAACGAGAACCAGTATCTATTTCCATATCTGGAAAGAAAATTCTATACAATAAAATATCACTTTAACTTAGTTATACTGATAGCAATAAATATCGACCCACAATCCTACTAATAAATCTAGGGAAACTAATTAATATGAGCCAACATACTATTACGTAGTGAGTGTCAATTAGCTCCTTTATACAAGTTGCTTCTGTCAGCCAACCAGCAAAGAGATTACCTTCTATCAATATTATATGGTTGGGTCTATCTTACTCAAAATGAGGTAGTTTATTTATGTTTTGTTCATAAACCTACACTAAAAATCCAATTGCACCAATGCAGATGCTAGATCCACACATAGTCCGATTTTTAAATATCTTGGTCAAATAGAAATCTCTGGTTTATTCCTAGATATTTATGAAAACGCAACAATAAACGTCAAACTGGATCTTTTCACAACTCGTAGACATCCGGTTTGTAAGTCGCATCCTAGAAATGATCTATTTAAACCTTGGTGCGGGCACTCCAATCCAGATATTGGATGACTAGATATTGGATAGTTGATTCCCTTTCCTCTAAACGGAGGAATCTGAGATACAAAGATCATGAGGGTAGTGTGAAATGTGATTTACACCAGTATGATAAGACAGCAAGTGGAATCACCTCCCAAAGGTTCACGCGTTGAGAACATCTTTTTATTCCCCCTCATCTAAACGCCGAGAGCTATCCTTATCCATCCAAAACTCAAGGAGGTATAACTCAGGTAAAAAAGAAGGAGATTGAGAAACCTCTGGATAAAACACAGGAAATCCAATAGCTTCATGGATTGAGCGCTTATTATAATGTAGAGGCCATTCTCCTCTAAAACTGATAGCTTTCCCCTTACAATGAAATCATCTTGCTGGATTAGAGCTTTAAATCTTTAAAGGAAAATAGAAAATATGGAACCCAGGATGGGAGCGACCGAGATCTTGCTTACAGACTAGGATCTCCTCCAGAATTTAAATATTTAAGCTCTAAATTCCTAAAGAATGGAAACATCCGAAACACATAACGAGTATAAATATTGGTAACCAAAAAGCAGTCTTAAGGATTGCATAAACCCACAAGGTTTTTTCGCAATCTTCATAGGAACCCAAAAGGAACCAAATACCACTAAACCGCAGACCAGGATTAACATGCATTGGTAGTATTCCATTGGAATCAAAATGCAAGTGATTTTTCGTGGGTTGATGCTCAAAATCTACAAGACAGTTCAAATATACCCTAAACAATTCAAATCCATCGAATATATACAAATAACGGATCGAAAATCAATAAAAAACACAGCTAAGTTTCGATCCATCCTGAATGGTTCCAATCCATAAACTGAACCCGCATTAATCACATAGAGAACTCAAATAAAAAACATAGTGAAGTAGACAATCACACCTAAGGTTTACTTTAGCTCTGATGATGAGTTCCCGTTGAGTTGTTTTCTATGAATTCAGATATATGGTCTTGCTAAGGAAAAAAAGGAATATAATACTTAGCTTGTGTATACATCCCGAATATGACATAACAGGCCTGCGACGATTCAGAGAGTCAACCGTAAGACCGTGGAACGATCTCCATCACACCAAAAATGGAAATCTTATAATGTGCCCACCCCTAACTAGTCTCAATGCCAAATCAATCCCTAGCAAATTCGATAATATCCTCTCTTCTTTTCCCCTTCTCTTGAAATGCCCCCCCGCTAAGTAACCGGGAAAGCAAGGATTTTCTTTTCTCTTTTAAAGGTGTGCCAGTCTACCCCAATTCAATGTAGTAATCGTTCCATTAACCTTTCTGGGGCACGGCTCCCTTAATTCCACAATGTAAGCGGTAATTATGCCATTAACCTTGTTGNTATATATATATATATATATTTATGTGAATTTTTTTTTCCTTTTCCTAAAAATATTAAAGTAATCCATACCCTTCTTAAAAGTATTACTCTTTTATTTTAGCATTTTCCTTTGACCTGACTTATATACAAGAAAAGAATCAAATATATCTTTCCTTTTGACATTGTTAAAGGAAACCTATGTCATTTTATATATAAGAAAATGAATAGAATCCATCTTTTCCTTTTGGCATAATTCATATAATAAACTTATAAGAAAACGACTTAATTCATTTTCATTTAGTCTAGAAGGAATTAATCCATTCCTTAGACCTTATAATAATAATCTATGTCTTCTTTTATACAGGAATTAATGTCTAAAGGCTTTAATACTTCATGTCTCTTATCTCTTTTTCCTTATAGATGGACCCCATATAATAATAATATTTGTCTTTTTATAAAGTCTTAGTTTATCATTTTCATGTATTATATGAAGTGTTTCACTGGTATCAGGTTCCCCTATATGAAATAACTTTCATATATATATAACTTAGTAAAAAGGTATATTTTCCATTCAATCATTAACGGGGTATGCCATGGTGCTATATTGTCTCTCTCTAAGTTATTTTTTTAATGGGACTACGAACTATTGTCCTGAGACATGTAGCTCCTTAGGTTGTTTTCTTCTCGTCTTAATTCTTTGTACTTAACCCTTATGTTGATGCTAAGAATGAGTGTAACTCCGTCTATGGAGGCGTTCCCCAGGGTTTCCTCATCCTTTACCCCTCTTTTTAGTTTTCTGTTGTCAAGTTGCAACAATCTATTAAGTCTCCTAGACATACAAAATTAAGGAAGTAAATCCCCCAACTCACGAGGTTTTTTTTATTTGTGGGGCCTTGGCCTTGAGCTCCACACCAGAAAACATTTACAATAAATATTAACAATTTTACAACACTTAGGGCATACAAGAGGGGCATTACAGGTATGCCCTGTATAGGATAGCGCAAACAATGGTTCTTTTATATGGATAATGTTAATGGGTTTTCGTTATTCTCACCAATGAGCCTTGATGAAGAATGCATCATGTATATTTGGTTTTATATTATTGTGGAACATTAAAAGGGAAATGATTTTGAGTATGGTTAAACTTTATTGCATTTTAATTTCATTAGCGTAGATTATGTGGAAATTTGTAAATTGTTACACTGTTGGTAAATGTTGCAAATCGAATCCTACAAGATTCGATTCCAGTCGTTGTTTTGAGGTAACCTCGATTTTTAAGCCATGATCCCATGGTTCAATGTTATTTTTGTAGATTTTGGTTTTGGCATAAGTGTGAACATGATTAGATCTTGAAGCATTTTAATAGATATGATATCTGATAATGCATTTGTATTAGGTTTTAAGTTTGATAGTAGGGTGCTCGCATGAAGTTGGTTCCACTTTTTAGTGCCACTTAAGAAATCAGAAACGCACTTCCGAAGTGTAAATCAAGAATGCATATGCATTATTGATGGTCCGTTTGAAATAACCCGAGCCCAAACACAAGGCTAAGGCTCGTAAGTAAGTATCGCATATGCATTTTGTAAAAGTTAAATATTGCATATTCGATATATTGCATATGTGATATATATCACAAGTGTGATATATCGCATATGCGATACTGAAAACTAAAAAAAACAAAACAGAGGCCATGGGCCTCACTTCTCATTTGCACAGTGAAGTATCGGGAGAGCAATAAGCCATGTTTGCGATAAACCACATAGGTGATTTGTGTTTTACCATTTGGAGGGTGAGTTGGAGGTGGCTTGGCTCCAATGGCGGGTAACTTCTCATATCTATTACAATTTGTTTTCAATTATTTATTGTTTTTCTTAATTTCATAGTTTTTATAATTGTTTAAAATAAATTTAATAAACAAAATTGAATTAAATGAAAGAATGATAAATTAAAACAATTTGTAATTTTTTGTTTAAATATGAACAGATAACAGAAATGAGCAGGATAATGTGGAAAACGAACCCACTAATAACCAAGAACCCAACCCAAACGTGAACCCAAACCCAAACCTGGAGGGGGAAGAAGATCGAAACTCACAGATTTTAGCGTGTTTGGCGTCATTGAGGTGCCTTAGCTCATCTATTAGAGGGGGGATCATTTGATACAATATTTACCCAATGCTTTGGACACAATTGCCAATTCCTAAGGGGCTCTATACAACATTATATCGTACATAGGATCCAGGAGGCAATACTACTCTGATGGATTGAGTTATCAAGACATCAAAGACCTAAAGATTACAAAAGATGTCAGGAACCCATGTCAATCTCTCTCTTTACTATGTTAGTATATTGTTGTTGGACGCATATGCTTTGTAATTCGTCCCATAGTAATTGTTGATCCATAGTTTGTGTTATTGTTGTGAGGTGCATATGCTTTGTAAGCCACCTGTAGTATTTGTTGATCCATAGTTTATATTGGCCCATGGTTTTGACCCATAGTATTGGCGCCCATAGTTTATATTGGCCCATGGTTTTGACCCATAGTATTGGCACCTATTTTTGGTATATAAGTGTGTGTTGAGGCCAAGGAAGGCACCGTGAAGTTATTTTGTATTGAGCTTGCTCAAAGGAGGTTGCCCCCTCAAAGTGGCTTGCGATTAATATAAAAGTGATTCTGAGTTCTGCTGCTATATCATTTGTTTTGATTACTTGTTTGCTGCAGGTTCCTCACATCTGGTGTCAGAGCACTTTCCTTTGCACACGTGGGATTTTTTTTTTTTTTTTTGGGGGCGGCGACTTTCAGATCAATTTCTAAAACTTTCTGCACAAAATCAGAAGAAAAAAATTGCATATTTGAATTCCTGTTTCAAAAATATGCAGTTTCAAAAAAAAAAATAATCTCATTTGGAGTTCTAAAAGTGGAGATATCACGGATTTAAAATCCGCAATTTTTTTAGAATTTCGATTACGGCCGCAGAAATTGCGGCGAGAAAATCTTCTGACCGAGTGCCCAGATTTCTATTCCAATATCATGGGTAGAAGCAAAGTGGTTTTTCTAGTTTCGGAAACATTCTATAATAGAGATTCTGAGCAATATAGATCCATTTTTTGAACATTGGGTGGAATTTCTGCCCAATTTTTTTTTTTTTTTTTTCTGTTGCAGGTTCGGATCTGGGAATAATCCCTCTCCACTTAACTGTGGGAAGTACTTGGGCATACGCCATAAAACTCATTGTGAGGAGTACCACAGGAACCCTGAAGTAGATGGCCCATTGAGAGGACCTGCCAGCGAAAAGGGCAACGACCCCTACCTGATTGACTAGTTCCCACTCGTGAGGTAAACCAAGAGTTGTCGTTTGTGGCCAAGCGGTTATCAGTTTTACCTGAGCCATGGAGTGAGGGGTACTACCCCAATACGCAAGCTGTCAGACAGCATTGGTGGCCGAGTGAATTCGTTGAACCGATAGGAAGCTGCACATACCTAGGGTCCATATCTATTTTCAGTTGCACAATTGCAGATTTCCTCTGTCCAGAACTGTTTTCGGTCAGTTCCGCACCATTGTAGATCCATCTGTTGCCGATCACTTCCACGCCGTTGCAGATCCCTTCCTGAAAAATCTCCTGCTTATGGTTGTCACCCACACCGGAGCAAAACTCATGGAGGAAGCACTTGTAGCCATCCAAGCCAAACTCCAGGAACTGGATGACAAATTTCTCGGTCTCCATCTTGAGCATTCAGCTATGAACACCAGACGACAGTCCGAGTCGTCATCAACCAATGGGTTCTCTTCTTCCAGCAATTTTCGCGGTTCGAAGCTAGATTTTTCGTGCTTCAATGGTACTGATCCGACTGGATGGATCTATCGTGCAGAACAGTATTTCAACCTTCATAATACTTTTGATGTCCACCAAGTTCCAATTTCCTTCTTTAATTTGGAACAAGAAGCTCTTCAATGGTATCATTGGTACATCAAGGCTCATGAAGAGCCAAAATGGCCTGCTTTTTGCCAGCTCCTTTTGCACCGCTTTGGTCCGAGTGCTTTTGATGACTTCACAGGAGCTCTCACTAAACTTCGCCAAACTGGCACTGTGAAAGAGTATCAAACTGAATTTGAGAAACTAGCTAATCACACTAAAGGATTACCTGATGACTTCTACCGGAGTTGTTTTATCAGTGGTCTAAAGGATGCAATTCACTCTCAGGTCAAAATGTTCAGTCCCAACACAATGATGGAAGCCCTGGGGTTGGCTAAGTTGGCAGAAGACAAGATGGTAGCCCAACAACGCTCCCAATCCTCTTTTGTTCCCTTCCAAAATATGGGTTCTCAATGACCTCCCATTTCGCCAGCTCCTCGCTCACCTCCAATCAAGCATTTGTCTGAAACAGAGATGCAGGCACGCAGAGAAAAAGGGCTTTGTTATAATTGTGATCAGAAATTCAGTCGGAGACATCGATGTGTTCAACAAAAGATCTATCTCTTGGATGTGGATTCTTCACCTGCCTCTGAAATTGGTGAAGAAGTTGTTGATGTAATGGATGCCCCGGTTGACACTCAGGAGCCACCTACTGACCCTCCATCTCAGGACGACCAACCCGAGATATCCCTCCATGCTTTAGCTCGAGTCACTGCCCCCCAAACAATGCAGGTACGTGGTTACTTCAAGAAGCTTCATCTTACAATACTCATTGATTCTGGCAGCACTCATAATTTCATTGACCCTCGGATCGCCAAACAAGCTGATTGTTTTATCCATCCTTGCTCCAAGTTTGAAGTCATGATTGCCAATGGGGGAAACTTACCTTGCAAAGGGAAGTGTCGTAATGTGCATATCTCTATGGGATATTATAACCTCCGCTCTAACATGTTTACCTTGACCTTAGGCGGATGTGATGTGGTTTTGGGCACTCAATGGCTGCACACACTTGGCCCCATATTATGGAATTTTGCTGAACTTTGGATGAAGTTCTCCCCCGATGGACACAAACACACATTGAAGGGATTACAACCAGGGTCTCTCAGCATCATCAGTTCACATCGCCTGAAAAAACTCCTTAAGAAGAGTTCCCATGGTGTCATTGCTCAGCTCCATTCCCTTCAAATGCAACCTTCAGCGCCCCCCACTACTCCTTTGGATCTCCAACAAATTCTGGATCACTATACAGGTGTTTTTGCTGAACTAGTGGGACTTCCACCTTCACGACTAGAGGACCATCGTATTCAGCTCCTCCCTGGAAGCATTCCTCCCAACATCAGGCCCTATTTGCAGAAATTCATTCTGGTATTTTTTGATGATATCCTCATCTACAGTAAAACATGGGCTGAACATCTCCAGCATCTAGCTCTTGTAATTCAACTTTTCTCTGATCATCATCTCCATGCCAAAAAGTCTAAATGTGTTTTTGGCCAAAAGGAAGTGGAGTATCTCAGGCACATTATCTCAGCACAAGGGGTTCGTGTGGATCCTACCAAAATCGCTACCATGAACAATTGGACACCTCCTAAGACACTCCAGCGCCTTTGTGGTTTTTTGGGGTTGACTGACTACTACCGCAAGTTTGTCAAGGCTTATGGGAAGCTTGCAGCTCCATTAATTGTTCTATTGAAAAATGATTCTTTTACATTGACACATGTTACTGAGCGTGCATTTGACAAGCTGCAACAAGCTATGTGCACTACACCCGTTCTAGCTATGCCCGATTTTTCCAAGCCCTTCACTATTGAGAGTGATGCTTGCGGCAATGGACTTGGTGCTGTTCTCCTTCAAGATGAACACCCCATTGCGTTCACCCACGAATCCCTTTTCGGTAAGAATTTAGCTGCCTCTACATATGAGAAGGAAATGATGGCCATTTTGCATGCAGTACACAAGTGGCGACCCTACCTCTCAGGGACTCATTTCTCCATCCAGACTGATCACCAGAGTCTGAAATATTTCCTAGAACAGTGTGTATCCTCCCCAGCACAACAGAAAGGGGTTAGCAACCTCATGGGTTATGACTATGAGATCACTTATAAGAAGGGTAAGGACAATCTTGTGATGGATTCCCTTTCTCGCACATTTGATGACCAAGGTTCTCTTTCCGCTATTTCTATGCTTGTTCCAAATTGGTTGCAATCGGTTCAGCAGGGTTATGTCAATGACTCTTCATTATCTCACATCATCCAACGCTTCGACAACAACCCTTCTGCTGTTCCACATTACTCTTGGGATGGTGCTTCACTGCGCTACAAGGGTTTTCTGGTGCTTCCCCAGAACACATCTCTTCAACAAGCTATCTTCTATGAACTCCATGCTTCTCCATCAGTGGAGCACTCTGGTTTTCTCAAAACGTATGAACGGGCACGGCGCAACTTCTTTTGGCAGAGCATGCAAAGGAAAATTCAATAGATGGTGGTTGAAGGTGATACCTGCCAGTGCAATAAGGGTGAAACAACACCCCTTCCGGGATTGGTCGAGTCCTTACCCATACCTCCCCGGATATGGACAAATATTTTTATGGATTTCATTAACGGGATCCCTAAATCTGAAGGGAAGAATGTGATTTTGGTGGTGGTTCATCGCCTCTCCAAATATCGTCATTTTTGTGCTCTCAGCCATCCCTATACAGCCTCTTCCGTTGCTCAAATTTTCTTGGACAATATTTTTCGTCTTCATGGAATGCCTTCTTCCATTGTCTCGGATCGTGGTGCGACTTTCACCAGTCATTTTTGGATAGAACTCTTTCACCACACTGGCACCAAACTGAAGATACGTTCAGTTTATCACCCCCAAATGGATGGTCAGACTTAAATTATCAATAAATGCTTGGAACCTTATCTTCGTTGCTTTTCCTCTGAGCAACAATATCAGTGGGCAAAGTGGCTCCCTCTCGCTGAATGGTGGTACAATACCTCTTACCGCACTACCTCTAAAATGCCTCCATATGAAGCAGTTTATGTTCAGGCACTGCCAGTTCTTCTTCCTTACACCCCCAGCAGTTCTCTAGTTCAGGCAGTTGACGCGGTCCTTCGCATTTTGCACGAAAACCTTCACATGGCAGGAAATCGCATGAAGCAACAAGATGATCAGCACTGTTCTAAGCGCACTTTTGAAGCCGGTGATATGGTTTTTCTTCGTCTCCAGCATTACAAGAAATCCTCACTCAAACTCACAGGGCGTCATCAGCTCGCTCCAAAGTTCTATGGGCCATATAGGATTCTTCAGAAGATTGGGTCTGTTGCTTCTAAATTGGAACTTCTGCCTTCTTCCCGCATTCATCCAGTATTTCATGTCTCTTGTCTGAAGAAATTTTTTGGCACCAACATCAAAGGCCAAACTATTTTACCAGAACTGGATAATGCGGGATCCATCTTTTTGGAGCCGGAGGATGTCCTCAATAAGCGCACTCGTCAGCTTCGCTCTCACTCTATCACAGAGGTCTTAATTCAATGGCACAGAATGCCACCCGAGGATGCTCCGTGGGATCCACTCCTCCAGATACAGCGACAATTTCCACATCTAAAGCTTTAAGGACAAAGCTTTTTCTAAGGGGGAGGGGATGTTAAGAACCCATGTCAATCCCTCTCTTTACTATGTTAGTATATTGTTGTTGGACGCATATGCTTTGTAAGTCATCCCATAGTAATTGTTGATCCATAGTTTGTGTTATTGTTGTGAGGCGCATATGCTTTGTAAGCCGCCTGTAGTATTTGTTGATCCATAGTTTATATTGGCCCATGGTTTTGACCCATAGTATTGGTGCCTATTTTTGGTATATAAGTGTGTGTTGAGGCCAAGGAAGGCACCATGAAGTTATTTTGTATTGAGCTTGCTCAAAGGAGGTTGCCCCATTGAAGTGGCTTGCGATTAATATAAAAGTGATTCTGAGTTCTGCTGCTATATCGTGTGTTTTGATTACTTGTTTGCTCCAGGTTCCTCACAAAAGACCAATTATTTTCATTATTCTAGGACCCTAGCACCGGATTGGTTCCACCCACCAGTCGAGCACACATTTCCATATACTGGTGCGTGGAACCAAATATAAAGGCCAATTGGATGGATCGTTGGTATATGGTCTTCAATGAAGACCCTCCTGGGAATAGGGACATCTCATTTTATTTACTTAGGATGTTGTATGTAGAATTCATCATAGGGAAACATGTTAACTATTTCGATATCTTAGGCTTCCAGGGTGTTGGTCATGGGATGCCCTAAGATAGGGAAGGGTCCAGGACAGATCCTAACTCGGTTCCATGCCCTCCATGCAGACAAAAACCCCCTCGACTATATCCTCCTACGGGTCCTGTGATTCAGGATACACAGGAGGCCTTATTTTACTTGGAAGATACATTGCTTCAGCATGAGACTAATGTCGGCCAAGGGGTTGGCACTTCTAAGGCCGGCCCATCTACAAATAACATAGGAGATGCAAAGCTTTCAGAATGTCGTGTTACTCCACACCCTTGCACATCATGTGGAGGCATATGCTACGGCCCTACTTAAGACTTTGGGGACAATGGATTACTTCGATTTGTAAGTAAAACTCATTATCTTTATATTATATTTTGTTTCATATCACAATTTTCAATTGTTTCACAATTTATTTCTATCTAATTATCTAACAAATTATGTGAACAAATATACATTAAATTTCCCATGGCACATCATATTTTCATAGTCCACCGATCAATGTTGAGAACATTGATGCAGCTGTCAATATTGCATATGGGTTTGGTTCTTTACCATTAGCGGTAAGAACCATACATGATAATTTGTCAACTTTATTTACATATTTATAGTAGAGATTTTAACATTCAATACATCCTAATTTTGATACAACATGTTTTATGTAGGGTCATCAGGATGAGTACATTGCATCTCAGCCTAGTCCCTCTCATGCAGAGGTAGATTCCCAAACACAGGTATTATTTTAAATATGCTTTTAATTATGCGTTTAATTATGTTTCTCTTTCTTTGGAAAAATCATTTTTCGTCCATCATGTATATGTCTTGTTTTCTTTGTATTATATTAAATCGACATATGTTACATTATTCATGCCTCCATTGAGCCATTGGTGCTTGAAGAGCACCAAAGCGATGTTGTTACTGACCCACCTCTTCCCCCCCACCAGGTACATGTGTGTTTCGCTTTCTTTGAAAACATAAATTTTTTTCCATGTAGTATATATGTCTATGATTCTTATTATTATCTGAATTTGACATATGTTGTTTTATGCAGGTTTTTATTGAGGCACTAATGCTTGAAGAGCACCAGATTGATGACCCACCTATGATGAGGGAGCAGCTACGTTTATGTATCGCTTTTTTTTAATTGTGATTTTAATGATTCAACATGTACTTTTTAAATTTTTTGAAATTGTCTAATTGTATCTTTATCCTTTTCTACATAGGAACATGAGTTTGATGAATATGTTCAAAAAACGAGCTTGTTCGCTAGTACACGTAGAAGTCCTTTTCTCTCATTTTTGGTTAATCGATCCGAAGTATATTTATACATTGCAACTCTTAATTATATTTCTTTTTGAACATGAAAGTATATTTTTCCTTGTTTCCCCCATTGTTATTTCTCTTTTTCTTTGTATTATCTGACATTGACATATCTGTTACTTTATGCAAGAATCTATTGAGACAGTGGTGTTTGAAGATCACCAAAGTGAGGTTGTTGTCAACCCACTTCTGACGAGCCAGCAGGTAAGTTTATGTATGGATTTCCTTGATTTGGTGCCTTCTCTTTGTAAATTTTTATAGGTTTATGTATCGCATTGACATATGTTACTTTATGCAGGAATATATTGAGACAATGGTGCTTGAAGAGCACCAAAGCGAGGTTGCTGTCGACCCACCTATGACAATCCAACATGTAAGTTTATGTATTACTTTCTTTGTACGTTTATGTATGGATTTCCCTGATTTGGTGCTTTCTCTTTGCAGGTTTTTGTAGGTTTATGTATTGTTTTGAAATATGTTACTTTATGCAGAAATATATTGAGATAGTCATGCTTGAAGAGAACCAAAGGGAGGTTGTTGTCGACCAACCTCTAATGATCCAGTAGCTAAGTTTATGTATTTCTTTATTTGTATGTTTATGTATGGCTTTCCCTGATTTGGTGCTTTCTCTTTGTACGTTTTTGTAGGTTTATGTATCTCTTTGACATATGTTACTTTATACATGAATATATTGAGATAGTGTTTCTTGAATAGCACCAAAGCAAGGTTGTTATCGACCCACCTCTTCCCTCGAGCCAGGTACATGTATGTTTTGCTTTCTTTGGAAACATCATTTTTCGTCCATGTAGTATATATGTCTCTGATTCTTTTTATTATCTGAAATTGACATATATGTTACTTGATGCAGGCTTCTAGTGAGGCATCGGTGCTTGAAGAGCACCAAATTGGTGACCCACCTTTAATGAGCTAGCAGGTATGTTTATGTATCACTTTTTCTAATTCGGTACTTGAAGACACCCAAATTGTTGACCCACCTCTTCCCCCTCAATGTACACGTATATTTGTTGAAATTGGCATATATATATTATGCAACTTGATAGTGAGGAAGTGGTGCTTGAAGAGCACCCAATGAGGGACACTGTTAGTGAGTTACCACGACCCACCATTACTTACTCACGTACAGTAAGTAAAAATGTTATTTTAGTTTTGGGATTTGAACAAATGTACATATAATTTTTATAGGTTGGTAAAATAACTTACAAAATTTGGTTTTTCTACACTCTCCACTGATGCAACCTATCACTCATGTTCAGTGATGGGGATCACTAGTGAGTAGTCGGAAAAGAAAGCTACACTTCTCCGAAGACATTGGCAGTTGCAGCGAAAGAGGGGATAACTAGAATAAATGTATAGGGGGGACACATAGATGTAACTTTTTGTTCATCTACACACATATGTACTTTTTGATCCACTATTTTGTATGGCCATGTGGCCTGCCAATTTTTGTAACATTATTTCTATACATATATAATATAAAGCAGGGTTCAAATTTATACATATATGGTTGACTTTGATCTTGGAACATAATATGTGCGGTTCACCTATGTGATATAATGATATGTGTGGTTCACATGTGTGCTTACTTATGAATTTCCAATACTTAAAGGAAGAATTTATGACTCATCAACTTTTTAACGTTATGGCTATCCTCAACTTTTTAACATCATAACCATACCATACACTAACTAAATTACATACACTAACATCATAACACATAGTCATGCATGGTTGTGTAATATACCATATCATACCCTACAATACCCTATGATACTAACATCATACCATACTAACATACCATACCATTGTAATATACCATACACTAACATCATAACACTAAGTCATCCATGCATGTTTAATATACCATATCACACCCTACAATACCCTATGATACGAACATCATACCATACTAACATACAATATCATACCTTACAATATCCTATGATACTAAGATCACACCATACCTTACAATACTAACATCATAACCTACAAGCCCTAGTTGGTTTTCAATATGTACATGCATCCATGTGTTTCTAGTTCCATCTCACAACTTGTAAAGAGGTCACTAAACCATAGTTCCATGTCATAACTTTTCAACCCTAGTGATAGCATGCAAATTGGTGTTCATGAAAGCCTAGTTGGTTTCCAATTTTTACATGTCCATGTGTTTCTAGTTCCCTCTCTTAACTTGTAAATTTCTCACTAAACCCTAGTTCCATCTCATTACTTGTTAACCCTACTTAGTTTCCAAATTCTAGTTCCCTCTCCTAACTTGTAAATTGCTCAGTAAACCCTACTTCCATCTCATTACTTGTCAACCCTAGTGATAGCATGCAAATTGGTGTTCATGAAAGCCTAGTTGGTTTCCAATTTGTACATGTCCATGTGTTTCTAGTTCCCTCTCTTGACTTGTAAATTGCTCACTAAACCCTGGTTTCATCTCATTATTTGTCAACCCTAATGATAGCATACAAATTGGTGTTCATGAAAGCCTAGTTGGTTTTTGATTTGTACATGGCCATGTGTTTCTAGTTTTGTCTCATAACTTGTAAAGAGATAACTAAACCCTAGTTCCATCCCATTATTTGTCAACCCTAGTGATAGCATGCAAATTGGTGTTCATGAAATCCTAGTTCATTTTCAATTTGTACATGTCCATGTGTTTCTAGTTCCATCTCATAACTTGTAAAGAGCTCACTAAACCCTAGTACCATATCATTATTTGTCAACCCTAGTGATAGCATGCAAATTGGTGTTCATGAAATCCTAGTTGATTTTCTGATTTGTACATGTCCATGTGTTTCTAGTTCCCTCTCTTAACTTGTAAATTGCTCACTAAACGTTAGTTACATCTCATTACTTGTCAACTCTAGTGATAGCATGCAAATTGGTGTTCATGAAATCCGAGTTGGTTTCCAATTTGTACATGTCCATGCGTTTCTAGTTCCCTCTCTCAACTTGTAAATTAATCACTAAACCCTAGTTCCATCTCATACCTTGTCAACCCTAGTTCATGCATGAAAATTGGTCTTCATGAAAGCCTAGTTGGTTTCTTATTTGTACATGTCCATGTGATTCTAGTTATGTCTCCTAACTTGTAAATTGCTCTCTAAACCCTAGTTTCATTGCATACCTTGTCAACACTAGTTGATGCATGCAAATTGGTGTTCAAGAAAGCCTAGTTGGTTTCCAATTTGTACATGTCCATGTGTTTCTAGTTCTGTCTCATACCTTGTAAAGAGCTAACTAAACCCTAGTTCCACCTCATTATTTTTCAACCCTAGTGACAGAATGCAAATTGGTGTTTAGGAAAGCTTAGTTGGTTTCCGATTTGTACATGGCCATGTGTTTCTAGTTACCTCTCTTGAATTTTAAATTACACACTAAACCCTGGCTCCATCTCATTATTTGTCAACCCTATTTGGTTTCCAATTTCTAGTTCCCTCTCTTAACTTGTAAATTGCTCACCAAACCCTAGTTCCATCTCATTACTTGTCAACACTACTGATAGCATGCAAATTGGTGTTCATGAAAGCATACTTGGTTTCTGATTTTTACATGGCCATGTGTTTCTAGTTCTACCTGATAAATTTTAAAGAGCTCACTAAACGATATTTCCATCTCATTATTTGTCAACCATAGTGATAGCATGCAAATTGGTGTTGATGAAATCCTAGTTGGTTTTCAATTTGTACATGGCCATGCGTTTCTAGTTCCCTCTCTTAACTTGTAAATTCATCCCTAAACCCTAGTTGGTGCATGCAAATTGGTGTTTATGAAAGCCTAACTGGTTTCCAATTTGTACATGTCCATGTGTTTCTAGTTCCCTACCTCTACTTCTAAATTGCTCACTAAACCCTAGTTCCATCTCATACCTTGTCAACCCTAGTTGGTGCATGCAAATTGGTCTTCATGAAAGCCTAGTTGGTTTCCAATTTGTACATGTCCATGTGTTTCTAGTTCCCTCTCTTAACTTCTAAATTCCTCACTAAACCCTAGTTCCATCCCATACCTTGTCAACCCTAGTTGGTGCATGCAAATTGGTGATCCTGAAAACCTAGTTGGTTTCCCATTTGTACATGTCCATGTGTTTCTAGATCCCTCTCTTAACTTGTAAATTGCTCATTGAACCCTAGTTACATCTCATAACTTGTCAACCCTAGTTGGTGGATGCAAATTGGTGTTCATGAAAGCCTAGTTGGTTTCCAATTTGTAAATGTCCATGTGATTCTAGTTCCGCCTTATAACTTGTAAAGAGCTCACTAAACCCTAGTTCCATATCATTATTTGTCAACCCTAGTGATATCATGCAAATTAGTGTTCAAGAAATCCTAGTTGGTTTTCGATTTGTACATGGCCATGTGTTTCTAGTTCCCTCTCTTAACTTGTAAATTGCTCACTAAACCCTAGTTCCATCTCATTACTTTTCAAACCTAGTGATAGCATGCAAATTGGTGTTCATGAAAGCACAATTGGTTTTTAATTTGTACATAGTCATGTGTTTCTAGTTCCATCTCATAACTTGTAAAAAGCTCACTAAACCCTAGTTCTGTCTCATTATTTGTCAACTCTAGTGATAGCATGCAAATTGTTGTTCATGAAAGTCTAGTTGGTTCCCTATTTGTACATGGCCATGTGTTTCTAGTTCCCTCTCTTAACTTGTAAATTTCTCACTAAACCCTAGTTCCATATCATACCTTGTCAACCCTAGTTGGTGCATGCAAATTGGTGTTCATCAAAGCCTAGTTGGTTTCCAATTTGTACATGTCGATGTCTTTCTAGTTCCCTCCCTATACTTGTAAATTGGTCACTAGAACCTAGCTCCATGTCATACCTTGTCAACCCTAGTTGGTGCATGCAAATTGGTGTTCATGAAAGCCTAGTTGGTATCTAATTTGTACATGTCCATGTGTTTCTAGTTCCCTCTCTTAACCTATAAATTGATCACTAAACCATGGTTCCATCTCATGCCTTGTCAAGCCTAGTTGGTGCATGCGAATTGGTCTTCATGAAAGCCTAGTTGGTTTCCTATTTGTACATGTCCATGTGTTTCTAGTTATGTCTCCTAACTTGTAAATTGCTCTCTAAACCCTAGTTCCATTGCATACCTTGTCAACCCTAGTTGATGCATGCAAATTGGTGTTCAAGAAAGCCTAGTTGGTTTCCAATTTGTACATGTCCATGTGTTTCTAGTTCTGTCTCATAACTTGTAAAGAGATCACTAAACCCTAGTTCCATCTCATTATTTGTCAACCCTAGTGATAGCATGCAAATTGGTTTTCATGAAAGCCTAGTTTGTTTTCAATTGGTACATGGCCATGTGTTTCTAGTTCCCTTTCTGAGCTTCTAAATTGCTCACTAAACCCTAGTTCCATCTCATTATTTGTGAACCCTAGTTGGTTTCCAATTTCTGGTTCCCTCTCTTAACTTGTAAATTGTTCACTAAACCCTAGTTCCATCTCATTACTTTTCAACCCTAGTGATAGCATGCAAATTGGTGTTCATAAAAGCCTAGTTGGTTTCCAATTTGTACATGGCTATGTGGTTCTCGTTTCGTCTCATAACTTGCAAAGTTCTCACTAAACCCTAGTTCCATATCATTATTTGTCAACCCTAGTGATAGCATGCAAATTGGTGTTCATGAAAGCCTAGTTGGTTTCCAATTTGTACATGGCCATGTGTTTCTAGTTCCCTCTCTTCACTTGTAAGTTGCTCACTAAGCCCTATTTCTGTCTCATACCTTGTCAACCCTAGTTGGTGCATAAAAATTGGTGTTCATGAAATCCTATTTGGTTTCCAATTTGTACATGTCCATGTGTTTCTAGTTTCCTCCCTCTACTTGTAAATTTCTCACTAAACCCTAGTTCCATCTCATACCTTTTAAACCCTAGATGGTGCATGCAAATTGGTGTTCATGAAATCCTAGTTGGTTTCCAATTTGTACATGTCCATGTGTTTCTAGTTCCATCTCATTAATGGGAAAGAGCTCACTAAACCCTAGTTGCATCTCATTATTTGTCAACCCTAGCGATAGCATGCAAATTGGTGTTCATGAAAGCCTAGTTGGTTTCCGATTTGTACATGGCCATCTATTTCTAGTTCCCTCTCTTAACCTGTAAATTTCTCACTAAACCACAGTTCCATCTCATTATTTGTCAACCCTAGTTTGTTTCCAATTTCTAGTTCCCTCTCTTAACTTGTAAATTTCTCACTAAACCATAGTTCCATTGCATTATTTGTCAACCCATGCAAAGTGGTGTTCATGAAATCCTAGTTGGTTTCCAATTTGTACATGTCCATGTGTTTCTAGTTCTCTCTCTTAACTTGTAAATTGCTAACTAAACCCTAGTTCCATCTCATAACTTGTCAACCCTAGCAATATCATGCAAAGTGGTGTTCATGAAACCCTAGTTGGTTTCCAATTTGTACATGGAAATTTAATTGAATGTATATTAAACTAAAAACATCAAGAAATGTAATTTTCAACAACTCAAGAGCATGTTATTTTCCGAATTCTATTTGTTGGCATCTAAAGAGACCGTTCTTGGCACCTCCAATGTGTCGTAGATGGTGTTTGTATCCTAGGCACACGAAAGGGTAGACATTAGTAAAATCATAAGAAAAAGAAGAGAACCCAATGAAAATGTGCAAACATGATTTATAGATAACTCACGCGAGGTTGTACGATCATGTTTATAGTGTCCAATATCCTCTGAATAATAATATGTCTGTGAATGGTATCGGTCAATCGGATGTTTATTACATTGGGAATAAAATAAGGCTAAATAATTGAAATTGTGCTTCAGAATTCACTTTAAATGTTAAATAATGCACCTGGCAATACACTCATACAAGTAGGCCATTTGGATCATCTCTCATGCCAATGGTGTCCATCAATCTTGCGTGCTCTATATGAGGTAGCAAGTATGATACATGTGACCTATTTTTCTGACCAAGTGTGTGCAAATTGATGTTTATATCAACTACTAGGTTGGTGAAGTGGTATACAATATCTCCTAGTCTATAATCCTGACATACATACCCACCCTTCCTTTTATGTTGTGCTGCAAGTGTCAAGTACTCCCCTTTTATAACCATCGAGCAAGTTGGGAGTTCAATATTTTCATCATCTGTAACAGGTTCGAGAACGGCTTGTTTCCCTTGTAAGCAACGTGCCAACCAATAGTCAGAACCCCATTCATTATTTTTTGGGGCAACTACTGCATGTATCGGAAATGCGAAATGAAATAGGTTGAGTCAACAAAACATTTTTTAAATAAGGTCTTGCATTTCTAATTTCTAAATAAATTAAATTCTACATAGGTTGAGCAAACAATACATAAATGCATTTTCTAATTTAGGTACTACTCATGTACCTACTTGTATGAGATCTGATATGTGATCATAGTCTATAGAAATATGTGTCTGATCATCTTCCAAATGTTATATTTCATTAACCCCGTTGAAATTGGTTCCAAGTGTGTCACTCGATCCCATGTATCAATGGTATATGTATACTCACATTCATCGCATTCATCGATGCTACATGAACTGCAAAAGCAAGACTTCAATCTTGTCCAAATTTGTAGGAACAAGTTGTCTAAGCTTCTAATTGAATGAAACTATCGAGTTCCATGCACTCTGTTCACCGGTGTGTTTGTGATCGGTCCACATTTTTCACCTCCCAGAATATTCTTCGCACTAGGTGTTTCCTTGTTGCTTGTTCTCCCATGACAGATGCACACCATTTCGCTATAGATGCAGCGTCTCGAAGGCGATCACCTGTAAAATTCATTAGAGGAAATTTAAGGTCTAAAATGGGCCTCCTAAGGAAAATGATAAAATAATAGCTAAAATGATAAAATAATAGTTAAAATAATAAAATAATAGTTATTAATTTTGGAGGAAGATTGAAAAAAACTACTTTTTTTATTCGTATTTTTGAGATATCTCCCTGTGTTTTTACTCAAATTTCAAACGGGATAGCTTGTTGGATGTGTAATTTAATTCTGCATCCAACGAGTACCCACACTGCATACTTTTGATAGACCCCACTACCCAAAAAATAAGAAATACCTGAAAAAATGTGATGATGACATCATCATCATGTTTTTTTAGGTATTTCTTATTTTTGGGGTAGCGAGGTCAGTCAAAAGTATGCAGTGTGGGTATTCATTGGAGGAAGAATTAAATTCTTCATCTGACGAGCTCTCTCACTTGGAATTTGAGTAAAAACACAAGGAGATATGTCGAAAATACGAACAAAAAAAGTAGCTTTCTTTTATGACAAATATGTCAATTCAACCATTATGGTTGACTCATTTTTTTGAAATTCTATTGGTTCATGAATTCCAACTCTCAAAATTTACTGTTGGCGCTTTTTCTTATAAGGCCCATTTTAGACCCCAAATTTCCTCTAATGCATCTCTTCCCTTCAAAGGGCAATTTTAATGCATGCACCAGCACCATCGTGCTCTCCTTTGCCATGACCAGGTTTAAAGTATTTCCATACATTTTTCATCTTGTATTTTATGTGGAACAAACACAACCATTCAAATACACGCGCATTCTTGAACTGTACAGCACAACCATGTGACCAAATGAAATGACAATAAAATGTTATATCCATAACTATCACATGATCATAGAATAATTTAAAGCAATGTTGCACGTAATGGATTTCATGGGTCCGGTCGTCACTTATGTAGAAGTGACTTTCTTTCATTATCACACATTTATCTTCATTGCTATCTGGCCCATGTCGATATGTGATATGCACCATTATGCTCACCTACTCAGAGTGATAGTATTGAATTTGCATTTCATTTTGTGGTTGTACGATGTAATTTTCCGAAAAGTCAACGACTGATAGTATTGTTTCAAGAGAGAAGGTGTCCCAACATATTTTGAATTTCTCATCTTGCCACCATTCCATATTGACATGTTGAATGTATTGTTGGATCTTTCCATGAAACTCTCAAATTAAACCACATACTCGCACCTGGCATAAAAAAATGTGTACATGAATATTAATATGTCAATATTCAACAATTTACCTCTGAAGTCACCAATTTAATCTTCCTACTTTATTTCCCATCATGTAGCCGATATGTCTCATACTGATAGTTCTAATTCTCAACAATTGCATTCCCGAATGCTTGATCTTCACTTTAATGGATGCAATCATACCATAATGACAGCCCACCACAATTGTTGTAAGAACCGTTTACACATTGTTTTAAGTAATGTGTTTTCCCATCTTGCGTCGGACACATTATGCTATGGATGAAATCTCTGGATGACATTGTAGGTACTGTACTTGAGCATTCCTGCACATGGTTAGGATGCAAAAAATGACGTATATGTGCAAATGTATGTTAATATAGGTCAAAATCTATGTGGTATATACAACAAGAAGTGTTCCGGATGGTATTGATTCCAACATACCAAGGCTTGCATTTTTCAAAATATATTTGCCCAAGTCTTAGCTCTACATGGGCAACTTTAAACATCTTGAACAGTTGAGTTTGTGTCATGTCAAGAAAATTTTTAACATGATGTTCATTATTTATAGAACCCCTACAATGTTTTAACACATCCTTCTTGTTAGAAGAAGGCCTAGTGCTATCATGCCAAAACGTTTGGACTATGCCCTTCAGTACTTCGACTAACTTCATGTCTTTGTGGGGCAATTTACCGCTAAATTCCCATAATGTTTCCATTTGTCCCTCTACATCAAGGTTGTCTGTTCTTACTGAATATTTTTTAAGTGTCTTTGGATGTAAAGACATAATTTGTGTTGTGCATTTAAGTAAACGACGTTGTCTTGTGGATCTACATACAATTGATTCAGCCAATACACGACGAGACACATTACAGTCTTGTGAACGATTTTTTTTACCAATCGATGTGAATGCAGTAGCAAGAGCTTTAACAATGTGATTACTTGATTCGATATTCTTCATTGTTCTTATGCTTAAATTTCTTCTAACAGTTTCCATATTTCTAGATTTAAGCAAAGCTAAAAACAATTGGCATTTACCGGCTTCGGATTTGTTATCAAAATTTTGTTTCATTATTTGAGAACAATGACAAAGGATAGTGCATTTAGCCACCTTACCTTCCATGGAATTCAATTCGCTCTCATCCACTTGTATACGTTTAGGAGTTCTCTTTTGTTTTGATGCAAAATTTCTTGTCGTTTGAAATGCTGGAGTGACGTTTACATCCACTACAGCCTCACAACTTCGATTAGGAGATTCAACCACCGACCATGGTTGTTGATGAGGCACATTTGCATCGAGAGTAACATAATTATTGAACTCTTCACAAGATTGTCCGTTTACTAATGGATCAATAATATCAACTTCCTTATAACCAACTTCCTTTAATGTTGCATTATCTTCCTTAGCCTCTACTTCAGGTAGCTGTTGAGGGGGAACATGAACTATTTGCTCATGTAATGAATGAGGATGATTTATTGAATCTTCCCTCTTTTTTTCTTTTTTATTTTCAGTTTCTTCCAGTGTAAGCACCTTCCTCTTGGACTTTCAACCTCTATTATGTACATTCCCCATTGAAATCCACCCAAACCTGTACAAAACTATGGAATTATGTAAGCAATGATTAAATTGCATGTTGAACAGTTCTCTGTGTACAAGTTTAGACGAAATATGTCTTTTGCTATGATAAACCTGGCCCACAGCACGCAACCCAACATTTTTTATACAACATGTATTGCATATGCGATATAACGCACCTTTGATATATCGCATATGCGATTTAGATCTCACTGAATATGCAATTTACATTTATCTATGCTTATCAAATATTAAAATATTAAATATCAAATGCATATCAAACTTGGACTGAAATATGTTAAACTTCTATAACGATGATGATGATGATGATGATGATGAGGATGAGGGTGGTGATGATGAGGATGATGATGATAATGATGATGACGATGATGACGATGAGGGTGGTGATGATGATGATGATCATGAGGAGGAGGAGGAGGATGATGATGATGATGATGATGATGACGATGATGATGATGAACACTGATGGTGATGATGAGGAGGATGATGATGATGATGACGATGATGACCATGATGATGATGAGGATGAGGATGAGGATTATTATGGTAACACATATTTCATTAAATTTGTAATTATTTAGTGGATCTAGAATTTAGAACTTCCGCTAGATTGAGTTCTTTCAAAATGAAAAAAGTCATAGCCTTTGAATCTTTACATAATTTCTATTAATATTATTTATAGTTTGTATTAAATGTTAAGTTGAGTAAATTATTTTATAACATAATACCAACATTGTATTTGTTATTACAACAATTATAAATATTGTCATAGTAATTATTTTTGTCTTTGTTGAGTATGTTGTTTTATTTTTGGAAGTTGGCACCACTTATAATCAAAACGAGAAAATATTTTATGACTTTAAAGTCTAAGTTTTACCCTTGTAATGATTAAAATAAATTATGAATTAAAGTAGCAACATAATTTATTATTATTGTTGTTGGTAGTGGTAGTGTATTAAAAACTAGTTGATGAATGTTTACTTTATGAATAATAGATTAATGTGAGAAAGTTCTTACCTATAAATTTATTTAATGATATCGGATGATAGTAAATCATCTCTTGTTTATTAATATTAATTATTTTAACAATCAAAATCAATTATGAACTAGAAAAGCATTAGTGCAATACAGTTTGACTTTTTTCATATACAAGAGGAAAGGGGGAAAACCAATTGAATTAATTAGTGCAAGTGTTCATTTTTTTTATGAAGTATTTGAAAAATGTGTTTAATTGAAAAGAGCATATTTATATTGAAAATATATATATCTTACAATATTTATATTATCGTTAGATTTTAAATCATCTATTAATTTATGTTAGGGCACAGAGGAATCGAACCACCATCGTCCTGCTTGTAATGCAGGTGCTCTTCCATTGAGCTAGCACCCTTTACAACATGAGGGGAGAGGGATTGTGTTAACACCTGAATTGCACCTTTCTAATCCTCTGTGAGAAATCAAAATGATGAAAATATTAGACTTTGATTTTTTCAAAATGATGAAATTCTTAGACTTTGATTCCTTACATAATTTCCATTAATATTATCTATAGTTTGTATCAAATGGTAAGTCAATTAAGTTTATGTAATGACATTAATATTGTATATATTACTATGATTAAGCCATTGAAGTATAATTTGATATGGTAACTATTACATTGTTGGTGTTGAGTTCCTATACTAGTAGAAGGTTGGAAATATTTTAGAATGACCTATTTAATAACTATTTAATGACATAATATAAATGTGTTTGTTAATATAACAATTTTAATTCTCGACGTAGCAAGCAATATTGCATGTGTTGAGTATCATGTTGTAATATATTAGAAGGTTGGCAAAATTTTATAAGTGACAAGAAAAACTATTATATATTAAGTGTTACTATGCTAAGTTTATTATTTTAACGATAAAAAACAATTATACGTTAGAATAGAAATATAATTTATTTATATTACTATTATTTATATTTTCTAATAAAAGTTAAGTTGATCAATGGTTATATGACGAAAAATAGATTACAGAAGATTTTTTTACATATTATTATTAAAGTTATTTAATGACATTAATAATCAGTGTTTGTTGCTATTATTATCTTGGAATTTCATTTAATTGAAATTATGTTAACTAATGTGTCTATGTTGAAGTCTTTTTGAGTATGATGTTTTATTTTTGGAAGATGACACCACTTGATAGAGGACAAGAGAAAATATTTTTATGACTTAGAGTAAAACAGGTTTTATCTTAGTAATGATTAAAATAAGTTATGAATTAGAATAGAGACATAATTTATTATTGTTGTTGGTGGTGATGGTGTATTAAAAACTAACTTAATTAATGTTGATTTTATGAATAACATATTTATGCGAGAAATTTTACCTATAAATGTATTTAATGATATACTTTGACTATCATTAATATTTATATTTAAGTATTAAAACAAAAGTCACCAATATTTGACTAGTGAATTATTAATAATTTGTGTAAGAAATTTCTTACATAATACAAAGTTATTTAACAACATATTAATATTGTGTTGTGACTATTATTAACTTATGTAGTATTGACATTAAATGTTAATACTTGCCTATTGATTTTCGGGATTAAGCTATGTGAAAGCTTTTCAAACCATAATTAATTTTACATTGTTCCCCCGACGATTATGCGTGGAGTGCCCACTTGAAATGTTGATTTGAAAAACTCACTAACAACTTAATCCAGAAAATCATTCATAATGATGACAAACTGTGAAAGCCCACACTCTGAAAATGTTACTAATTTGTCTTTGTTGAGTATAAGATATTGCACTAGTACATAGTTCGCACCACTTTAAAGTCTACATAAGAAAATATAATATTAATTAGAATGTAACAGAGTAGAACAATTAAATTTATATCAATTATAATAACAACTAATAGGGAAAAGTCACTTCAAACCTTATTGCAAGTGCCTTACATTTATTCACAGAGGAAGTCTAGAAGATGTTTTAAGGTTCATTATTGAATATGATTATGCACATTTGATATAGTGACATGTTGAGTTTATGTAAAAAACAAATTGAAAAGTTAAAAATTGAATGGTGTTATATAATTCACATAAAGTACCATCACATGAACCAAAATTTTCATATTAGCAAATAAATAAAACTCCTAAAAAAAGGTTTGAAGAGAATATTTGATATACAACCAACATTGAAAAGTGTTTCTTCTTGTATATTAATAACTCATTCAAAGAGAAAATTACATTCATGAATCATCTCCACCTAATCTCCTTATATTCAGTCAAGAAAATCAATTACAACTTGTACACCACATTTATTTATCGTGGTCTTTCTGCAATCTTCTTTCTTTTGCATCCATGCCCAAACTATGGTATTAACTAGAATAGATCCAAGTCATGTGTCATCAAGGTTTGGTACCCAAATAATCTCAAGATTTACATAAAGAGTCTCACTTTCATCATTCTGGAAGATATATGAGGTGGTGTTTTCCATCCAAATCATCTTTCCTTCATCCTCAGTTCATGATCTAACTAGCAACATCTTTTATTTCTCAACTTCAATCTTAGGATTGAATTTTGGCTTTAGCTTGTTGCACTTGGGTCCAACATATACCAGTTCATTTGTCACATTATCAAAATCTCCATCTATAATACTTATATTACATGCAGTGCATTAAATCTCACATGGATTAAATTGTCTTTGTCATGCAATGTATTTGATAATAATGTCTAACATGAATTAAAGCTAACATGATGTTACTAATTAATGATTGATTTTTTGGATTAAGTTATGTGAAATCTTTTCAGTCCACAATGAGTTTTTCATGGTTCCCATAACAAGCATGGGTGGAGTGTCCACTCAAAATGTTGGTCTAAAAAACACACACAGTTTAACCCAAAAAATCAATCACAATGATTACAAACTGATAAAACATGCACACTCAAAATGTTAGTACTGTATTTATTGAGTATAAGTTAATATACAAGTACAAAGTTGGCACCACTTTAAAGTCTACACGAGAAAATATAATTATGAATTTGAATGCAACATAGTAGTACGATTAAATTTATATCAACTATAATAACGAATAATAGGGAAAACTCACTTCAAACCTTATTGCAAGTGCCTTACATTTATTCACAAAGCAATCCCATAAGATGTTTTAAGGTGCATTCGCATAAAGTATCATCACCTGAATTAACATTGAAGTTGAACCAAAATTTTCATATATGTAGCAAATAATATAAAATTCCTCAAAAGGTAGCTTGAAGAAAATATTTGATATACTACAAACATTGACAACTTTTTCTTCATGTATATTAATTAGTCATTCAAAAAGAAAAATTACATTTATGAATCATCTCCACCTAATCTCCTTATATTTTCTCAAGCAGATCAAGTACAGCTTGAGGATGAAGATTTCCACAATTAATCTTAATGACAAAGAGAGTTTATGGAATTTAATTGTGTATTGAAACGTCCCTACGTTTTGAGTGGATACTCCACCAATTATCATGGGAACAAAATGAAAAGCTCAAAGTGGTATTGAAGAGAGTGAGAAAAAGCTAATAAGAAATAAGGTAAGGGTTGTGTACATACATTAATGAATATAATTATGAACATTTGATATAGTGATATGTTGTGTTAATCTAAAAGACAAATTGAAAAGTTAAAATTTGAATGGTGTTATCTAATTCGCATAAAGTATCATCACATGAATTAACATTGAACTTGATGTGAAATTTTCATATATGCGGTAAATAATATAAAATTATTCAAAAAGTCACTTGAAGAGTATTTATTATACTACAAACACTGAAAAATGTTTCTTCATGTATACTAAAAGTCATTCAAAAAGAAAAATTACATTCATGAATCATCTCCACCTAATCTCCTTATATCTGCTCATGCATATCAAGTACAGCTTGTAGACCACATTTATTTATCTTGGTCTTCCTACAATCTTCTTTCTTTGGCACCCATGCCCAAACTATGGTATTAATTGGAATAGATCCAAGTTCTGTGTCATCGGGATTTGGTACCCAATATTGTTCTAAATGTTTCCCTTGTATTTCCCTCAGCTAGGTTGCCACCAGTCAATATTTACATGAAGGGTCTCACTGTCATCGTCCTAGAATATATCTCACGTGGATTTTTCCATCCAAATCATCTCTCCTTCATCCTAATTTGTTGATCTAACAAGCAACATATTTCCTTCTCAACATCAATTCTAGGATCGAATGTTGGCTTTGGCTAGTTGCACCTGGGTCCAACATATACCGGTTCATCTGTCACATTATCAAAATACCCATCCATAATACTTGATATTGCATGGAGTGCATTACCATCGACGTTAACATTTTTCCTTGTCTTGGGCAAAAAATCATCAGAAGAAGAATCACTTTCATCCAAGGGTGTATGGTCATTGTAGATTCCATCTAATGCATCAAGAACCCTTTATCAATACTCTAGTTTTTTATTACATTCCTCTGTAAAAATTGGTTAATTCTCATTTCCAATAGTCTCTTTCCACATTTTTATGTATTATGTTATTCATTCCTTTAGTTCTTTTAAATAAACATCATTGTCTTTGGGACGTGAGAAATATGGCTTCCATGTGGGAAATATAGGTCGACCTTCATCATCTATATTCCAGAACTCAACTGGTTTTGACCACTCAATGTCTCTGATGGATTCTTTATACCTCATAATTGGAACATCATTGAGTACAAGAAATTGGAAGTATTGGACATTAAGATGTCCATCCACTGCATTTTCCCCCTCCTTGATGTACCCATTAGGAAAATTTTTGAAGTCATACACTTTGTCAATAAGTTTAGGTGGAAATCCTCATTTTTCTTCTATTGTGCAATATGTATCCATCATCTCAAGTAAAGAATATATATCTTTACTTTTCAAGTTGGAATACATTCTTCCATAGGTTCCATCTATGTATTCATGGGTGTGCCCCACAATCAAGAATCCAACCTCAATAGTGATGAAGACACCAAGTGTAATTAATAGTGATAGAAACATGAAAACATAACAATTCTTATTATCACTAGCTGCATTGTCCAACTGTAACAACAAATGTGGAGGAAGAGGTTTAAAATCAAAATTTTGATTTTTTGAGCTTCCATTTTAAGATAAGAAAGCATCCTTGTACACTCTACATTTTGAGTAAATAGAGTTTTGAAGTAATGCATTTGAAAGTGGGTTTCTTGAACTTCCAATCTCATAAATCAAATCACCACACATATCAAGGTGTGGGCCTTCAAGGTTCCTCAAGCACTTTGCAATAGATGTAATTGTAAATTGTGATCTCATGTGTACAAATGGTAGGGAGAAATGACTAAAACCGCTTGTGATATTCCCATGTGTTAGCATACCTGTAAACAACAAACCCAAGTTTGTTCCTGCAACAGATTTTGATTTGACACGTAATCTTGGGATTGAAGTCTTTGTTCGTCCATTTTATCATGGATAATGCTCAAGTATTCCTTTGGATACCGCTCTAAGATAATTATGTGGGAATAGTAGTAATATCTTCCACACATAACAATCTTGTTATGTTTCTTCAGTCTAGCTCGTGCATTTTCTTCCATCTCTTTTGTAGTTGATGTCTTCATCTGTGCTTTCAACACAATACATTCACTACATTTACTAAAGTTAGTGTTCTTTGAGAATGCCACATCTGGAAAATGAGTATTCCAAATCTTGCTCATTGTTGGTTGTGATATTGATGGAAAATTGAGCTCTTGAAGAGCCTCATTGATCTCTTTTAACAAAGAAATTTTGGTGTACGTTGATGGAAACAATCTTAAAGGAGCATACATTCCATATTCTTCAACTTGTCATGTTTGGTTTGGTGAAAAATCTGAATTATCCATAACAATTTTGTGCAATATTTCTATGGCTGCCACAATATGTGCAAGTGCTTTGCATTTGTTGGTGTTACCATGAATTCCTTTGACATGTCCTTGTTGAAAATTATGTTGGTAAGTATAGAAGGTGCTTTGAGGAATATTATTTATCTTGTACCATGCTTTCTTACAAATAATATCTCCATTAAACCTCATGTCCTTTACTTTCCTAGCAGTAGGAGGTAGGCCATGGCCATGGCCATGGCTCTTTGACATGATTGTGTTGGAAAGGAGTGAATTCAAGACAAATTCCCTAATGCCATTTTTTATTTAAGAGTTTCATACCCCTTATATTATTTGCAATGTCTTTTCTATCCACATGTTGAATACAATTTTGTTTGTAGCATTCATCTGCTTCCAAAAGTTGGATTTTTTTTATCTTCATCTATTTGTATTTGAAAGTTTCCATCTTTTTTTGTAGCCACAACTCGTTTAATCCTTTTATATGGCTTCATTGCGTGCATAGGAATTGAGTCTAGATCTTTTTCATTATAAATATCACCATCCCATGTGTTTAAGGGACTTATTTCCTCTATAAGATCCCATACCTCCATTTCCTTGCGTGCCTCCTTGAAATTTTCATTCACCCTTAAAATATCACATTCATTGTCCACCAACTTATTTATTAGCCATCTAACCCAACAATGTATAGACTTATCCCCAATCCTACATCTTTCACAAGTTCTATATATGTCTTCCACAAAAACATTGAATTCCTTTTCACCTAACATTTCACCCTCAACCATGTCATCCTCATGGACATTAACTATGCTCATTTGGCAATGCACATGCTTGTTCCCAAGCTTTCATGTGTAAGAGAAACATTTTTACATGTGAATGTAAGCCTATGTTGGCGAGTATTTATTGAATGATCATGACAATGACTTTCCAAATCTAATTCTTGCCAAATATCATAAGATCCCAATGCACCCCCTAGTGTATTCTCAAATCCTGTTGGATAGGGCAGAAGAGCATCATGTTTTAATACCTTCTCAATGTTAACCACTATATATCATTTATTTACCATCCTTCCATGCACTTTATGACCAATATGTGTATTGAATATGGAGCCTTCACCCACCTTCACTCCACATTGCAAAAAATCTACCTTGGTCTCCAATAGAAAATGCAGAAGAGACATTTCCACCTATACAATAAATTAAACAAACTTAGTATTTGCTCAAAAAAACAAACAATGTACTATCAAAAACACTTAACATGTGCTTCAAGATTTTGATTTACCTTTGTTATGCCTCAAATCTATGATCTTCCATGGATGTAAGTCCCCTTCATCAACATCTTCCATAATCAAATGTGGTTCAATGACATCAATTATCAAAACCATAACATATCCTACATTAAGCCTTTCTCCACCATAAGTAGTTTTCAATCTAACGAAACCACATCATCATCGATCACATTGCACCGTGATGGAAATTTAACTGGAGTTAGATTTCGTCCTTAAATCATTGCATGGTGAGTGAAATCTAATGTGTGTTAGCTTTCATAATGTTATTTCCATCTAGCATAACCACATTGTCATCAACCACAATGCACCAGATGGAAAACTAGCTAGAGTTAGCTTTCATTCTTAAAACATTGCACGGTGAGTAAAGCTAATATATGTTAGTTTTCATAAAGTAGTTTTCCATCTAACACAACCACATTGTTATCAAATACATGACACCATGATGGAAATGTAGCTGGAGTTATATTTCCTTCTAACAACATGCCACTATAAAGGAAAGATTATGTGTGTTAGCTCATTACACCATGATGGAAAACTAGCTGGAGTTAGCTTTCATTTTAACAACATGGCATGATGAGTGAAAGCTAATATGTGTTAGCTTTAATAAGGTAGTTTTCCATGTAACTCAAGAACATTGTCATCAAGCACATTGCATTGTGTTGGAAATCTAGCTCGAGTTAGCTTTCATCATTAAATCGTTGCACGGTAAGTGAAATATAATGTGTGTAATCTTTTATAGTGTATTTTTCCATCCAGCACAACCACATTGTCATCAATCATAATGCACCATAATGGAAATCTAACTGGAGTTATCTTTCGTTCTTAAAACATTGCACGGTGAGTAAAACTAATATTTGTTACCCTTCATAAGGTAGTTTTCCATCTAACACAGCCACAATTTCACCAAACACATTACACCATGATGGAAATCTAGCTGGAGTTAGCTTTCCTTCTAACAACATGGCACTATAAGAGAAAGCTTATGTCTATTAGCTCATTACACCATGATGGAAATATAGTTGAATTTATATTTTCTTTTAAGAACATGGCACGATGAGTGAAATCTAATGTGTGTTAGCTTTCATAAGGTAGTTTTCCATGTAACATAACCACATTGCCATCAAGCATGTTGCACCATGTTGGAAATCTAGTTGGAGTTAACTTTCATCCTTAGCTGATTGCACAGAGAGTGAAATCTAATGTGTGTAAGCTTTCATAGTGTATTTTTCCATCTAGCACAACCACATTGTCATCAATCGTAATGCACCATGATAGAAATCTAGCTGGAGTTAGCTTTCGTTCTTAAAACATTGCACGGTGAGTAAAAACTAATGTGTGTTAGCTTTCATAAGGTAGTTTTTCATCTAACACTGCCACATTGTCATCAATTACATTACACCATGATGGAAATCCAACTAGAGTTAGCTTTCCTTCTAACATGGTACTATGAGTGAAAGCTCATGGGTGTTAGCTCATTACAACATTTTGAAAATCTAGTTGGAGTTACCTTTCTTTTTAACATGGCAGGATATGTGAAAGCTAATGTGTGTTAGCTTTGATAAGGTATTTTTCTATCTAACACAATCAAATTGTCACATTGCACCGTGATGGAAATCTAGCTGGAGTTAGCTTTCAACCTTAAATCATTGCACGGTGAATGAAATCTAATGTGTGTTAATGTTGATAATGTAGCTTTCCATTTAGCACAACCATGTTGTCATCAATTAGAATGCACCATGTTGGAAATCTAGCTAGAGTTAGCTTTCGTTCTTAAAACTGTGCACAGTGAGTAATAACTAATCTGTGTTAGCTTTCATAAAATAGTTTTCCATCTAACATAGCCACATTGTTATCAAATACATTACACTATGATGCAAATCTAGCTAGAATTAGCTTTCATTCTAACAACATGGCATGATGAGTGAAAAATAATGTGTGTTAGCTTTCATAAGGTATTTTTCCATCTAACACAACCATATCATCATCGATCACATTGCACTGTGATGGAAATCTAGCTAGAGTTAGATTTCATCCTTAATTCATTGCACGGTGAGTGAAATCTAATGTGTGTTAGCTTTCATAATGTAGTTTTCCATTTGGCGCAACCACATTGTCATCAATCACAATGCACCATAATGGAAATCTAGCTAGAGCTAGCTTTCGTTCTTAAAACATTGCACGGTCAATAAAGCTAATGTCTATTAGCTTTCATAAGGTAGTTTTCCATCTAAAACAACCACAATGTTATCAAATACATTACACCATGATGGAAATCTAGTTGGAGTTAGGTTTCCTTCTAACAAAATGGCACTATAAGGGAAAGCTTATGTATGTTAGCTCATTACACCATCATGGAAATCTAGCTGGAGTTAGCTTTCATTTTAACAACATGGCTCAATGAGTGAAATCTAATTTGTGTTAGCTTTCATAAGGTAGTTTTCCATGTAACATAACCACATTGCCATCAAGCATGTTACACCGTGTTAAAAATCTATCTAGAGTTAATTTTCATCCTTAAATCATTTCACAGAGAGTGAAATCTAATGTATGTAAGCTTTCATAGTGTATTTTTCCATCTAGCACAGCCACATTGTCATCAATCACAATGCACCATGATGGAAATCTAGATGGAGTTAGCTTTCGTTCTTAAAAAATTTCATCTGGCACAACCACATTGTCATCAATCACAATGCACCATGATGGAAATCTAGCTAGAGCTAGCTTTCATTCTTAAAACATTGCATGGTCAATAAAGCCAATGTCTATTAGCTTTAATAAGGTAGTTTTCTATCTAAAACAACCACAATGTTATCAAATACATTACACCATGATGGAAATCTAGTTGGAGTTAGCTTTCCTTCTAACAAAATGGCACTATAAGGTAAAGCTTATGTATGTTAGCTCATTACACCATGATGGAAATCTAGCTAGAGTTAGCTTTCATTTTAACAACATGGCACAATGAATGAAATCTAATGTGTGTTAGCTTTCATAAGGTAGTTTTCCATGTAACATAACCACATTTCCATCAATCATGTTACACCGTGTTAAAAATCTAGCTAGAGTTAATTTTCATCCTTAAATCGTTGCACAAAGAGTCAAATCTAATGTGTGTAAGATTTCATAGTGTATTTTTCCATCTAGCACAACCACATCGTCATCAATCACAATGTACCATGATGGAAATCTAACTGGAGTTAGCTTTCATTCTTAAAACATTGCACGGTGAGTAAAGCTAATGTCGGTTAGCCTTTATAAGGTAGTTTTCCATCTAACACAGTAACATTGTCATCAAATAGATTACACCATGATGAAAATATAGCTAGATTTAGCTTTCCTTCTAACAACATGGGACTAAAAGGGAAAGCTTATGTGTGTTAGCTCATTACATCATGATGGAAATCTAGCTGGAGTTATCTTTCCTTTTAACAACATGGCATGATTAGTGAAAGCTAATGTGTGTTATCATTCATAAGGTAGTTTTCCATGTAACACAATCACATTGTCATCAATCACATTGCGTCGTGTTGGAAATCTAGCTGCAGTTAGCTTTCATCCTTAAATTGTTGCACGGTGAGTGAATCTAATGTGTGTAAGCTTTCATAGTGTAGTTTTTTATCTAGCACAGCCACATTGTCATCAATCACAATGCACCATGATGGAAATCTAGCTGGAGTTACCTTTCATTCTTAAAACATTGCACGGTGAGTAAAAGCTAATGTTTGTTAGCTTTCATAAGGTAGTTTTTCATTTAACACTGCCACATTGTCATCAAATACATTACACCATGATGGAGATATAGTTGGAGTTAGCTTTCCTTCTAACATGGCACTATGAGCGAAAGCGTATGTGTGTTAACGCATTAGACCATTATGAAAATCTAGCTGGAGTTAGCTTTTTTTTTAACAACATGGCACGATGAGTGAACTTATCATTACCAAGTGGATTTGTAATTATGTCAATAGTTTGCTCTGTTGTAGGACAATAATAAAGGAAAATGTCTTGAATATCAACCAACTATCTGATGTAATTGTGATTAACTTCAATATGCTTAGTTATGGCATGATAGACTGAATTTTTCACCATTTTGAGAGCACTTTGATTGTCACAGAAAAGTGAGGTTAGCACTACTTGGTCAAGTTGAAGATCAACCAATATTATTCGTAACCACATTGCCTTACAACCTCTATTGAAGTCTTCCTTGTATTTTATGTTAATGGAGGATAAGGCAACTGTAGGTTGTAGCTTACTTTGCCATGAAATTGCCTTCCTAAACCAAGAGTGAACACATAACCTGTATCTAACTTCCTTGTATCAACTGATCCAACCCAATTCAAATCAATATGCTTTGCTATCATGGAGTCAACAGATCCCTGATATAGAATTTCAAAGTCAAGGGTCCCTTTGAATATTGACGGACTCATTTTGCAACTTGCCAATGTAACTCTTCAGGATTAGACATGAATTGAGAAAGAGACAAAGCACTGCAAAACATAGATCCGATTGGGTGGTAGTAAGATAAATCAAAATATCAACCAATTGCCAATACAATGACTCGTTGACTAGGGGTGTTTCCATGTAAGCTGAGAGTTTTATACCAACTTCCATAGGTGTAGATTTAGGATTAAATTCAGTCATTCAAAATTTTTTGAAGAGTGGTTTGGAATACTTGACTTGTGATAAAAATATAGTGTGCTTAGATTGCAAAAATTCTACACCTAAACAATAATGAAGCAGGCTTTAATCAGTAATTTCAAAAGTAGATCAAATATCAAATTTCACCTTTTGAATCTTGTTGGCACTTCTTTTGGCGATGGGAATACTGTCAACATAGAAAAAATAACTTCACTATATCATCGTCATTGTTTATGACGTAGCAAGTGGGCTCATAATAGGTTTTTCTAATTCTAGAATCTCTAAGGTATCGATTAAATTTGAAATACCAGGATTGCGGAGCCTGCTTGAGTCCATAAAAGGACTTTACCATCCATACAAGGAGTTTACATCAAGGCACTTTTAACATTCTTCTGTATATCTTCCATCCAGAATGAGCAGAAATGGAGATAACTAGTCGAAAAGTTACCATTTTCATTGTGGGGGCAAAGGTTTCTTCACAGTCCACCCCTTCATCTTGTGCATATTCTTTGGCAACAAGACAATCTTTGTATTTGTCCAAAGAACCATCTAATTTATATTTGACATTAAAAATCCATTTACAACGAATTGCTTTCTTCCCTAGAGGCAATGTAGACAACACCCAAGTCTTGTTTTTCATCTATGCATCATATTTCACTTTCATGGCAGCCTTCAATTCAAGTTTTCCTTTCGAATCTTCAAATGTGCTAGGTCAAAATACCTGGAACAAAATCAACAAAAGTGAGAGAAAAATTTACCTACTCACTGCCTCACACAATTTGTTGCTGCAATCGTGTAGTTTGTCCTTTTAGTACCTTTGGCAACTCATCTTCTCAATATCCTTCCATTATGGTATAATACCACTTCCATTTCCTTTGTTTCCCTCTTGATCTTGCTGTGAATATCAAGAATCCCTCTCTGTTGTGAAGATTGAGAATCCCCCTCTTCTTAACCAAACCCCTCCTTGGAACTTGACTCCTCTAATGTTTCTGGCTCTGAGTCCTGTTTGATTTCAACACCAGAACTTGTTCTTGAATGAGCAACAAATTCCCATGCACTAATTAGTACTATCCATAGATATATTATTATCACAAAAGAATGATATTTTGTCATCTATAACATCTCTATTAATCACAATTTTGTTCGTAGAGACATCCAGTTATTCATTAGGAACGTTTTTCCTTGGGAATATTTACAAAAGCAATATAGCTGAAAAATACCAAAATCTCTTACAAAAGGTTTTCTGCCTAACCATGGATCCTCGGGAGTGATATCCTACAAATATTTACAAGGAGTTTTGTTAAGGATGTAAATAGCATTCACTGCGTTTTCCCAGTATGGCTATGGTACATTCTGGCTGTGCACTATGCAATTTACCATCTCCACAACTATCCTATTCCTCCTTTCCATGACTCCATTTTGTTGTGGAGTGTATGGAGTGGTATACTGCCTATGTATACCTTCCCTTTTCCAAATTTATTTGAACTAAGTTGAAACAAACTCACCTCCATTATCAGATCCTAAATCTTTGAGTTGTTTACTTATTTGTTTCTCTACCAAAGATTTTCATGTTACAAACTTTGAACAACAATTTGACTTGTTATTCATAAAACAAACCCTCATTTTCCTTGAATAGTCATCAACCAGTAGTAGGAAATACTTAGCTCCGGATATTGTAGGTGTTTTCATTGGACCATGCAAATCAACATGTAGTAGGTCCAAAACTCCTTTGGCTTGCCATGTTTTATTGTCAGTATCAAATGAAAGTCAATGGTGTTTTCATAACTGATAGCCTGCACATTGTTGAATTTTCAAGTTAGCTGAGTGGTAATACAAATACTAAAATTCAATACATGAACATATAAATAATTGAGGTAAAATTCAAACTGTAATAAAACATAACAACATAACTTTCATTTCTTTCAACTTAACGCTCTGCTGGTCACTGCGTTAAAGTTCATCATTGAAATGTTTTTTCAACTGTCATGTACAGAAAAATAATAAATAACACGTGCAGTAAACTAAATCTCAAGTAAACTACAGAAGATAAAGAATATTAACCATTGTTGGATCCACCTTATACTCAGTTAGTTCTAAGTTTGATCTTGTCACTGAAAGGACAAGTCAAACTAGTTGAACCATATACGTACCTTAAGAGAGAGAGGGAGTAAACAAAGCTTAGTTTCTTCAATCAATTTAGCAGTGCAGTTAAGGAGAATCACACAGATGCAATCAGAGTGAAAGATGTGCAGTCATGCACTCTACCAACAGATTCACGATGAATAAATTCTCAAAACCAGTCAGGGTGGATCAAACAGAAAAACTCAACCTATGCAGAGAATAGATCGATGTAAACCCCATGCAGAATAATACAGAGGTAAAACTCATGACCAATCAAAATACCAAGGCAATACTCATGACATGAAGACAAAGCAAAAACGTTGAGGCAATACTCATGACCAATCAAAACGCTAAGGCAATACTCATGACGTGAAGACCAAGCAAAATCTTGTGGAGTGAAATCACAGGGTATGAGTGCAGAGATCTAAATGAAGTAAACCTATGGAGAAAGTAGCCGGTACAGAAATACACAGAAAATAGCAGAAGGACACAGGAAGCTGCTAGAGAAAGTGGTTGATGAAAGACAAAGGAACCCGCGGCAGCTGTGAAGGAGATCGGTGAAGGCCAAACCAAGAAGGAGATCAATGAAGACCAGACCGAGAAGGAGATCTCCTGAGATCAAGCCCGTGAAGGTAAGCCAAACCAAAAATCAGAATCCAAGCCCGTGAAAAATCAAAAATCAAGATCCAAGCCCATGGAGAAATCCGTGCCGTGAAAAATAAAAATCAGAATCCAAGCCCATGGAGAAATATGTGCCGTGAAAAATCAAAATCAGAATCCAAGCCCATGGAGAAATCTGTTCCATGAAAAATCAAAATCAGAATCCAAGCCCAAGGAGAAATCCGTGCCGTGAAAAATCAAAATCAAAATCCAAGCCCGTGGAGAAATCCGAGCCATGAAAAATCAAAATCAGAGCCCGTGAAGGTAAGCCGTGGTGAAAAATCAAAATCACATGTATGGAAACTAAGAATAATATCTTCTTTAAATAGGTTAGGGTATATAAAATTTTTATTTAGGATAGAATAAATGGAGGCCCACAAAAATAAAAATAAAATCATAAAATTAAAAATTAGGTAGTAATAAACAATAAACCGTCCCAACAAAAGTCAAAAAGGTTTTAATATAATAAAAAGTAAAATGTCAAAAAGTCTATTAATAAAATCATGAGATTTTATTAATAAGACTAAACTAATTATTTAATGAAATTATAATAAAATGAAAGTCCAAAGGTCCAACATAAAGTCCAAAATCATAAGTGGGTCATTATAATAAAAACATAAGGTAACCATAAAAATAAATGGTTCAATGATTTTTAATAAATCATCAAGTAAATATACTCCATAAAGTAGGAGTCATCATAGTCAAAGGTGCACACAAGTAATAGTGCTAAGACTAGTAAGAATAGGACCAAGATTCAACAACCACAAGATCAAGGTGAACCGTAAAGGTGGACAATCAATCAAATAGGACCAATAAGACAAAATACTTTTCTCTCTTCCAAGGTACATAGTTTTATATATTTTGTCATCACTATATAAGGGGGAAGATCCAAACAGATGGTACAATCCTTTTGTCCTTGAAACTGCTCCTAAAGGTTAGGTACTAGGGACATCGTCAAGGGGTGGCCAGTCCCTTGAGAATCAACCTAGCAATAACCAATTAGGAGAGGGGACATCATTATCTTCCATTCTTAATGAATGGATTTCAGCCTTAGGATGAGTTTCAGTCTCACACTGAATCAAGTTGATCAATCCCTGGACCCTAACCTGGTCCTCTGTTCTCTCGTAGAATGGTTCTCAGTACTAAGCTGAGTTTCAGTCTCACACTGAAAATTGATCAACTACCTGCAGTACCTACTTGGACATCGTGTCCTTGGTCCTATACCAGAATATATCTCTGCCTCTACCTACAGGCTCTACTTGGATATCACATCCTTGGTCCCATACCAAAATACCCTAGAGGAATATAGGGGCCCTAGCCACATGCTAGGGGCTTTTCCATGGCATCAACCTTCTTGGTCCTAGACCAAGAACCCCGGGAGACTACTGGGGGCCCTAGGGTACCTTCTAGGGTCTTACTATGTCCTAGTCAACTGACTAGGAAACCATTCTCTGAGAATGGGTCTCACAGCTGCACTAACTTTAACACACATATCTCTAGCAATCCTGCACATACATCTAACAATCCTGAATGGATGGAAGACCATCCACCATATTAGTATTATTAAGTACAGATAAATATTGATAACTTAGGTGTCCATACCTTTCATGCCAGACTACATTTGTATTCTCTACCACACCTGGTGCATGTGCCTTTGTTGTTTTTATATTAGCCAGTCTATACAACCCTTTTTCACCAATACAAACTACATTCATCTTGTTATCACAAGAGTAGTGACCATATATTTCCTTCCTTAAAAATTTACAAAAATATTAGGGTTCCTAGTTATCTCACTAATAGACGAGATTTTTGCTCATGTTAGGAACATATCGAACGTTTTTGAACAACCTCACTTAAAGTATTGTTCAATATGACATGAACAACCTCACTTTCTCTAACATAGTGAGTCCATCCATCACCCAAAGCAATAGATTCACTAATACTCTTATCTTCAATGAAATTTACATACTAGTTTATGTGACACTTGTAGTGGTGAGAGCGCCTAAGTCGAATACCAGGCTATAGACATGGTTGATTGATTATGTAATGCCACAAATGAAAAATCACCCACTTTTTATTTTTCACCTCTTTCGGCAACATTTGCATGCCTTGATTTCATTTGACCACGTGCCAAGTCATATTGTTTTTTTGGCAATATATCTTGAAGTGTCCAGGCTTATTGTAGTAATAACATTTGAATTTGTTCTCTTTGATACATTGCTAACATTTTTTTGTTTGTCTTTGCCTTTGAACTGTGCACTAAATGCACTCATTATAGTGGATGGAGTTGATGCCTCTATCTAACCTAGCCTCCTTTCCTTCTGTACAAAAAAGTGTCAATAACTTCTCAAATGTAACACTACTACATTTTGACCAAAAATCCGACGGCCGTATTGTCGGATTTTCGACACTTCCCTGTCGCATGTACGACACTATGATTTTTTTTAAGCGTCGGTGGATTTTCATCGGTTATCTGACATCTCTCCAAGCCATTGGTTAAGTGACATCTCAGTTTACCGTCGGTTAAATGTAAACCATCGGTTATCTGACATCTAATGCATATTAAATTTAAAAAAAATCATATGTAAGCCGTCGCTTAACCGATGGGATTAGATGTAAACCGTCGGTTATCCGACGATAATGAAAACGTAAGTGTCAGTTAAGCGATGGCTATCAGTGATTTGTTTTTTAAAAATCACCTACAAGCCGTCGCTTAACCGACGGCTATAAGTGTTTTTAAAAAAAAATACAAATGCTAGATTACATTGTACATGCTTATAACAGCCTCAAACAACAAACCTCGTAACCACATTGGCAAGGATTTAATTGCCTATCAGTCAAGTCCATTTCCTCTGCACAAAGTGGACAGATATTTTCCCCATCATCATTCAAAAAGTCCATGCTGTGAGTAGACAAAAATATTGCGCCTCTTTGCCACGATTTTCTGGAGTCAAATGTCAAGTATTATCTGTGAGTTGAACTGAAGAACCAACAAAAGATGCACCATTCTACATTTGCCTTTCTAAAACTTTGAAACAACAAAATATACACCAGTTGGAGTAAGAATTGTGTAGGTGTAGAGGCACACACGTTTTTATAGCCAAGGCATAGCAGCAATGTGTTGTTTGCCATCTAACACTTCCTCTCTAATTCTGTTGGCATACTTTTCAGTTTGAACTACAGTTTGAGATTTGCATATTTCTTATGCTCTGAATACAAACACTTGATTTTGTGAATTCTGAGGAACTTGCCAATTATATATTGTACTTGTTGATATCATGGTGTGGCTGGTGATATCATGCATACATACAATAAACCATTGCTACCTTTAACACTAATGCAATTGCAAATATACAATATCCACATAATATGATCATATCATGGAATAAGTGATAGCTATCAAAGGACATCAAATTTAGATCATTGTCATTAGACCATAACACCATATATGTGTAACAATATCCAATTAAATAAACAAGTGGCGACAATATCATCCATGCCAATTAACTCCAAAGGGTGAAGAAGGTTGGAAATGTCATATGAAAAATAGTAAATACTATGATATGGTTCTTGAATCTGGTATCTGCAGTCATAGGTCTCCACATCTGCTAATGAAGCAATATATAGATCTTTTCCCAAAATCTTGGGTATAAGTTGTTTGGCTGTAAAATATGCAGAGAAGTCAATTGTGTGGTACAGCCCCATAAATTGTGTACAACTCGAAAAACTGTGCAACATGCATCATAGTATTATCAGCAATGTTGGGCTTTGAAAAGAGCCCTGATTTTCATAGGTTCCGAAGTTACAAACTGTTATACAAGTCCTTACACAGACTATGTTGTCAACTCTGAAATGATTAATTGAGTACACCGTCCTTCTCTTAGTGCCAGAATATAATCATGAAATAGGTTGATCCTGCAAAACTAGACAATGGATCTTTTATAACAAACTAAATCAACAAGTGTTGATTGAAATGGAGCACAATAATATGTCAGTGGTAGCATACACTTTTCCAAGTTACTCTACTTTCAATAGGTAAACCCTTTAATGTGGTACAGTAAATGCAATCTTATGTAGCTAATGATGCATGATGGCCAAGATAAGCAAATGAGGGGTAATCTAGGGTAAATGTACATTTTAAATGCTATTGGTGCTCTCTAAATTGATTTGCCATTATCTTAACCAGACTGTACAGAAATTGATAGAGATTATTAAGAATCCACGGGAGGTTTCAATGGTTGTATCCTCACTTAATCCTGGTGTTGTGACTCTCATAAAGGACTCGAATGGTAATCATGTTGTGCAACGGTGCTTGCAACGCCTTAGCAGTGCAAACAACCAGGTTATCTAGATGTTATTCTTCATTATGAGCACTCATATAATTATTATTTTACTTTTAAATATGTAGATGCTCACTCTTCATCCTGAGCACTCATAAATATTATTTTTCTTTTAGATATATAGATGTTCACTCTTCATCATGAGCACTCATAATTATCATTTCTTTAGATGGAATATCAGCTTGTCCATAAGTTTCCTTTCTTTCTATTGTTGTTTTCCTGCATATCTGCTTGTTCTAGATAGTTTCGTGTTCAACCATAAATCTGGTCCTATTTTTTTGATAGATGCTGCACTTTGTATGATGCAGTGGTATGCAATTGATCATAGGGTTAGGTAGGCATGAAGCTGGTAACTGACAAAAAAGGGAACTCATTTGATTTGTGAATACGTACTACCACTATATATAGCTTATAAAAGTGTTATCATTTTCCAAGGTTCTCGGCCTTGGAATTTTATGTACCGCACATCTATTCCGATAACTTCATGCACATCTGAAATACTTCACTTGTAGTAATTCTAGAACTGCCTCCACTAGGCACTATCTTTGACAGAATAAGCATTCACTGAAAAATAGTGATTGGTGATAGAACAAACAAATCCAGATGTTGCAAGTCTCAATATAGCACTGCTAAAGAGACATCCATGATTCTACTAGATCCTTCACAGACCACCTTCTGCAGCACAAATGAAGTAAAGTCATTTTGCTTAAGTTTTATTTGGGGAACACTGAGGACTCATTGATGTTGAACCAATCCAACAAGTTCCAGGAATTTATTGGAGGAAATGGTAACTTTTTTCCTTTAATTGATGCTTTGGATGGATGCCATAATGAGTCAGTGAATACGAAGGTGCTACAGCTGTTTGTTAATCTTTTAACAGGTGATCCGAGTTATATTAACTTGAAACACACCTTGCAAGAAAAGTTCTTATTGATGGATTCATATTCTTTGGCTTCATGGCTGGAAAAAATGCTGCTAGGATTTACTGTCCAAGGGAGAAACATACGGTGAAAAGAAAATAGACCATTCTTCTCCCAGCAGAAAAAGAAAAATAGAGTAATTCACAACTGAAACGTTGTAGCAGACTCTAGACCATCAGTATGCAGTCACAGTATCCAAATGCACTATGAATATGAGATAGAGAGCTCTGTAATCAATAATCTACTTTAATAAAGAAGAGTATCAGTTTCCCAATGAATATTTTATTTTCAAAGAGGGTTTTCTCCATGTAAATTCCAGTGTTACTATGTGCATGCTGTCTTTTCTGTGTTCATTATCATTTCATTTATATTCAGCAGACTTTCGAATGCAAGCATTGCTACTTCTGTTCATTGTAATTCTAGAGTTCAGTGTATATGCCTGTCAGATGCTCCATTATTTGCTCATTGTCTTCTGTGTTTATATTTTCCTATTAGACCTGCCAAATACATTGATGGCAGGCATTGAAGGCATGAAATTCTGTGGAGATTAAGTTAGTACAGCAATGCAGCCTTAAAAAATCTTGCAGCTAATATGAAGTGTTTCATCACTGAAATTCAATTTCTATTGAATACATTCATGAAAGGCGTTTAAGGCATGAAATATTGCAGAGATTACATCAGTGCAGCAATGCAACATTAGAAAAACTTGTATCCAATATGAAGTGATCACCAAAATTCAGTCTCTGTAATTTCAGATCAAGTTGGTATCAAGGCCACGTTCAAAATTACTTGGAAATAAATCCTGTATATTAAATCCAAGAGTGGGTATGAAAAGAGCATAGAACCACTTCAGAAAAAGTTGGAAGACACGAACAACAAAAAATGAAGGGTCTCCCCATGTAAGGCAATGCCAAGAGGACCCAGAGGTTAGGTTTCCTTGTTGGAGTGAAGTATTGTTGTGCTAAGACCCAAGAGAGATGATAACCTATCTCATGAAGACAATGGACAAGAAAGAGGAACTGTTGTAGCCTCCAGGAATGAAGAAGAGAATCCTGACCAGAAGGACACCAAAGGTAAGAGGTATGAGAACTCCATTAATGGCATGGCTTCTTCTTAACCTTCTATTGCACCATTCAAAGTAGAAGCCAAGATCAATATACCAACCTATGATGGACATGTTGGTGCTGAAAAGCTCAATGATTCGTTCAAACAAATAGAGGTATATTTGATATTTCAGTATCCAAGGATACAAAGACAAGAAAAAAGCATACTTTCCTATGCTGAAAAAGACTACCCATGCACTAGTATGGTGGGAGAGCTACATGTAGCCCTCAAAACAGCAAAAGAAATCCCCATTGGCATATAAGTTCATTTCATTGATGAAATGGATTGTGATGTAGTCCCATTAGATATCTGCGACATAACCTTTGACATCACTTATTTGTGGGATCACATGGCCATATAACCTCAAATTACAACATAAATATAGATTGATTGAAGATGGAAATCCATTTCTAGTTAATGCTTGTATAGATGAGCCAAAAAAATTTGGTTTCATCCAATCAAGCCAAGATATCAATCAATGCAAGTAAGTAGCTTGTAATCACACTTACAAACTGCAGGTGTAGGATAATCAAGCTCCAGAGCCAAATCTTCAAATATTGGTTTGCCTCCAAAGAGAGGCTGAGCATGGAATGTGTCTTGCAATGATGTTTTCTCTCCATAGAGAATTGGAGCATGGAATGCAACTATCACCAAACTCAATTAAACTTTTGTGGAACCAAAAGCCTTCAAATTGAGGAGGTCTGATCTGTAACAGATCTAGATAGAAGAAGCCAACAGTCAACATGGCCCTCTCCAAATGTATTGGCAGAATAAGCCCAGTCAACAAGGCATTTCAGCACCACATTTTCATAACTACCTGGCCAATGAATGGGCAGTTGGCCAACAACTTTCCTGGCCAAGGGAAAAAAGAGGCCATTCTTCTTCCAGCTGAAAAAGAAAAACAGAACGGGAGTTCACATCCAAATGTTGTAGGAGACTCAAAACCATCGGTATGTAGACATGGTAACCAAATGCAATGAATCTGAGACAGAGAGCTCTGTAACCATTAATGGCCTTCAATAAAACTGAGTATTTGTTTGGAAGTGGAATTTGTACATCCCAAGAGGGTTTTCTCCACATAAATGATAAACCCTTGCGTTAATGTGTGTATTCTGTATTTTGTGAGTTCATTATCATTTCATTGATAGCAGAATCCTGAATGCAGGGATTGTTCTTTCTGTCACCATAATCTCAAATTTCAGTGTTACTGTATGCATGTTAGAAGCTCTGTTCTTAGTTTCTATTTCCCTAGTATACCTGCTGAATACATTGTTGGCAGTCATTGAAGAGACAAAATGTTGCACAGATTAAGCCTATTCAGTAATGCAGCAGTTAAAAACTTACAGTTTTTCATCACTAAAATGCAATGTCTGTAATTTCAGATCAAAAAGGTAAAAGGAAGCTACCATATTACAAGGATCGAATTAACAAGAAATCTATAGAACGAGACTTCCTCTATGAAATTGCACATGCAAGATAGGAGCAAGAACTTGAAAAGACTAGGAAAATACTCAGCCTTGAAATAAAAATAAAATGGAACACATGTCAAGTAATATGTGATACCAGTGAAATCCAACTAAACAAGCATATACCACTGGATGATTCAACAGGTAGGCAGGAGTATGTATGATGTGATCGGGCTGACAGTGACAGGTTAATGCTTCTTATAAAACAACAATGTCAATATAGAATGTGCATAACGTTTGCCTCATAGATGATGTCACTTAGACAACTTCTGCCCTCACCTGTGAAGCAGTGACAACATCTATTCTTTTCCATGTATTTTACAGCCAATGCTAGCTGTCCTAAGTTCCTAACCAACTAAACATCTCTTGTATTTTTTTGTAGCCCTTCCCAAAACTCTATGTTGCTCAAATGTCCCTCATAACTCTGCGGTTGACCATGCAACCCCTCCACATAGTCAAGGTTGCTACCTTTCACCCACTCAACAATACTACCCCCACCATTGAACCATCCACATTCGTTATGCTACTGTTGATATTTTTAGTGTCATTTACCCACCTGCATCCCACCCAACACTAGAGATAGAAGAAAATGAGGAAGATGAAAATGAATCCTCTTAGGAAGGATCTTCATAGTCTAATGGTGCCACTATGGCATCAAAATACAAAGGATTCTTTATTGAAGCTAACTTTTCTTGTATTATTAGAACATTACTACAGAGTTTGTTTTTTACTAGGGTAGTATGTCAGAATCTATACTAGTAAGCCCGTTTTGAAAAAGATAGATGTATGTTGGATTTTGAACTACTATTGCCAAGGGACAGTTTTGAATTTCCATGTTACACTGGAAATTTTGGTAAATGGGACATTCTAGTGTGTTTCAAATCAATTCAATTACATGTTTTTGTATGAATCGATGAATATTTATGTGAGGATAGGCAGTTAAACCACTATCAGTATCCAAGAGATGGTATAGTTGAAAGAGTGTGGTATGTAAGTATTGCATGGGTACCCTCTATCATGCACATCCTGTAATATATATTTGTTGGAACATTAAAATGGTGTTCAATGTTCTCTTCACTCTCATGTTTGTGAATGTGTGCATATACTCTTTTAAACCAACAAGATTCAAGTTTTGCACTTCCAGTTTCACTTTAGGTGTTATTTACAAAAGTTCTATGGAATTATATTTTCTCAGCATTGTGGATAATGTTGTATTCTAGCACTTTTGGTTGGATGTGTACATTCATTTCTAATGAAATTGTAGTTAGAGATGCATGTTAGATCCCCTTGCTGCTACAACGATTGCTTAAGGGAAATTGTGCTCTTTGATCTAGTTGTGGACAATAAGGAGTGTTGTAACTGTATCCTTGATCTAGTTGAGGCTAGCACATATGTTTTGGCTATAAGTATAAGCTCCAACTATGAAAAATTCTCATATTGTCAAATACCTCACCTTGAGTTGGTCAAGGCTAGCTAAGCCATACTATGATGCATATAATAATCACCTTGATCTGACCGTGGTGAGAAAGGAATTTTTTGTTGCAGGTTTGCATGTTTTTTCTCACCTTGATTTAGTCAGGGTATAGCCACAAATTTCTGGGTTTGGATGGAAAAAATTATTCTAAAGTATTGAATCCATTGTCACCGAATTTCCTATCACCTAGTTCTGTAGCAACTTTCTCAAACTCCTAAAGATTTGAGATCACCGAATTGCCAAATCCCATGAAATCATGAAAGCCACTATCAATGGATGGCATGCTTTGGTCATTATTTGCACCCTCATCTATGTTAACTACACTATCATGAAAAAATGTGGACCGCCTATCTATCTCCCATCCCCTAGATGGAAATATTGATGGTGAGAATCTTAGTGAGATCAATGAAGTATACCAGGTCTTTGTGCCAGCCAGTTGCATTTGAAGAAAGAATTTCAAAGTCTCATCAGCGATGACTTCAAGGACATACCCTGATATCATCACATCAATTGTAATCACTAATCAGGTTAGGCTGAACACTTTTTACTTGCATTCGATGAAAGAGATTCAAGGCCTCGTCACACTGCCAACTGTATGAATAGCCTGTAATAATCACACTCTACGACACCACATCTCTTTCAGTCATTTTGTCAAACAGTTTGCATGCATCCTCTAAAATCCCACATTTGCATACATATCCATGAGTGCGTTACCCAAACAAATCCTGGAGATCAAATCCCATTCTAAGAATGTAACCATGTACCTTGATGCAAAATCTTGAATTTCAGACTTGTCTCTGCAATCTTGGAATTCTAGTCTCTATTATCACGGTTTTAAATCAAAGTAATTCATTGATTTTATAAAAAATTGCAGGGTTGCTTTCTTTCATTTTTGAGACTGAGCATAAAACAAATTACCACCACAATTAACAACCAATCCTTACTTCCAGCAATGGTATACTTAAGCCTGAACGGATTTAGAAACTACTAAAGCAGAGATGGCTTCTTCTCATGGAATGTATTTGGCATGCTTGGGATCTACAACAACTTATAGGAGGGAATAACATAATAGTGGCAAAGATAAAATGATTGGGGTGCATACCTATCTGTAGCATTCCATAGAATTAAGCCAACGCCTCCTGTTTATGTCCATATCTTGAAGAGGCTGCAATTATGGCAGTCCATGCCACCACATCTTGATTGCGCATTTCATCAAACATTTGGTGAAAATCAGCCAAACATCCTACCACGGCATACACAATGACAAATTTAGGATTTTAGACATTATTCAAAACCCAAATCCTGAAAAAGCCATATTTAATTTTAAACTTGATTCATAATATTGTTTAACCATTCCTTTGGCGTGTGATCACTACAAAGATTACCTGATTTGTCGGCGTTGATATGGACCTGATTTTGTCTGTTCTCTATTGTCACGATTCTCAGCTTGCAACGATTATGGGTTAAGGAGAAGAAGCATCATATTTGAATTCTTCTCATTTTTCAAGAATTTTTTGTCTTTTGTATAATGATATCAGTCGTTGTTTGGATTAGTCCATTGGGTTTATCTCTTTGCTATAGGGAACGGACACTGGCGCTCTTCACTCTTTGTTGTGGTTCCTCTGCCTGCTACGCTCTAAGGATTCCGACCACTATGGTGTGCTCTAAATGAGGTATAAATCCAACCAAGAAGCTTAAAAGTTGAAGCTATGATCTAGTAGAATTGTTATAATTGCAAGGGTATCCATTCGGTGACAGGTTTGAGGGTTAGTCAGTTAGGTCCATATGCCAGTAAGGTTATCCCTTGAGCTACCTATATTTATTTTATTCAAATGGTTGAAGCTTATGATCGATGGAAATACGAAGAAGGCGTCAATGAGTCTTTGAAATAGAGCCTGAAGGTTCTGGAGCAGAATAAGAAGAACGGAGTGCAGATAAAGAGGAAGTATGGAGATTGGGTTTCTTGTTAATGAATATTTTGTGCTTGAATTGTACCTCGAGGACCTATTCATATTTTAAATGAAAAAATGACTGTTCCTTTATGAAGATACCTGGTTCATTCATAACAAGATTAAAATGTACTATTTGAGCTCACTCCATGCATTTTGCAAGGAATATCTCTAACTATTTGATATCAAATCTTAACACCACTGGTATTTCTATTGCAAAGGTCATTTGGGTCATTTGGGAAGAGTTAGGAACCCATCAAGCTAAGAAGAAACACCCATCCTCTAAGAAACCATTGTTCCCAGACCATTCAGAAGGTTTTATGCAATATTTAAGAAGCCCATTCATCAATGAATAACTCTCAACTTAGGGAATCCTCCAATGCTTGTATCATGGTGAAAAATGAAATGTCAAGGTGTAGATTCTTTATATGTGGAAATCCCTAGGCTAAGAAAAGATAACTAACAGCTAGCACATTCCCCAAGGCTAAGAAGACCTATTATGAGGATAGTCTAACTTGAAGGGGCCTCTCTATATATTTTAATATGGTTATTTTTGGAGGAAGCATGGATATAGCCCGTAAAATAAGGACGTCCCACACAACAGGACATTTGGAGGGATATCATGAGATATTTCACATGGTTCAAGGTATGTCTCGCATATTTGGAGGCATGATAAATCATCTAATCGATTATTGGCATGATTTACAAATAAAAGAGGAGGAACTCCCTTCATATGTCAATGGCATTTTCTCTCCAAAGATAAGATCAAATACCATGACTCAAGGGAACACTATAAATTGGAACGTGACAAGTGGTGGCAAGAAAGCATTCAAACCCTATTATATGCAATTTTCTCCCTTCAATGAGGAGAAGCCAGTTTTGAGGAGGCTTTTAGTGGCCCTTGAAGCATGTATCTAGAAGCTGCTAAATGTGTTTTACTTTTATTATTGGTTATCGGAGAGAAAAGTGGATATAGCATCCACTTATTGATATTTTATTTCACGGTAAGTTGAGTTAAATTTAGAGGCTAGGAGGCCCTTTATATTTATTAAAGTCCTGTAGTTTGGTTATGCCCTTTGTAAAAGTACCATGAATCTTCCAACTAAAAGACTATTTCTTTCTCATTCTTGTAGCTTGAAAGCGTGCAATTTTAGAGGTGCATTGGTCCTAGAATTTCCATAGCTAAATGGGATTAAAAGGGAGATACCAACCTCTATTTCTCCCTAGATAGTGACAAGACAATCATTTGTCAACCCACTTTAAATCCTCTCAGAGGTTTTCAAGCATAAAATTTCCTCAACAATATTTGTTAGTTGGGCCTTATTTCCTTATATGTTTAAATTATGTTGCGAGTCTATGATGTCATACAATGAAAACTAACCTCAAATCTTGTTCATAGATATCCTACTAAGAGAGAAATGATGGCACGTG
>LPNX010436692.1:0-21384 GCA_001517045.1 Pseudotsuga menziesii | reverse complement strand
TATATTGAAGTTCCATACTACTCGACTTTAATGTTCCCTCGAGATCATATTCTTAATTTCTTCTAAAGGAACATAGAGGTGGTTGAGATGGAATACAAATTTCTCTTGAAGATGCAATTTTAATATTTTTCTTCATGTGTGCAATGTTTGATAGGTAATAGCAAAGTTAGGGCCATCATTTTTATAATTGTTTCCACCTTAAGGTCTTGTGTCTGCAAGAGTTGAGAATAGTAGTTAGTGCAGCAATCCAAGGTGATATAAGTTTATTTTGAACTAGATTTGTGCTTTCCTTCTTGTCGTTGATGTTCAGGTGGACCTATTGTAGGTATATGGACCACTTTTGATGGTGATAATTATGTAAATTTCCCTACAAATACAAACTGGATACATTTGAAGGTGCATTGGGTACAAGTGTAGGATAACAGTGCACTATAAGTTACATCATGCTGCTTGCCCCCATTTCAATGTAGCCTTCATTGAAGTATTAGAATTGATAGACACATGGTATGTAAAACACATTGTTATCTATATTAGGTTGTATGGCATTTATATGTCCCCGCACATCTTATTCGAATGAGTTCCAAACAAGATCCTGATCAGAGAAATTGTTTGTCAAACCTCTTTGCATGAGGCCACATCAATGTTAATTGGATACCATCCTAAAAAAATTAGGACCTTATGCATTGATTGAATTTATACAACAATCACAATGCCTTGATGTGAAATTACACATTATTACCTCATGGAAAATAACAACCTCATCCTCATTTTCATCATACATACCATTATTTTGGAGTGAATACAAATTGCTACACCTAATTATGATTCAGAATGTGTATTTGGCCATCTTTGACAAGCTTTCTCTACAATTCATCCAGCAACTACTCTCTTTATTTCCTTGCATTTTCCCCATTTAAATCCAATCGTATTCTAGCGATGGAATATATCATTTAACTGCACAATCCTTCCATCTACTATCTCAAAACTCTTAAATTTCCTAGACAACAATTGCCAAATATCATTTCTTATATTTTCAGAACATTTTCATGATAGTGAAGATGATTCTTTGATGCGATATCAATCCCTACAGGCATGTTATGGTAAGGGAAAACCAAGATATCAATGCACCATATCCCTCCCACTCTTAAATATTTTAGCACGTAGACATCATTGCAAATTTTAAACTACATCCATTTATAGAGTTTATGAATCCTCTCCTTGAATCTATAAATTCTATCGCTTACATCCATCAATCACTATTTCTTTGTGGACTCTAGGATCACTCCAAATGGATCCCTCTATCTATTTATGCTTTATTCAATGTTATATATATATATATGGATGAGGGATGGATAGTATTTCCAATTTTGGGCTAGGCATATTTGTTTGTCTCCTCCTATAGTACATGTGCCATCATTTCTCTCTTAGTAGGCTATCTATGAACAAGATTTGAGGTTAGTTTTCATTGTATGACATCATATACTCGACACATAATTTAAACATACAAGGAAATAAGGCCCACCTGACAAATATTGTTGAGGAAATTGTATGCTTGAAAATTTTTGAGAGGCTTTAAAGTGGGTTGACAAATGATTGTCCTATCACTATCTAGGGAGAAATAAAGGTTGGTATCTCCCTTTTAATCCCATTTAGATATGGAAATTCTAGGACCAATGCACCTCTAAAATTGCATGCTTTCAAGCTAGAAGAATGAGAAAGAAATAGTTTTTTAGTTCGAAGATTCATGGTACTTTTACAAAGGGCATAACTGAACTACATGAATTTAATAAATATAAAGGGCCTCCTAGCCTCTAAATTTAACTCAACTTACCTTGAAATAAAATATCAATAAGTGGATGCTATATCCACTTTTCTCTCCAATAACCAATAATAAAAGTAAAACACATTTAGCAGCTTCTATATCCATGCTTTAAGGGCCACTAAAAGCCTCCTCAAAACTAGCTTCTCCTCATTGAAGGGAGAAAATTGCATACAAATGGGATTAGCAGTAAAGTTTTCTAGCTGCTTCACAAGCTATTACTGACTGAACACAATTAACAATAGCATTTACTATGATTAGCTAACAGCAGGACAATTCCAGGATTCCTATATTATATCTGGTGTAAGGAAACAACATTTATTTCCTATCTCAGTGGAATCAATTTTGTGAATGTAGTTATTGTAGTAGCCAAACCTCTGAATTTTGAGATAACCTAGTATACCTTTGAGAAACTAGCAACCTATCAAGATGGGGACAAAGAAAGTGCAAGGCTATCGATCTAATATGGTTTTTGTATTTTTTATTTATGATTAGAGTGTAATAATAATGTAATAAAGATAAAAGTATAACATGACCATTCTTACATAAAATAATTTACTAGCATATCGATTGCATAGATATTTCGTTCATGCTCAAAATGTCACTATGAACTCTCCTATACTCTGTCATGACAACAAAAGTCTCAATTTTCTCATTGGTTTGCAAATCTGAGTTTTTTCATGGATGCAATCTAAAATTTCCTAGCCTAGGTGACTGTTGTCCTTGTGTCCTCCATCAAATCAATTAATTCCAGAATTTAATTAATGCAGAAAAAATAATTTCTAATCATATCATCAATCACAAATCTGTGTTTTTTCATGGATGCACTGTAAAATTTCCTAGCCTAGGTGACTGTTGTCCTTGTGTCCTCTATCAAATCAATTTATTGTTGAAATTAATCAACGCAAAAAATTTAAATCCTGAATATAGCATCAATCACATTATGTATAGCTGGAAACTCTAAAGAGTGGAAGCATAAAAAAAATTCATACATACATAGGTAATTTCTCCTACAAAATCAGCTTTTCATTCCTTAATCAAAGATTAGTAATTACAAGGAAACCTCCACAAACTGCTGAAACTTAGCAGCTGTATGGCTTGCTGAGAAGGTGCAGCCAACATAGAAAACAAAGGAACAGTGATATGGCACTAGATTTGTGATCAGATTCATCAATAAGTGAATATCTATCATCATCAACAATAGGCTTATTACTATTGTCACTATCCATGCCAACCCCAAGGTCATCTTCTTCTACACTTGGAGTAGGCTCAAACTATGGGCCAATCAGACTAGATGTATCTTTAGAAACACTGCTTAATGCCAATAACAAATTGCTGCGAACATAAACAAGGTATTCCAATTGTTTAGATAGCAATTTGTTTCTTTTCTTAGTGGACAAAAGGAAATGGACAAAAGGTTAAATGAAGTAGGGGCCATTCCTGGAAATTAGATCTTTGTCTTCTTTGGTTTCGAAGTCAAATAGGAAGTATCCCCTTCCGACGGAGTATGATGCAACGTTTTTGGAGATGAGGGGTCTCTAGCTTCTTTGGACCCAGCTATCAGTGGATTTTGGCGAAGGCCAGAGCCCCGTGAATTGCCCGATCAGGGCTCGATCTGCCAAGGAGAAAGCAACCCGCATAGTTTCTTCCGGTGGGAGGGCTACTTCCGGCACATCTTCTATTCTCTTGACAAACTTCGGGGGATCTCTTATGCCTGATTATTTACATCCAATACAGATTATTGACATACTGTAAATGGAAGTAAAAATCTGCACTAAAGCATAACATGTCATATTTTGCTCATGTTTCTTCTTAAAATGCAATATTATTCTTCATTTTTGAATTGTAACTAATTTCACATGACATATTTTTATATTGTATGGTGATTTAGGTCACAACTAACTGATATTATCGATGGTTTAAAGGAGAAGCCGGATGTTAGAGCACTACTACAGGTGCCTATATCTACTTTTGTTTTCTTCAGGTGCTATACAAATTTCTATTTCTGTAAAATTTCCATCTATTTTCCCTAGTCCCTGCATTGTTGACTATTTTCTGCAATTTTTTTAACAATAAGTTGGTTTTATGCAGTAGCTTACCTAGCACTGATTGAGGAATGAATAGCATTGCTATCTATATACAGTTTGTTGTGTTCACCTGTATATGCAAGATATTCTTGCTCTAATCTTTAAAATCAGTTCAGAGCTCCGCAATTAAATACTTTAGGATGACAAGTACGATTTATATATACAGTGAATAATGTCAAATTGGCACTCATCTCATTTAAATATACAGTAGCTAGCTGATATCTTGTCTTATTTGTGCTCTTGTAAGTTCCTAACTAGTGTTAACCCCATGGAAGTTATAAAAATCATTGGAATGACTGGATTTGAGAAACTAGGTTTTGGAAGTTTGATCTTGGAGATGATTAGCACTCCCAAGCCATCCTTGGGATTTGGGTGTTTGGCTATTGGTGTTCGGGATTACCACTTGTCGACCTCTGTAATGGCCCTAGTGAATAGCATTTAACGTTGCATGGGGGCAGTGGGTGTACTATGTTTGATCAGGTCTGTTGGTGAGAGATCTGATGGTTGATTTTTGATAAGTGCTTTTCATAACCTAGCCTTCTCTCTCCCTTGTAGCATCTTCTCGCATTTTGGTTTTGAGGAGTTGAGAGCTCGACCCTTTGCACATTCAGTTAAGTGCTTTCTTGGCCATGACTGTTAGCCTGGGTTGTAAGTGTTTTTGTTGACTGACTGTTGGCTATTGAAAAGTTTGGAACTGCATCCAAATTGTGTGTTCAACTATGTTTGGATAAAGGTAGACTCATACCTTCCTCTATGTTTCCTTTTTGGTGCATTGTTTTTGTTTGATGGGTAGGAATTGTTGTTTGGTTGAGTGACTCTGCCTTGTGTTTTTCTTGCCCTTTGTCACATTTGAGCTCTATCACTGTTTTGTTATTGTTGCTTTCACTTGTTCGGTCACTAATGTATGCGGCCAAGTTGTTCTTTGGCCAGTCTATTTGCAGGGTTTGATGTTGTTGTTTAAGCCCTCGACCCTTTGCATGGCTCAGAGTCCAGACTGTGAGCTATTAATGCACAGTAGGAGGAATTGTTGGTTATCTATTGGTTGTCCATGGTTGAGGCTGGCATTTGCATGATTTATTTGTTTGAACAGTTAATTGTGCTATATCTCTTGAGCATTGTTTTACAAAATTTGATGTTGAACCTGTACTATTTCTTGGCTTTCTTTCTTTTATGTCCGTCTACAGTGACAATGTAGAAATAAACTCGAGAAGCCAGGCTATGGTGAGATCTGTTTTCTCAAAATCCCCTTAGTACTATAACGATACCTACATACCCTGCCAAAGTCATTCTTAGATCAAATTAATTTTATCTCCTTTTTTATGGTCTCTACATGTGATTACATCTCTGTGATGCAATTTACATGATCTGCCAAGAGATCATGGCACCTGTAGTCACTGGAATCATGGTTAAATCTTATTGCATGTATGCAACTGGTGTATGAATCTCATGGTGCATATTAAAATCTATGAAAGCATGGGTAAATCTTGACCATGTTCTGCATTTTTCTGGAATTTCTATTATTGATGGTATACTTTGAACTTTACAAAATCTGCTTACTATAATATCGATATAGGAAAGTAGACATTCAGACCTGTTGCGACCTGATATGCTGCTAAATTGAGGAGTTTTAATTGGGCCATCAACTGTGATCTTGTGGTATATCCGCATGATAAAAGTAAGCTCATCGAGGATCAGCCACCACCTTGGTATTGACCATGAAACTACTGTGTGAAGGAATGATGACATGCTGCGAATTGGAGAGTGGAAGTATTGCCCAGCCATTGCGTGGAAATTCAAAGCTACTATCAACACGAAGGAGGTTTACTAAACCGATTGGATGGAGTACTCTCAATGGTAGTAAGCCTGTGCTAAATTGTAGTCATCGCTCTTCGATTTGTGTTAGTAATGGCTAGTTAGCATCATTTACTCTTTCCGAAGTGTGAAAAATTGATTGGAAAGAATTACAGTTTATGGAGTCATAAGATACTAACCATTATTGAATTTAGAGATCTTGAACAAACCATCTTAGGCATAGTGGAAAAAATCAGCATCAACAAAAAATCAGGGAGGGTCTAGAAAACATCTTCTCGGCAACATCGGCGAAAAAATCGGCAAACTGCGACAAGCATTAAAAAATGCAAATTTTGTACTTCAATAGGGTCAAAATTAGATTACCGATTTTCCTCTATTTGCCAAATTTTCCCGTTTTTCCCTGATCTTTCTTGATTTTCTCAAATTTTTGCCGGTTTTTTCCCCGATTTTCCCATTTTTTGCTAGTTTTTGTCGATTTTCCCAATTTTTTTAATGATTTTCCTGATGTCGGATTTTTTGAAAAATCAGGATTTTTTCGGGCCGAAAAATTGACAGCCAAGAAAAGTTGCGATTTTTTCCACTATGATCTTAGGTAAAGAATATAGACCAACAAATTATCCCAAAAACTATGATAAAAGACATAAAGAGGCACTTATGCCTCTCAAATTGTCAGTTGTAGTTACATTAGTTCCAGAAGTAAGAAATTCCATTGTAGCACCTATGTTGTGGACAAATCTCCAAAATAAGTATCAAGCATCATAAGTTGGGTGGTCATTGTATTTTAAAAATCTTTTGTTTTAACGTTTCCACCAAGTTACAGGAAGGAGGACCAATCTCTACATATTTATTGCACTTGAAGGATCTTAATGATCAATTTTTTGCTATTAAGAAGCCGGTGGATGATGAGGATATGGTTTCTTTATTGATGCGAAGTTTTCCGCTGTCCTTTGATTCATTTGTTGAGTCCTTACATCTACTTGGGGAGAACCAACAACTTACATTTGAGAAGTTATTAACACTTTTTTGTATAAAAGGAAAGGAGGCTAGATTAGATAGAAGCGTCAAATCCATCCACTATAATGAGTGCATTAAGTATAGAGTTCAAAGGCAAAGACAAAAAAAAATGCTAGCAATGTATCAAAGAGAACAAATTCAGATGTTATTACTGCAATAAGCCTAGACACTTCAAGAGATATTGACAAAAAAACAATATGACTTGGCACGTGGTCAAATGAAATCAAGGCATGCAAATGTTGCCGAAAGAGGTGAAGAAGAAGCAGTGGGTGATTTTGCATTTGTGGCATTACATAATCAATCAACTAAGGCTATAGCCTGGTATTCGACTCAGGTGCATCTCACCACTACAAGTGTCACAGAAACTGGTATGTAAATTTCATTAAAGATAAGAGTAATAGTGAATCTATTGCTTTGGGTGATGGATGGACTCACTATGTTAGAGGATGTGAGGTTGTTCATGTCATATTGAACAATACTTTAACTTATACTTTCAAAAATGTTCGATATGTTCCTAACATGAGCAAAATCTCGTCTATTAGTGAGATAACTAGGAACCTTAATATTTTTGTAAATTTTCAAGGAAGTAAATATATGGTCACTACTCTCGTGATAACAAGGTGACTATAGTTTGTATTGGTAAGAAAGGGTTGTATAGACTGGTTGATTATAAAAACAACAAAGGCACATGCACCAGCTGTGGTAGAGAATACAAATGTACTCTGGCATTAAAGGTATGGACACCTAAGTTATCAATATTTATTTGTACTTAATAAGACTAATATGGTGGATGGTCTTCCATCCATTCAGGATTGTTAGAGGTATGTGCAGGATTGTTAGAGATACGTGCAGGCTGTCAGTTATGAAAACAACATTGGCTTTTATTTGATACTGACAATAAAACATGGAAAGCCAAATGAGTTTTGGACCTAGTACATGTTGATTTTCATGGTCCAATGAAAACACTTACAATATATGGAGATAAGTAATTCCTATTACTGGTTGATGACTATTCAAGGAAAATTAGGGTTTGTTTTATGAATAATAATTCAAGTTGTTGTTCAAATTTTGTAACATAAAAAGCTTTGGTAGAGAAACAAACAAGTAAACAACTGAAAGATTTAGGATATGATAATGGAGGTGAGTTTGTTTCCACTTAGTTCAAAGAATCTTGCAAAAGGGAAGGTATACATAGGCGGTATACCACTCCATACACTCCACAACAAAATGGAGTCATGGAAAAGAGGAATAAGATAGTTGTGGAGATGGAAAAGTGCATGGTGCACAGCCAAAATGTACCATAGCCATACTGGGAAAAACCAGTGAATGTTGTGGTTTACATCCTTAACAAAACTCCTTGTAAATATTTGTAGGATATCACTCCTGAGGATTCATGGTTAGGTAGAAAAATTTTTGTAAGAGATTTTCGTATTTTTAGTTGCATTTATTTTGCAAATATTCCCAAGGAAAAGCATTCCTAATGAATAACTGGATGTTTCTATGAACCAAATTGTGATTAATAGAGATGTTGTCGATGAGAAAATATCATTCTTCTTTGATGATGGTAAATCTATTGGTAGTACTAAGTAGTGTATGGGAAATTGTTTCTCATTCAAGAACAAGTTCTCGTGTTGAAATCAAACAGGACTCAGAGCCGGAAACATCATAGGAGTCAAGTTCCAAGCAGGGGTTTGGTGAAGAAGAGGGGGATTCTCAATCTTCACAACAGAGAGAGATTCTTGATCTTCATAGAAATACCAAGAGGTCCAACAAAGGAAATGGAAATGGTATTATACCATGATGGAAGGATATTGAGAAGATGAGTTGCCAAAGGCACTAGAAGGAAATACAACATGATTGAGGAAACAAATTGTGCAAGGCAGTGAGCAGATAAAATTTTCTCTAACTTCTGTTGTTTTCGTGTCAGGTATTTGTATTAATTCTTGCACATTGATCTAGGAACTAAGATTCAATCTCATCAAAGAATTATTAACAAATACTCATGAATTGGAAATAACTGGAATACCCAATAGGTTTCCTCTCTGTATATTATATAAACAATAAAGGATTACAATACCATGCATGAGCAAATGGCTTAACTCAATGAAGAATTCGAATAACTAAGGGACAATTCGAATTCCCATGCATGAGTCTAGCTTAACTGACTCTTTGCCATTCAATACCACTCAGTTAACCACTTGAAAAAAAACCTTAATTGACTCACCAATCCTAACTAAAGTTGGAGTGCAATAAATGACTTAATCTCAACTAAAGGAGATCAAGCACATGTCATAGCAACCAACCATCAAGTGCTAGTACTGCATGACTCCAATAAACCTTGATGAGGTTAACTGAAGCTGAACTGACCATCAGAAGTTGGTGAAGGCGCCTAGTTCACTCCAGTTCATTAAATAATAATAAAATAATCAATAAATAATGATTAAATATTATATTTAATGCATGGAGGCGCCTTAACTGACTGTAACTGATTGGTTGAACTGAAAGTAACCCCCAGTTAGCAATTAGGTGCATGAATGTCAACCAGATCACCCCTGGAGTGCTCCAGTTAGCCTCCTTGACTGTAGGAAAGGCTAAGTTAGCCTCCTTGACTGTAGGTAGGCGTGGGAGTGACTGGGATGATGGTAATTAATGCTCCTTGATGTCAATTAAACTTAGGATAGTGGTTTAACTAGGCCAATTTGACTGAAAGAGTGTGTATGATGGTAGATGTCTCCAACAATTTGATCCTAGCACATTTGAAGAATCCAAAGAAAAACTTGAATCAGAGGTTGCGATGAAAGTGAAATATGATGCATAGATGGAAATCAAGACTTGGGTCTTGTCCACATTGCCTCTAGGGAAGAAAGCACTTGGTTGTAAATGGATTTTAAAAGTCAAATATAAACTAGATGGTTCTTAAGAAAAATACAAATCTTGTCTTGTTTCCAAAGGATATGCACAAGATGAAGGGGTGTACTGTGAAGAAATATTTGCCCCCACAGTGAAAATGGTGACTTTTCGACTAGTTATCTCCATTTATGCTAATTCTGGATGGAAGATATACAAATGGATGTTAAAAGTTCCTTGATGTAACAGCAAGGGTTTCAGATTTTTGGAAAGAAACATTTGGTTTGTTGGCTGGTAAAGTCCTTGTATGGATGGTAAAGTCCTTGTATGGACTCAAGCAGGCTCCTCAAGCCTGGTATTTCAAACTTGATCAATACCTTAGAGATTCTAGAGTTAGAAAAACCTATTATGAACCCACTTACTACGTCAAAAACAATGACGATGATATATTGATCTTATTTTGTCTATGTTGATGGTCTTCCCATCAACAAAAGCAGTGCCAACAAGATTCAATAGGTGAAATTTGATATTTGATCTATTTTTGAAACTACTGATTAAAGCCTGCTTCATTATTGTTTAGGTGTAGAATTTTTGCAATCTAATCACGCTGTATTTTTATCACAAGTCAAGTATGCCAAAGCACTCTTCAAAAAATTCAGAATGACTGAATGTAATCCTAGATCTACACCTATGGAAGTTGTCATAAAACTCTCAACTTACATGGAGTCACCACTAGTCAATGAGTCATTGTATTGGAAATTGGTTGGTAGTTTGATTTATCTTACTACCACCCAATCATATCTATGTTTTTTAGTGATTTGTCTCTTTCTCAATTCATGTCTAATCCTCAAGAGTTACATTGGCAAGTTGTAAAATGAGTCCGTCAATATTCAAAGAGACCCTTGACTTTGGAATTCTATATCAGATATACATTGACTCCATGCTAGCAGAGCATATTGATTTCAATTATGCTAGATCAGTTGATACAAGGAATTCAGAAACAGGTTATGTGTTCACTCTTGGTTTGGGAAGGTAATTTCATGGCAAAGTAATCTACAAGCTATAGTTGCCTTATTCTCCATTGACAAAAAATACAAGGCAGACTTCAGTACGGGTTGTGAGGCAATGTGGTTACGAAGAATATTGGTTGATCTATAACTTGACCAAGCAGTGATAACCTCACTTTTCTGTGACAATCAGAGTGCTCTCAAAATGGCAAAAAATTCAGTCTATCATGCCATAACTAAGCATATTGAAGTTCATCACAATTACATCAGATAGTTGGTTGACAATCAAGACATTTTCCTTTATTATTGTCCTACAACAGAGCAAATATTGACATAATGACAAAACCACTTGGTAATGATAAGTTCACTCATCGTGCCATGTTAAAAAGAAAGCTAACTCTAGCTAGATTTTCATAATGGTGTAATGAGCTAACATATAAGCTTTCACTCATAGTCCCATGTTAGAAGGAAAGCTAACTCCAATTATATTTTCATCATGGTGTAATGTATTTGATGACAATGTGGTAGTGTTAGATGGAAAACTACTTTATGAGAACTAAAACACATTAGCTTTTACTCACCGTGCGATGTTTTAAGAACGAAATCTAACTCCAGCTAGATTTTCATCATAGTGCATTGTGATTGATGACAATGTGGCTGTGCTAGATGAAAAACTACACTATGAAAGTTTACACACATTAGATTTCACTCACCGTGCAATGATTTAAGAATGAAAGCTAACTTCAGCTAGATCTTCAACACAACCAAATGTGATTGATGACAATGTGGTTGTGTTACATGGAAAACTACCTTATGAAAACTAATACACATTAGTTTTCACTCATCGTGCCATGTTGTTAAAATGAAAGCTAACTCCAGCTAGATTTCTATCATGGTGTAATGAGCTAACACACATAACCTTTCCCTTATAGTGCCATGTTGTTAGAAGGAAAGCTAACTCCAACTATATTTCCATCATGGTGTAATGTATTTGATGACAATGTGGGTGTGTTAGATGAAAAACTACCTTATGAAGACTAACATACATTAGCTTTACTCACTGTGCAATGTTTTAAGAATGGAAACCAACTCTAGCTAGATTTTCATCATGGTGCATTGTGATTGATAACAATGTGGTTGTGTTAGATGAAAAAATACCCTATGAAAGCTTACACACATTATATTTCACTCACCATGCAACGATTTAAATATGAAAGCTAACTCCAGCTAGATTTTCAACACGGTGCAATGTGCTTGATGACAATGTGATTATGTTAAATGGAAAACTACCTTATGAAAGCTAATACACATTAGCTGTCACTCATCGTGCCATGTTGTTAAAAGGAAATCTAACTTCAGCTAGATTTCCATCATGGTGTAATGAGCTAACAAACAAAAAATTTCTCTTATAGTGCGATGTTGTTAGAAGGAAAGCTAACTCCAGCTAGATTTCCATCATGATGTAATGTATTTGATAAAAATGTGGCTGTGTTAGATGAAAAACTACCTTATGAAAATTAACCGACATTAACTTTATTGACTGTGCAATGTTTTAAGAACGAAAACTAACTCTAGCTAGATTTCCATCCTGGTGCATTGTGATTGATGACAATGTGGTTGTGCTAGATGAAAAACTACATTATGAAAGCTAACACACATTAGAATTCACTTACTGTGCAATAATTCAAGGACGAAAGCTAACTCTAGCTAGATTTCCATCACGGTGCTATGTGATCAATGACGATGTGGTTGTGTTGATGGAAAACTACCTTATGAAAGCTAACACACATTATCTTTCACTCATCATGCCATGTTGTTAGAATGAAAGCTAACTCCATCTAGATTTGAATCATGTTGTAATGTATTTGATGACAATGTGGCTATGTTGGATGAAAAGCTACCTTATGAAAGCTAACACACATTAGCTATTACTCACCGCGCAACGTTTAAAGAACGAAAGCTAACTCTAGCTAGATTTCCAACATGGTGCATTTTGATTGATGACAATATGGTTGTGCTAAATGAAAAATTATATTATGAAAGCTAACACACATTAGATTTCACTCACCGTTCAACGATTTAAGGTTTAAAGCTAACTCCATCTAGATTTCCATGATGGTGCAATGTGACAATGACGTTGTGTTAAATAAAAAGCTACTGTATGAAAGATAACACAAATTAGCTTTCACTCATCATGCCATGTTGTTAAAAAGAAAGCCAACTCCAGCTAGATTTTCATAATGGTGTAATGAGATAACACATATAAGCTTTCACTCATAGTGCCATGTTAGAAGGAAAGCTAATTCCAGCTAGATTTCCATCATGGTGTAATGTATTTGATGACAATGTGGCAGTGTTGGATGGAAAGTTACCTTACAAAATCTAACACACATTAGCTTTTACTCACCGTGAAATGTTTTAAGAATGAAAACTAACTCCAGATAGATTTCCATCATGGTGTATTGTGATTGATGACAATGTGGCTGTATTAGATAAAAAACTACACTATGAATTCTTACACACATTATATTTCACTCATCGTGCAACGATTTAAGGATGAAAGCTAACTTCAGGTAAATTTCCAACATTACACAATGTGATCGATGACAATGTGGTTGTGTTACATGAAAAACTACCTTATGAAAGCCAACACACATTAGCTTTCACTCATCATGCTATGTTGTTAAAAGGAAAGCTAACTCCAGCTACATTTTCATCATGGTGTAATGAACTAACACACATAAGCTTTCCCTTATAGTGCTATGTTGTTAGAAGAAAAGCTAACTCCAACTATATTTCCATCATGGTGGAATGTATTTGATGACAATGTCGCTATGTTAGATGAAAAACTACTTTATGAAGGCTAACAGACATTATCTTTACTCACCGTGCAATGTTTTAAGAACGAAAGCTAACTCCAGCTAGATTTTCATCATGGTGCATTGTGATTGATGACAATGTGGTTGTGCTAGATGAAAAAATACACTATGAAAACTTACACACATTAGATTTCACTCACCGTGCAACGATTTAAGGATGAAAACTTACTCCAACTAGATTTCCAACACAGTGCAATGTGTTTGATAACAATGTGGTTGTGTTACATGGAAAACTACCTTATGAAATCTAACACATGGTAGATTTCACTCATCATGCCATGTTGTTAAAAGGAAAGATAATTCCAACTAGATTTCCATCATGTTGTAATGAGCTAACACACATAATTTTTCCGTTATAGTGCCATGTTGTTAAAAGAAAATCCAACTCCAGCTAGATTTTCATCATGGTGCAATGTGTTTGATAACAATGTGGCTGTGTTAGACAGAAAACTACCTTATGAAATCTAACAGACATTAGTTTTACTGACCGTGCAATGTTTTAAGAACGAAAGCTATCTCTAGCTAGATTTCCATCATGGTGCATTGTGATTGATGATAATGTGGTTGTGGTAGATGAAAAACTACACTATGAAAGATTAGACACATTAGATTTCACTCATCGTGCAACGATTTAAGGATGAAATCTAACTTCAGCTATTTTTTCAACATGGCACAATGTGATTGATGACAATGTGGTTGTGTTACATGGAAAACTACTTTATGAAAATTAACACACATTCGTTTTCACTCATTGTGCCATGTTGTTAAAAGGAAAGCTAACTCCAACTAGATTTTCATCATGGTGTAATGAGCTAACATACATAAGCTTTCCCTTATAGTGCCATGTTGTTAGAAAGAAAGCTAACTCCAACTATATTTCCATCATGGTGTAATGTATTTGATGACAATGTGGCTGTGTTTGATGGAAAACTACCTTATGAAAGCTAGCATACATTAACTTTAGTCATTGTGCAATGTTTTAATAACGAAATCTAACTCCAACTAGATTTCCATCATGGTACATTGTGGTTGATGACAATGTGGTTGTGCTAGATGGACAACCACACTATGAAAGCTTACACACATTATATTTTACTCATAGTGCAATGAATTAAGTATAAAAACTAACTCCAACTAGATTTCCAACACAGTGCAATGTGATTGATGACAATGTGGTTATGTTCCATGGAAAAATACCTTATGAAAGATTACACACATTAACTTTCACTCATCATGCCATGTTGTTGAAAAGAAAGCTAACTCCAGCTAGATTTCCATCATGGTTTAATGAGGTAACACATATAAGCTTTCATTTATAGTGCCATGTTGTTAGAAGGAAAGCTAACTCCAGCAAGATTTTTATCATGGTGTAATGTATTTGATAACAACATGACAATTTTAGATAGAAAACTACCTTATGAAAGTTAACATACATTAGCTTTACTCACCGTGCAATGTTTTAAGAATGAAAGCTAACTCTAGCTAGATTTCCATCATGGTGCATTGTGATTGATGACAATGCGGTTGTGCTAGATGGAAAAATACATTATGAAAGCTAACACACATTATATTTCACTCACTATGCAATGATTTAAGGATGAAAGCTAACTCCAGTTATATTTCCAACACAGATCAATGTGATCAATGACAATGTGGTTGTGTTAAATGAAAAATTACCTTATGAAAGCTAACACATATTAGCTTTCATTCATTGTGCCATGTTGTTAGAAGGAAAGCTAACTCTAGCTAGATTTGCATCATGGTGTAATGTATTTGATGACAATGTGGTTGTGTTAGATGAAAAACTACCTTATGAAAGCTAACACACATTAGCTATTATTCACCATGCAACGTTTTAAGAACGAAAGCTAACTCTAGCTATATTTCCAACATAGTGCATGTTTATTGATGACAATGTGGTTTTCCTAAATGAAAAAATACATTATGAAAGATAACATGCTTTAGATTTCACTGACCGTACAACGATCTAAGGTCGAAATCTAACTCCAACTAGATTTCCCTCACAGTGCAATGTGACAATGTGGCTGTGTTAGATAGAAAACTAATTCGAGCTATATTTTTATCATGGTGTAATGAGCTAACACACATGAGATTTCACTCTTCATGCCATGTTGTTAAGAAGAAAACTAACTCCAACTAGATTTCCATCATGGTGTAATGTATTTGATGACAATTTGGTTGTGTTAGATAGAAAACTATCTTATGAAATCTAACTCCAACTACATTTCCATCATGGTTCATTGTGATTGATGACAACGTGGTTGTGTTAGATAGAAACTATATTATGAAAGCTAACACATTTAATTTCACTCATCGTGCAATGATTTAAGGAAGACAGCTAACTTCAACTAGATTTCCATCATGGTGTTATGTATTCGTTGTTGTTATGTATTTGATGACAATATGACTCTTTTAAATAGAAAACTACCTTATGAATTATAACACACATTAACTTTCACTCACCGTGCAATGTTTTAAAAACAAAGGCTAACTTGACCTAGATTTCCATCTTGGTGTAATGAGCTAACACACATTTTCTTTCACTCATTGTACAATGCTTTAAGAACGACAACTAACACATTAAAAGTTAAGCTAATTATAGATATATTTCCATCATCTTGTTATGTATTTGATAACAATGTGTTTGTTTTAGATAGAAAACTACCTTATGAAAACTAACACACATTAACTTTCACTCAACATGCAATGTTTTAAGAACAAAAGCTAACTCCAGCTAACTTTCCATCATGGTGCAATGAACTAACACACATTAGCTTTCACTCATCATGACATGTTTTTAGAAGGAAAGCTAATTCCAACTAAATTTTCATCATGGTATAATGTACGACAATGTGGCTGTGTTAGATGAAAAACTAATTTATGACAGCTAACAAATTAGCTTTTACTCACCGTGCAATGTATTAAGAATGAAAGGTAACTCCGAATAGATTTCCATCATGGTGAATTGTGATTGATGACAATGTGGTTGTGCTAGATGGAAAACTACATTATGAAAGCTAACACACATTATATTTCACTCACCATGCAATGATTTAAGGACGGAAGCTAACTCCAAGTAGATCTCCATTGCGGTGCAATGTGATTGATGAAAATGTGGTTGTGGTAGATGAAAAACTACCTTATGAAAGATGGCATACATTAACTTTATTTCATCATGCCATGTTGTTAAACGTAAAACTAACTCCATCTAGATTTCCATCATGGTGTGATATATTTGATGACAATGTGGTTATTTTATATAGAAAGCTTCCTTATGAAAACTAGCACACATCACCTTTCATTCACAGTGCAATGTTTTAAGAATGAAAGCCAACTCAAGCTAGATTTCCATCATGGTGCAATGTGATTGATGACAATGTGGTTGTGTCAGATGAAAAACTACCTCATGAAAAAGTAACACACTTTAACTTTCACTAACTCTGCAATGTTTTAAGAACGAAAACTAACTCCATCTAGATTTCCATCATGGTGCAATGTAGTTGATGACAATGTAGTTGTGTTAGATGGAAACTTTCCTTATGAAAGCTATCGCAGGTTAGGTTTCACTCACCATGCCATGTTGTTAGAAGGAAGCTAACTCCACTATATTTTCATTATGGTGTAATGTATTTGATGACAATGTGGGTGTATTAGATGACAAACTACCTTATGAAAACTAACATATATTAGCTTTTAGTCACCATGCAATGTTTTATGAATGGAAACTAACACCAACTAGATTTCCATCATGTTGTAATGTGATTGATGACAATGTGGTTCTGTTAGATGGAAAACTACAGTATGAAAACTAACACATATTAACTTTCATTTATTGTGCAACATTTTACGAATGGAAGCTAACTCTAGCTAGATTTCCATTACATTCATACACATACATCAATAATATAAATGCTATGTCCAAAGTCAAATAGGAATTTGGTGGTTTTATCTAAGTTGATATCTGTCATTCTCTAATGCTTCTTGGAAATCTTATTGTTATCTCTTCATATATATTTTATGTAATTTATATGTAAATTCCCTTTTGCTAGCATGCACAAGATCTAGGAGAACAATGTTTCGTGGCATACAAAAGAGCTACCCTATTGTTTTGAATTATTGCAACTATATTACCTTTTTGAACATACACTTCATATGGTTTAACTTTAATTACAAACTACAATTCAAATGTCTTACAGAAATTGGGAGGAGTTACAATGGAAAATATAATTTTGATAAGAGGGACTATGTTAACCTCCTAATTAATGGTCAAGTTATTGGACTAGGAAAAGTTGAATCTATAGATACTACAACTCATTATGGTGGAGAAAGGATTAATGTAGGATATGTTATGGTTTTGATAATTGATGTTCTTGAACCACATTTTATTGTGGAATATATTGATGAAGGGGACTTACATCCATGGAAGATCATAGATTTGAGGCATAACAAAGGTAAATCAAAATCTTGAAGCACATGTTAAGTGTTTTTGATAGTACATTGCTTATTATTTTTGAGCAAATACTAAGTTTGTCTATTTTTTTGTATATTTGGAAATGTCTCTTCTGCATTTGCTATTGGAGACAAGGTATATCTTTTGCAATGTGGAGTGACGGTGGGTGAAGGCTCCATATTCAATACACAAAGATTGGTAATAAGGTGCATGGAAGTATGTAAATAAAGGTTCCATACTGGTTAGCATTGAGAAGGTGTTAAAACATGATGCTCTTTTGCCACATCCAACAGGATTTGAAAATACACTAGGGGTCCATTGGGATCTTATGAGATTTTGCCAGAATCAGATTTGGAACCTCATTGTCATGATCATCAAGTAAATGCTCCCCAAGATATGCTTACATTCACATGAAAAAAGTTTTCTCTTACACATGAATGCACGGGAACAAGCATGTGCATTGTCAAAGGGATCATAGTTAATGTCTGTGAGGATGACATGGTCGAGGGTGAAAGGTTAGGTGAAAAGGAATTCAGTGTTTTTGTAGAAGACATAGAAAGAAATTGTGAAAGATGTAGGATTGGAGATAATTCTATACATTGTTTGGTTAGATGGTCAATAAATGAGTTGGTGGACAATGAAGGTGAGATTACAAGGGTGAATGAAAATTTCAAGGAGGTGCCAAATGAAATGGTGGTATGTGATCTTATAAAGGACACAAGTCCCTTAAACACATGGGATGGTGATCTTTATAATGAAAAAGATCCAGCCTCAATTGCTATGCACATAACGAGGCCAGATAAAAGAATTAAATGAGTTGTGGCTACAAAAAAAGTTGGAAACTTTCAAATACAAGGAGATGAAGAGAAAGAAACTGACTTTTGGCAGCAGATGAATGTTGGAAACAACATTGTCTTGAACATGTGGATAGGAAAGCCATTGCAGCTGCTAGAAGGGGTATGAAACTCTTAAAAAAATGACATTAGGGAATTTGCCTTGAATTCACTCCTTTCCAACACAATCATGTCAAAGAGCCATGGCCATGGCCTACCTCCTACTGTTAGGAAAGTAAAGGACATGAGGTTTAATGGAGATATTATTTGTAAGAAAGCATGGTACAAGATACATAATATTCCTCAAAGAAACTTCTATACTTACCAACATAACTTCCAATAAGGACCTACTAAAGGAATTCACGGTAACACCAACAAATGCAAACGCCATGCACATACTGTTGCAACCATAGAAATATTGCACAAAATTGTCATGGATAATTCAGATTTTTCACTGAACCAAACACAACAAAGTGAATAAGATGGAACATCTGCTCCTTTAATACTGCTGCCATCAACGTACACCCAAATTTCTTTGTTGAAAGAGATCAATGAGGCTCTTCAAGAGCTCAATTTTCCATCAATATCACAACAAACAATGAGCAAGATTTGGAATACTCATTTTCCATATATGGCATTCTCAAAGAACACTATCTTTATTAAATGTAGTGAATGTATCGTGTTGAAAGCACAGATGAAGACAATGACTACAAAAGAGCTGGAAGAAAAGGCATGAGATAGACTGAAGAAACATAATAAGATTGTTATGTGTGGAAGATATTGCTACTATGCCCATAGAATTATGTCAAAGCGGTATCCAAAGGAATACTTGAGCATTATCCATGATAAAATGGACAAAACAAAGACTTCGATCCCAAGATTACATGTCAAATCAAAATCTGTTGTAGGAACAAAATTGGGTTTGTAATTTTCAGGTGTGCTAAAACATGGGCATAACACATGAAGTTTTTGTCATTTATCCCTACCATTTGTACACATGGGATCACAATTTACTAGTACATATCTTGCAAAGTGATTGGGAACCTTGAAGACCCACACCTTGATATGTATGGTGATTTGCTTGATGAGAGTGGAAGTTCAAGAAACCCACTCTCAAATGCATTACTTCAAAACTCTATTTACTCAAAATGTAGATTGTACAAGGATGCTTTCCTATCTTTAAATGGAAGCTCAAAAAAACAAAATCTTGATTTTAAACCTCTTCCTCCACATTTATTGTTACAGTTGGAAAATGTAGCTAGTGATAATAAGAATCGTTATGTTTTCATGTTTCTATCACTATTAACTGCACTTGGTGTCTTGATCACTATTGAGGTTGGGTTCTTGCTTGTGGGGCACACCCATGAAGACATAGATGGAACCTACAGAAGAATGTCTTCCAACTTGAAAAGCACAGATATATATTTTTTATCTGAGATGGTGTATACATATTGCACAATAGAAGAAAAATAGGTGTTTCCACCTAAACTTATTGGCAAAGTGTATGACTTCAAAAGTTTTCTTAATGGGTACATCAAGGAGGGGAAAAATGCACTAGTTGGACATCTTGATGTTCAGTACTTCCAATTTCTTGTACTGAATGATGTTCCAGTTATGAGGTATAAACAATCCATCAGAGACATTAAGTGGTCGGAACCACAGTGAGTTTTTGAATATAGATGATGAAGGTCGACCTATATTTCCCACATGGAAGCCATGTTTCTTACGTCCCAGAGACAATGATGTTTATTTAAAAGAACTAAAGGAAGGAATAACATCATACATAAAAATGTGGAAAGAGACTATTGGCAATGAGAATTCACCAATTGTTACAGAGGAATGGAATAAAAAAATAGATTATTGAAAAAGAGTTCTTGATGCATTAGATGGAATCTATAATGACCATACACCCTTGGATGAAAGCGATTCTTCTTCTGATGATTTTTGGGCCAAGATGAGGAAAAATGTTAACGTTGATGGTAATGCACTCCATGCAATATCAAGTATTATGGATGTGGATTTCGATAATGTGACGGATGAACCAGTATATGTTGGACCCAAGTGCAACAAGCCAAAGCCAACATTCGATCCTAGAACCGATGTAGAGAAAAGGAAGCTGTTTCTTGTTAGATCAGGTAATGAGGATGAAGGAGAAATTATTTGGATGGAAAAATCCACCTTAGATATCTTCTAGGATGATGACAGCGAGACCCTTCATGTAAAGATTGATTGGTGGCAGCCTAGTTTAGGGAAATACAAGGGAAATATTTTAGAACAATATTGGGTACCAAATCTTGATGACACAAAACTTTGATCTATTCCAATTAATACCATAGTTTGAACATGGATACCAAAGAAAGAATATTGCAGGAAGACCAAGATAAATAAATTTGGTGTACAAGTTGTACTTGATCTGCTTGAGTGGATATAAGGAGATTAGGTGGACATGATTCATGAATGTAATTTTTCTTTTTGAGTGAATTTTAGTATACATGAAGAAACATTTTTCAATATTTGTAGTATAATAAATACTCTTCAAGCTACTTTTTGAGGAATTTTATATTATTTATTGCATATATGAAAATTTCACTTCAATTTCAATGTTAATTCATGTG
>LPNX010436674.1:235735-267259 GCA_001517045.1 Pseudotsuga menziesii | reverse complement strand
GAAGAATATGCAAAACACAATGCAACAGAGTGCAATGTGTTCAGAGGTTCAGAGACCTGTTTGGTTGCACCAGATTACTCTGATTACATAAAGTCCTCTAATTCTAAAAACAGGCCTGTTGACTGTGCTTTTAAAGCCTTCCTTACAAAAAGTTTTTTCTAAGGTCTATCATTAGTATTGCAACAATATGTTGGAGCAGAAGGATTTATGGATTGTGCTGTTTGTCAAGATAACTTTGAGAAGTTCTGATGTGCTGTCAACACTCCTCCTTGTGGGAGCAGGAGCCAAGGCTGGAAAAGAAAAGGCTGTAGAGAAATTGTTCATTGCTGGTAATTTATTTGATGTCTTACAAGTCACCAGAATTTCAAGATACAGCTTACATAGCACTTCATCAGCTGATACTTGGAGAGAGAGAAAAATGCTTTTCAACAGGGTATTTGGCACAGAATTCTGCTCTATTTTTCCTGTTTTGAGTGATTGAAGTAAAATGAATACCAAGAGTTTATAGAGAGGAAGTTTTGGAAACCAAAAGATTTTTTGGTTCATAAGATACCCATATACAAAAACCTCTCTCAGTTTTGCAACATATATCAAGGTTTGAAAGATCCAATTTAATCTTTGCAGCCTATTTTTCAGGATTTTTAATATTTTCCTGTTTTAGTGTTCATATTGCGGGGCAGATTATGATTGATTGGAGATGAATTTTTAAAAAAAAAGAGAGTTTTTTGTTCATCACATACCCATTCACAAAAACCTCTCTCAGTTTTTACACAGGTGTCAAGGTTTGAAAGATCCAATTTAATATTTGCAGCCTATGTTTCAGGGATTTTAAAAGTTTAATATTTTCCTATTTTAGTGTTCATTTTGCGGGGAATATTATGATTTATTGGAGATGAATTTTTAGAAACAAAGAGAGGTTTTTGTCCATCACGGACCCATTCACAAAAACCTCTCTCCGTTTTTTTACAGGTGTCACCAATTGAGAGTTATGGAGGATTATTTGACACCTATTTTCCAGAAATTCGCCATATTTGCGAGGAATCCGATTTGCTATTTTTAGTCAATTAATTGAGTTAGTTAGTTAATGTAACTGCTGGGTAGTTTCAATTTCGACCTAATGAAAGGGAAATAGAACCAATTCTTTGTAATTATAAAGGAGGGATAGAAGGACTGAAAAAAGGTTCTGCTTTTGGAGCATCAGGAGGTCTGCTAGCTGCTTGTACTATCAGACTTGTTCAGAGAACTGGTGCTGTAACTCTCTTGTACATTTACTGATGAAACTATGGATATATGACTCTTTACCCTAATTTTGTTCTGTGTTGGCTTTATTGTGGGTTTATTTAGCTTCTTAATTGACAATTTCAGTGCTGGTTAATGTGTGTTTTCTAGCAGTGCTTGTCCATTATGTGTAAACTTCAATACATGCTTTTGGTTAGATTTTTATGATATATATGCATCTTTATCAGTGATTGTGTTTGATTTAGTTGTTGCTTATCTGATGAATGTATTCCTTGCATGCTCTTGAAGTTTATGACCAAAACACTTAAAACAAAAACCCTAAACCCTAGTTTGAATTGAATTTACTCTTGAGATTGTGTTGGCATGTTTCCCTAGCCTTAGAAACAGTTTCTGACACAAACACATTCCATAGATTTCTTAGACACTGTTTTACCTTCCGATGAAGCTATTCTGGAAGATATGTGTTCATGTGATAAGATATGTGAGGATCTTCATCACCGATCTTATTTCCTTCCAGAGCTAAGCAAAATAGAAAACCAAGAGTTTCATGTGAGACTGTCGGATGATGTTGATACACCCATCAACCCTTTACCTAGGGAAGGAGTGTTTGCCGAGGGGAATATGGAAAACATTTCCGCTACTATATCGATCAACATCTCTGTAAAACCAGATGTCGTGGAGAATATCTATATAGGTGCAAGCTGCTCTCCGGAGGAGATTTCCATTTATACTGCCCTTTTCAACGAATTTCACGATATATTTGCCTGGTCATATGAGGAGATGCCAGGAATTGATCCATCTATTGTTCAACATGAGATCCCAACCTATCCTGATGCTAAGCCAGTTCGGCAAAAATTACGCCTCGTGAACCCGCGTAAAGCGGCGGCTATGAAGGCAGAGGTTGAAAAGCTATTGAAAGCAGGCTTTATATATCCCGTTGCTTTGACTGAGTGGGTGTCCAACCCAGTTCCTGTTGATAAAAAGCAAGGGACTATTCGCGTTTGTACGGACTTTCGAGACCTTAACAGATCTTGTCCCAAGGACAACTACCCTACACCATTTATTGATCAAATCATAGATGCATGTGCGGGTAGTGAGGTATTCTCGTTTATGGGTGGTTTCTCCGGCTACAATCAAATCCAAATCAAACCGGAAGACCAGCATAAAACTGTTTTTATTTGCCCTTGGGGTACATTTGCGTATAGAAAAATGCCCTTTGGGTTGAAAAATGCAGGGGCAACCTTTCAACGAGCCATGAAATTTGCTTTTCACGATATAAAAGCCATTGTCGAGCCTTACCTGGATGATCTTCCTGCTCATTCTCGCAAGAGGATCCAGCATCCAGATCATTTACGGTTGATTTTTGAAAGATGCAGATACTATAAAATTTGCTTGAATCCCCACAAGTGTGTTTTCTGCGTCAAATCAGGTAGATTGCTTGGATTCATTATCTCTAGTAGGGGCATTCAGGTGGATCCTTTAAAAGTCGAGGCCATTGTAAATTTGCCTCCTCCTCGTTCACTTAGGCAACTTCAGAGTCTACAAGGTAAGTCTAACTTCCTTCGACGTTTTATCGTTAATTATGCCAAGATCACAAAATGTTTCATGCGCCTACTTAAACAGGTCACCCCATTTGTATGGGATGAAACTGCACAACTCGCGTTCGAGGCATTGAAGAAATCCTTGTTGTCGGCTCCTTTATTACGCCCGCCAGATTACTCTAGGGATTTTTTATTATATCTAGCCACGTCGGAGTCTCCCATTGGGGTCGTGCTAGTTCAAGAGGATGACAAGCTTGTTGAGCATGTTGTCTATTATCTTAGCCGCGCTCTGGTTGGGCCTGAGCTTAAGTACTCCCACATCGAGAAGTTAGCCTTAGCGGCTATTTATGTTGTACAGAGGTTACGACACTACATCTTATTGAGGACCACTACTGTAGTGGTGGATGTAAACCCTTTCCAATATGTTTTATCTCGACGGATTGTTGGGAGAAAATTCAATAAGTGGATAGTCATTCTCCAATAGTTTGACTTGGTTTTCCAATCCGCTAAATCCAAAATGGACTTAGTTTTTTCCGAGCTTATAGAAGAATTCCCTACGGAAGAAGATGTAGTGGTTCAAGATGACTCATTTCCAGATGAGCACATCTTCCTTATATCTACCTCTGATCCTTGGTACGGAGATATTCTTATATATCTCCATACTTTGAAGTATCCTACCGCTTACTCTAGGGAAGACCGACGTAAGTTACGCCTTCATGCTAAAAACTACCTCATTATAGGAGATACATTGTATCGACGAGGGGTAGATTCCATCTTGTGTCGCTGCCTTACTCATGAGGAAGCGGAGATTGTCCTAAATTATTCCCATAGAGGAGCGTGTGGGGGTCATTTATCTGGGTTAGCAACGGCCCAGAAGATATTACGTGCCGGGTATTTCTGGCCCACCATCTTTAAAGATTGTGTGGAAGCTATGAAACGCTGTCATCCATGTCAGCTTTACACCAGAAAAATGCGGTCACATCCTGCTCCCTTGTTTCCCGTCGTCTCAGTAGGCCCCTTCATGAAGTGGGGGATTGATTATATGACATGCAACCCAGCCTCGGCTGGGGGGCACAAATACATCATTGTCGCTGTCGACTATTTCACAAAATGGGCAGAGGCAATGCCTAATTTCAAAGACAATGGGGAAACGACAGCTTACTTTGTGTTTAATCATATTATTGCTAGGTTTGGTATTCCCAAAGTGATTGTCACTGACCATGGCAGTCATTTCCAAAATCACATGATGACAGAGCTGACCACCATGCTCGGATTTCGACAAGAACATTCTTCTCCTTATTATCCACAAGCAAATGGTCAGGTTGAGGCTGTAAAAAAAACTTTAAAAACTATCCTTAAACGTACTATTGATGCAGCCCGTTCCAATTGGCACATCATGTTATATCCTGCTCTTTGGGCTTATCAAACCAATGTCAAAACTGCTACGGGTTTTTCCCCCTTCCAACTCGTTCACGGGGTGGAAGCTATTACGCCAATTGAATGCGAAATCCCATCCTTGCAAATAGCTATTCATGTGCTACCTGACACAACTGAGCTTGAAGAACGATTGCTCCATTTAGAAAACCTTGATGAACAACGTAGAGAAGCGTTGACTGCAAATCAGGCTCATAAGAATAGGGTTAAATCTCAATATGATAAAACGGTCAAACCTCGGGTTTTCTCTGAGGGGGAACTTGTCTTGGTCTGGGACCAAGATAAGGAACCTCTGGGGGCAGGAAAATTCAAGGCTATGTAGTTGGGACCCTATGTTGTGTCTAAAGTTTTGAGTAAAGGCACATATGAATTAGTGGATTATGATGGGAATAAGTTGCTTGAGCCTAGAAATGGGCTCTACCTGAAGAAGTACTATGCCTAGACTAAGCACTTTTTCTTGTATATTAATGTATGTATTTTTATGTACATTAGGTTGTTAGTTTCATTTTTTATACTATCTGCTGGTTGTTGCAGATGTCTTCTGAGATGTATGTAGGTTTTGCTGATGGCGCCAGCCGTCACACTTGTAACCTAGCTTCGGTAGCATGGGTTATCTACTCCCCCTCAGGACAGCTTGTTGCCGTGGGTGGCGCTTGTCTAGGTCCTGCTTCCAATAATGTTGCTGAGTATAGGGCTGTAATTGAGCTCCTATGGGATGCCTTGTCACGAGGCATCACCCAGCTTGAAGCCCATTTGGATTCTCAGTTGGTTGTTTCCCAGCTCAATCGAGCTTACCAGGTGCGTAATCCTACATTGTTACGTCAGTTCATGCAAATATGTTTACTGGAAAGACATTTTGAATTTATTACTTTTAATCATATTCCACGAAACCAAAATTCATTAACTGATGCATATGCTAATTAGATTTTAGACTGGCATCTCACACACATTCCATAAAATATACATCAAATACATAAGAAGTATTTGTAAATAAGCTGACAACCAAACACAAATATATATATATATATATATGTAAATATCTGTCACAGGTAGGTCAAGTCTGATCCGTAGATCCCATCATGTACAAAATATACAAAAAGTGGATCAACATCCATCAAAATGCCCTAGCACTAAGACTGCCCACCATGGCCACTGGGACCTCCTTGGTCCCCATGATCTCTGTGCCCCCTGGCTTCCTTAGCCTCCTCGGCTTCGACAGCCTCCACTGCATCTCTATATACACATACTACTCTGGCTACCCGTCTGAAAAGACGTAGCCAGGCCGGTGGAACCCCAACTACCGACTCCTGCATAGCTACAGGGAGATTCTCTATCCATATCGTAGGTACTCTCTCGATCAGCCTGCCTAGCTTCGCCTCAAGTACCGTGATTAATCCTAGGTCTCCCCCTGCAACAGGACGTATGAAGGTACGTGGGTGCCCTACAGGGTGGACCGGTCCAATATCTGCATTTTGACACATAATGAGGGTTTAGACTTGTGCATATGTATATATCCTATCATTTGAAAATCCATAAAAATTTGATAATGATAAAAAATAAAAAATGACTTACCCATCTCTCCCCATGCTCCTCCTGGAGGGAGGACTAGGTCGGGATCACCTCAAAAATCTAACCCGGCGTATGGAAACTGCTCCAACGCCGAAACCTGCCGCTCCCACCATGAATAGAAATCATCATCATACATGATATGTACTACATCTCCTCCTCCTTGACGGAGGAATATATCTCCCCACCGGCTTAGCCTCGGCTGCCGTGGATGATGGACCTGTAAGGGTATCGCAGGGCTCATAGCTGGCACCCTCTCAAAGAAGAACGCTACCAATATACTAGCATAGCCAAAGTTCTTCCGTCTCCCCCTCCTATAGTCGGATAATTGCCTCCTCATGATGGGGGAAATCCCTGTACACCAGTCAAAGAGTGTGCCTCTAAAGCAGTCCACCGCCACTCTCATCTGAGTCCTGGTGGCCATGTGTAATCCTGCCGACCCTGAAAGTCTCACTATAGTACTGGCCAATACCTGTAATGTAAGATCCTGAATATCTGCAATGAGAATGATGCTGCCTTTCTTTTGAGTACCCGGCCTGCAGAATACATCAACATAGTTCTGGACACTCAAGGGGTCCCCACCCCTGCCAGTGCCCTCCAGGTTCACCGGTGCTCCCTGATGTGATAACCCGGCTATGAAGTAGATGTCCTGTGTGGTAAGCTCCAAAGTCTCACCCTGGATATTGAACATCCCCAGGTCATGGTCCCAATAATTGGCCAAGAACTGTAATATGCGGACATTGGCTCGCATGGGTGATGTGCAAAAGAACTTGAGCAGCCCACTATTCTGCAATTCTTGGATGGTAGGCGGGCTTTGGAGAGCCGCTTGGTCCATCATCTCATGTTCCCTCTCCCTCCACTCCAGCACCATGTTTTCCCTGACAAATAAACATAGTTTAATTCAGTATTTCACCATAAAAATTTAAAAATTTTGACCATTTTTAAAAGCTTTTATCTATTGCGCAGCATGCGCGACTGTCCATTGGGACAAGTCAAGAGTCATTCGTGACTTTCCTATGCAGCAACCCACGCATGAAACGCGTATTCGCGGCTTTCATGCATAGCAACCCGCGAATACATTTTTCCATCTTTTATGTTGATGAAATAAACTGAATTGACCATCAATTTTAAAATTTGTTTGGATGAAAATGAAGAGCTCAGGGTGTAGAGTTACCTGAAGCTGACGGATCTGAATTCCGACGGTCCAATTGTCCACGGCAAGCGATCAAAGATAGAGGGTAAACTTTCCTTTTTGGTTCAAAAAGTGCAAATGGTAAGAAATGATTTGATTTTCAAACTATTAATAGAAAAATATTTCGTAAAGTGGGTCTTTCTCTATAGTTTGAAATGTCCATTGACTAATATTACCCCTTTTGTGCCTTGGAACAGGTTTACCTACTTTCACAAAGTGTTGATGCTTCTATAGGGTGGTTTTTGCTCATTCCAACACTTATTAGCATCTTGTCACTCCACATTAACCTTAGTACTCAACATTTTTGCCACAGACTATGGTATTTTAAGCCATTAGTCCCTTGTCTCTACCATTGTTCTTCCATGGCTAGGATCCCTTTTCATGAGTATCATTCTTATATGCCATTGCCATCCTTTGATACTCATTTTCGTCACTGTTTCAGGCCCAGGGGTTTCCTCATAGCTATTTTTCACGCCAAATAGAGCTTCTTATGAATCTCTCTTTACAAGCTATCCCTTTATAGGACTCCCCGCCCTTATGGAGTTTCTTTAGGCCCAGGTCTGACTCCTTCAAAACAGACTTGACTGCCGAGTTATCTCGTCCGTTCAAGCTTGTTAAGAATATGTGAATGGGCATCTGCATTGGTGGTAGGTTATCTCTTTCTCGGACCATGCGGAATAATACGAGAAAGGATCACTCTCTTTTCTTCAGAATTGGGAAGAGTATTCTCAGGTATAGGTTTATCACTTTTCCGGACCTGAGGGACTAAATTTACGGAAAAGGAACACCCAGTTTGAGCTTAGTTTTCTCTTTTTCGTGCTCTGGACCCAAACATGAAAAAGATTTCGTGTGTACTTTGTGTCTTTGTCATGCTCGTTAAACACTCAAGAACAAAGCAACGAGTTTATTGTTGTAAGCCCCATTTCTCATAACCAAATGGATCTTTCCGAGTGATCTTGCTTTCCTTCACACTCGTAAAACTCAAGCTATTTTATGCTGTTATGGAAGGAGCGTTGGGTAGGTGGTAATTTAACCTTTTTCGGACCTTCCCGACTAAGTACGAAAAAGGTTCACCTTTTCTTCTTCGGAAGTTAAGAGATTTCTTTTGTGGTTTGTGTTATCTCTAGGGTTGTTCCTAGTTTTTATTGTGTAATTTTGAGTTTCCTTTGATTTTGCCTTGGTTGGTTTTCAATTCTTTTTTGGATTTTTATGCTTGATTATTCACCTTTATTCTCCTGAAGATATCTTAAATCATCAGAAATCTATTCAGTGAATAAAACTTTGTGTTTGTGTAAAGATTTATGCTTTGTATGGTAAAAATCATAAACTGATAGCAGAAGTCCCAAGCTGGCAGCGCAATGAGAGCTTGCAGCAAATTGTATTTCTAATACATATATGATATGAGGGCCGAGAGATTATGGTTTGTGATATAAATATGGATAAATATAATCTTTTGATTATAATCTTGTATGTTATAGCATGAACTTTGGTTATGAATGTGGTTCTAATGATATATGTCACATATCAATGTTTAATGTGGAGACATTCAAAGGGTACAAATGTGTCATGTCAACCATATGTCCGTTCCTGAAATTAATGGAGGATTTATTATGGCATAAGGTGGTATACACGTATCCCTTTCCATTCAGAATTTCATTTGGCGGTTGTAAAGACTAGGCATTCCTTGGCATGTGGCTCTATGTTTTGTTCTGGGAATCTGTTGGCCCAGGATCAAACCTCCAGAAGTGCATAACACTATTTCCAGTTCTGTACACCGTAAATTGACTCTAGTTTGCAGAGAGATGTGTTCTATGGTCGAGTTGGTGCCAAATCTCATGAGAACAATGTGCAGAAGGCTTGCATAAAATGGGAAATGTGTATGGTGAAGATTACCTTGAATCTAGAATTGCATCTTTCCTATTTGAGAGATAGACAAGGCAGTCATCCTTTGGGACAATGGTAGGAACATAAGTGATTTCATCACAATCAGGAGTCCTGCATCTCTTCCAGTCTACCAATGTAGAAAAGAGAGCTACAAAAAGAATTAGATGATTCATTGCATATCTTTGCCCAATGCACTGATAAGGACCTGCTCCAAATGGAAGCCAATTCCGTTTATGAATCAGATGCTCTTGACGGGATGGAGAAAATCTCTCAGGGTCAAACCTATGAGAATCTTCAAAACCCTGAAATGATGATTCAAACAGACAAGGAAAGACTATGGATCCTTTTGGAATTGTATACTTCTCTATTATGGGAAAATCAACAGCAGCGATGTGAGGCAGAAGTGGTGCAGGGGGGCGGAATCTGATGACTTCTTTAACTACCATTTCTGTGTATTTCATCTCTCGAATCTGTTCTGGAGAAATGGGCGCATCAAAATTGGGCCTGATTCTTCTTTGCTCTTCTCTGAATTTCTCTAGAATTTATGGGTTTGATTCCAATAATGTTATAGCCCACAGCAAAGAAGAAGTGGATGCATCTTGAGCAGCAAACAAAAAGTAAAAAATATATCCTCCAATTTCACTATCATCAGAATGTGGAGGTCTAGGCGCACCTGTTCTCTCTGCTTTTTTTTAATTTCCTTCAGAGTCTCAGTCATCCAAAAATCAACTAGACAAGCAGGTTCCTCACCGTTCTCTATCATCTTCTTGCTCTGGTGAGCACAACCTGCCAGAGTCTTAGCCAGACGATGCACTGCATGCTTGGCTTTATAGAATGCAAATCCCGGAAAATCGATGGGCAATTTCATGAGACCGGTATTGAAAAGATTGTAATCTCTGCTAAATTGCTCTCTGGCTTGATTACTCAAGTATGGACCCATGAAAACATTCTGCGAGGTCTCCAAATTCATGTCCCTGCAAAGAATCCGCAACGCTACCAGTTTATCGGAGGCAATCTCAATCCATTTTCTGATATGTTTACGGACTACCTTCTCTTGTATTGCGACATATAATCCCAGAGCCTTGAGAGTGAAATTGGGAGCAAGCTGGCGCCTGAGATTTCTATATTTCCAGTCTGACGTTTTCCAGTCTGAGGGTTTTTATCTTTCCAGTCTGAATTTTTTCCAGTCTGAGGTTTTATTTCCAGTTTGAAGTCTTTATTCCAGTGCTCTGTTTCGCATATTCGTTGTTTGCAAGTGAGGGTTTTGACAGATTGTTTACAGGCTTGGAGGAACTGTAAAAAGTCCTTACAGTATTTGCAATGTAGGGTTTTGTTTACAAAACCCTTTACATTATTCTGTCTATATTATGTGAAATATTAAACTCTGTTAATCTTGCAAGTCACACACTGTTTCAAACTAAGTACCTACAGGAAATTAATGAAAAATTGTTAGTAGCAAACAAAAGACTGAGAGAAGACATGGAGGAGAAAGAAGCAGCATTTCAGAAGCTCCTGATGGTGTCACGAAACATCTTAAATGAAAAGAAGGCTATGCAACAGAAGCTGGATCAAATAAAGGCTCAGGTTAAAGAAAATGATAAAGATAAGGAGTTTGCCAGACTAAAAAGGCGCTCTCAAGTTCTGAATTATTTAGCCACCTTGGCAGAAGCATCTAGAAGTTTGTAGCATTTAATGTTGTTTTGTTTTATTTTGTCATAAAGAGACAGCTGTTGGACATGTGTATTAATCATTTTTGAGGGGGATTTGATATCCCACTTTTGTAGGGATCGATCCATCTTTTTAGGATTGATAGTTACTGTTAGATAAGATATATTTTTGTATAAAGGCAGATAGAAAATCTGTAGAAAAGGGGGGTTGGTTGCTTGGTAGTTTTGGGGACTATGCTGGATGTGTACTGAACCAGATTTCACTTAGCATAAGCTCTTTACTGCTTCACAGGTTCTATTTATGAAAGTGATATAATGATGTTTTGCCATTGTATTTTATGAATTGTTGTCTTTGATGATTCTTTTGCTTCTGTGGTCATTAATAATCCATGTTGTAATTCTCATTGAAGATAACAGTTATCTTTTATTTGATAAACAATAGTAGTTACACTTTATATTGCAGGATCATAGAATCCTTTGCATGAAGTATTGTTTTGCATGTTATGCTATTTGAAAAAAAATTCTCATTGAAGATAACAGTTATCTTTTATTTGATAAACAATAGTAGTTACACTTTATATTGCAGGATCATAGAATCCTTTGCATGAAGTATTGTTTTGCATGTTATGCTATTTGAACAAAACTCATATATGCCATCTCAGCCATTATTGTCTCACCAACCTGTTGAACACTTTGATCTTTTCTGTGAATAATTGTATTTAATAGTCTGTGACATATACCAGCTGTATATACATAAATTGTATTGTGATTTTATTCCTGAAAACTGTACAAACCTATGATACTAGCCTCAAGTCTTATTTTTGTCTGTATTTTGGTTTGATTTTATTTTGATTTGGTCTTTACCAGACTTAAAGATTTCCTTAAGCTTGGATCCCGTAGTCTAGGTCCAACTTTAGGGATAACAGTTTGTTTTATACTTTTTCGGCCTCAAGAGACTAAATTGGACGAAAAAGGACCCCCCTAGAGTCTTCTTTGGAGTTTTCAGACTCTCTAAACGTGAAAACACCACATGAGCATGTACTAGTTCGGGCTCATTAATTCCACGGATCAGTGTATAAAGCATTATTTTCCCATCTCTTCAAGCTTGTTAAAAAATGAAGAGGGAACCAAGTTGGCTTTCCTGGACTTGTTAAAACTTAACAGGGAAGGTAAGGAAGAAGTTTTCTCTTGTTTTCAGTAATGGCAACATGTCATCCTTGAACATAGCACTCTTTTCCTTCTGATATCCATGTTTCAGTGTACATCTGTGTTCAACTATCACTTCGAGTTTTTGCTCCTCCTCTTGTCCTTTATACCTGGGGAATCTGATCATGTCTCCTACATGACAGATAAGTCTAGTTGTCATATCTATCTGTTATATGCTGCCTTCGGTCATCTCTGTGTCGTGCTCAATGTTCAAGGATTCTTCCCAAAATCTGATCTATAGCCTGATTCCATCATTGTTATATCTGTTATCCATTTACTTGTGTCTACCTTTTTTTGCCCAATTCCTAGTCACTCTTGTGATCCGTTGGAGGATCTATTGCCTTCCCTATCACAGTATGGTTCCGTTTCAGTACTTCCTGATGACGAAGACCTAGAGTTTTGACGATGGTACCTCTGGATTCACTTTCATCATTGGTGAACTCCTTTGCTTCAGTTGTCAATTATCATCTATTGGTTGACAAACTGTTAAATCCTTTCCATGTTCGACTTCAGCTTACCCTCATTCACATGGCTTGGATTGTACTGGTTCTTTGGGATCTTTTATGAAGACCTTAGTTCCTCACTCATGAACTAAGTTGCGCAAGACTATGTTCCATTTCTATATCCAGCTTCCAGATCTTTGAAGACTCATCATTATTGTATTATGGTTTCGATCCACCTTTGTAAATACGTGGTTTTTACCCGTATCATATGATGTACTCAAATATTGGAAAGGAGCTAGTGTTCCAGTAAATTGAACATAGCATCCTCAGATGTAACTTTGTATATGACATTACTATGTATTTGTTTCAGGTACTCCTTCTGCTCCACTGGATTTCTGAGTTTTCTCCAGAGTTAACAATTATAATGTATTTCGGCCATCATTCCCCTCTGACCTCACACATTAGGGGGCATCTGTTATACACTTGAATGGCACCTCTCCGTCCGAGTGCTAACATCCCTCAGGTTGGCACACAAAAGGACACTTATGGATTGAGGTTTGCCTGTATTCATTATACCTTGGTTTATGATGAAGTACATTCCCAATACACCCAGCTGGTTACTTTGCCATTTTTCCATTTTGAGTTGTATTCGCGACTCTCTCTATTGACAACTCGCGCATCATTCGCGAGTATCCTTTTCAGCAAGTCACGAATCTTTGTATTCGTGGGTTTCGCTTATATAGAGTCGCAAATCATTCGTGGGTTGCTCTACTACAGACCCATGAATGGTTTCCTCAAAATTAAAATATAAAATCTCGAGTTAATGGGAGATTAGTTTTAGTCATTTAACTTAATCCCATTAACTGCTATAACCTCCCTAACCTTCGAGAACTGCCTCATTTCATCCATATAAATACAGGCTTTGGGGAGGGGGTTGGATAGTCATACTTGGAGAGCAAAGTTATGATGGTGGATTGTCTACAGAAATCTTTGGAGCAGAGAAACTTAGAGTCCTTTGGTGACAGAGGAGTCCTTGTTCAGACATTGGGTTGTAACCTAAACTCTTTCTATTATTGTTAATAAAGATATTACTTCTTCCATATGTGTTTCATATCTTGTATATTGGTAAATGTTTACATTTCAATATGATATATGATTTGCCTAACCTGCATCTATATATATGAATCATCTTGTATCTATAAGAATGTTTATTAACAGGTGAAGGAGGAACTATCCTGGAGACTTTGGAAGTGGATCAGAGAGGGAGAAGATAGCAAGAATCAGCCTTTGTTTAATACAAGTAAGTCCTTCTACTTTCCTATTTCCTATTCTGTGCTTTTAGAGTCAAACTGTCTGCAAGTAACGAGTATGTTGGTAACCCCCCAGACCTAGGTTATTAGGTGAATTATCCTGTACAACACTAAGCCTTCAAAAGAGCACACATTGCTTGTCGATCCCTCGTTGACAAGCTAACGGTTTTCTGGAGGTCCTCCATATTCTAAATTTGTAATCACAATTCTCTATTTTCCTCATGAAGCTATGAAATTAAATTAACATGTGCTTCATTTTGCTTCGTCGATTGAGTTAACTCAAAATTTAACTAATCTAATGTTGGTTGCAGTTGTGTACATGGCTCTAGGGATTGGTTGAAATCCTATGGGGGGATCATTTCTATTGAAGGTGGATCCAAATCAACAGTAGGAAGGGGGTCTTCAAGGATGATACCCTGAACAGATGCAGGAATGTCCATCTGATTGGAGTCCTTGAGTAACTTGGCAGAAAGGATGGCTAGTGCTAAGAGGGATGAGTTTGGGTCTATTTTCTCTACCTCGGCCTCATTGTCTGGATGACCAGTCTGCTCATCAAGATTAACTGTGTTCTGGGTACCAATCTGAAGCATGCGCTGAACACTTTTATTATTATGTCTTCCGGTACAAGGTCCTGAGAAAAGAACAAATTCAGTGGACATAGGTCTAGCAGGGGTATCTTGCACACATGAATTAGGTTCTGAGACATCTTCATCAAGGTGGAAAATATTGGGGTTTTCATCTTCCTCGGGTGAGTTTGGTCTTGACTCAGGATGAAAATGACAAGATCGTTTACGAATATTGAGGTGGGGATTAAGCACTTTGAACAAAAGGGTCTCCCAAGACTGGTTTCGTTCTTTAAGCTGATCCAAGATTAACAGTTTAATTAAACCTTGGTGGTACATACTACTCTTGGGATGAAGAGTATTCTTTCTGACCAAATTCGACATTTTCTCTAAGCTATGATAGAAAAAGAAAGGGAAATTCAAACATCTATTATCACCAAAGTGGGCTAATAACCTAAGGTGACAAGATTTGAAGACGCTAAACTTACCTTCATAGGTAACCAGATGAATGATGACTACCAACAACTTGATATATTCTGGCTTTATCCAACTGTAATGGTATCATTTTACACCTGTTACATACTGAAATTCAGGATTCAAAGAAAAATTATGTGATGCTCACGGAATGAACCAATGTTTGTGCCATCGCTCACCTTATAGAGGAATCTTAGTGCCACAGGAAATCGACTCTTCAATGACTTGGAAAGAAAGGTGACCTACTCTGGTCGTCCTCTCGTCGAACCCCATTGCAAATAGCAATGAGATATCCTTGTCATAACCTCGCAGTGAATGGAGGAATGGGTTCTAAGCGGCTTGAAAAATAACTTCCCTACACTCCCTAAACTCTATCATTTGAAACAGATCTTGGTAACTTTCAGGATCGAATCGGTTCGGAATGATGGAAATAGAGGAAGGAATACAGGGTTTTCAGGAAGGGTGGCTAAAATGCTCTACATTGAATAACGGTTAGTGATGGCGATGGAATTGAAGAAGGTTCACATAGTGCTAGTTTTAAAGTGTGTCGCATTCAACCTACCAAACGATCATGCAACCAGCTTGGCATGCCTAAACGATCGTGCCATTATGGCAATCTTCAGAACGTGTGCCATCTAAAGCGCATGATTGAATGAATTTATAATTTTTAGTGGGTTCAACCATGTCCAAATCAAGATTTGGATAGGTTGAACATGTAACTTAATGCAAGTGTATGACCAAACTCATAACCATAACCTTAGTTCAACGAGGAGGGTGACTTATCTGATAGCTTATGCGTGCAAATAGAGAAAGAGGATAATGATGATGTCAGAGTCATGATAACTAGAAGGTACCCTAAGTTCGTATCATATCCATTTAGGGGTAATAAAATCATATTATATCTAATTCATACCATCATTAATTGGGATTAGTAATAGAATCATATAGATGTGACCCTAATGGTATGACTTGGATTTTTACCCAATAAAATTAAGCCAACACATAATCATAGGTACAAAAAATATCATAAATTTTTTTATTCAGCCTATCGTTTGACTTCTTATTCATACTGACATTCGACCCTTCATATGACCCTTCATACATCTTTTCATATGAAATAATTTTTTAGCGTTCCTTCTTATTCATCCATGATTTTAATGCCAATTTCACTATCTGTATTATCCTGCAAACACTTTACCATTTGGCAATGAGTCTTTTATAAGTAAAAACGAAGATAGACAATCAACTAATCCTCCTCCAAACCAAATATATGGAATGTCTTCAAGCCATGCAAGAAAACTAAGTAATTTCCAAAATAAATTAAGAATTTTCAGTCATGCTACTGTAAGTTTGTAAAAAGAAAGAAAAATTAACTACCAAATGGAAAGGATTCAGACATATATATTGAAAAATAATAGTGCCCAAATATATAATTGTATAAAGTTATCATCTACCACGTGATGAAGAGATAAGTGAAAGGATCATATGGAAAACTAGTCACCCTTGCCTTGTTGTAAAGATATATTTTCATCTAAAAAATTATTGATCTCACCTTTGAATTTGTAGGATTTTATAGCTATGGGTCCCATTTCTAGGATAAATATATCCTCGATATTAATTGAATTCAGATTGTTGGATCCAAGGCCATCTTACAATGATTCTTTAATGGCATCATAAACAAGAGGCCTAAATATATTTTACTATTCAACCATGTTCCTAGTGGTGTACTAACCAAATCTCTTTTACTGGATATTGCCCCGCTGTCAGCAGGCCTGTTCAGTACCCCGGCAGGTTTATCTTGGTACCATGCAAGCATAGCCCCGCTACGAGTGAGCCTATTTAGTACCTCGATAGGTTTACTTGCATTTATCAAACTTCCTGATTGTTAGGTTGTTACTTATCATTGAACCGCTACCAGCAGGAATGTTCAGTACCTTGGTGGGTTTGCCTTGCATAAAGATTTTGAGTATAGGAAGTCGATTGGTACTAGAGCGTGCTAAGCACTGCTAAACACATGAGTTATTTTTTTCTTCATAAAATGGCCTTAATTATAGATCATTTCAAAAGAGAATAACGTAAAGGTGTTCCTGGGCCTTTTATTCCATTTTCTTTATAAAATATAACGTTCCCCACAAGAAAAAAATCCACTTATGCTGGAGTGTTCTCAAAAATATTTAAGAGTCAAGTTTTGATAACACATGTAGATGAGCTAGTAATCTCTAGGAAAACATGATAATTGAAATGGATATTTTGAGCACTTGTTAAGGTAATAAAGAATACACATATCTGAATCAAACCATCGTATATAAAGCATAACAAAATCATAAAATAAATGGTTTGAAAATTAAACTTGAAAGTCAAGATTAGTATTTTTAGAGCACTTTTCCTTTTCAGATAATATCCTATAGAAAAGACCCATTTGTAACTGAATTTCAAAACCATTTATTAGATTATTTATTTTATTCTTGAAAACATAGAAGATGAGTCCCCTAGGATTAGACATGACTCTTATTTATTCAAAGAGATATACACATACTAACATATTTACAAAAGGTGATGACCTATAATATTTTTTTTTAAGAATCAAAAGGAGGAAGAGTCTTTGGAAGGAGAAGTCCAATGATTAACTCTATCTTGATAGGATCCATCTTGATCTCTTGGGGAAAAACATGATGCCTCATGCAGATATAACATGGAGGAATTTTATTTAATGGGCATTCCTGTCGAGGATGTTTATTTTTACATGTTGGATAGACATTGATTTTTGCTGCTCATTCTTTTATTGGTTCTTATAGGAGTAGGGGATACTACTATGGATGTGTCAATTTGAGGGGTTACTATTACCAAAGAGATCTTCCATCTAAGAAAGGTCAATAAAGTTCAGCTTCCTTACTTCAAGAGTTATACTTTGTTACTTAGTGGAAGATTAAGAGGTTCCCTAGTTACTTCTTTTTAAATTTTGTCAAGAATAGGGCCCGCATGTCCTCTTTCCAGGATCTCTTCTCTTTCTATAATTTCCCCCCCTTGTAAGAATCTCTTTATGTTCCCAACAAAACTTCTTCCTATAAGTGTTTTTTTTTTCAATGACTTTTCACTGAGCAAATGGTTAAGGTCAAAATGTTTGTAAAAACTTAACAAAATTTTACTATCTTAACAAATCTATCCTATACTACTACTACTACTGGATTTGGGGGTTCCTGTTATAACATATGCATAGGTTCTTACCTCTCGTGTTACCACTCCCATGTTACCAGCCTGCATCTATTCTACCTTATGGAACAACTCTCCGGAAATGGCACCAAAAATGTTGGGAAAAATATTGTCTTAAATAATTTACCTAATATTTAATTATCAACCGGGGTTAGTAGGATTAGAGTTGCTACAAAATATATGCGATGGTAGAGAGTGTCGTGGAAATACTTTAATAAGACAAAGATTGAAAGGTATTAAGTTGAAATCCTAAGGATCTAACTTAGTTAAGTTAATAAGAATAGAGGTCTAGGCAGAGTAACATCAAACTATTTATAAATGTCCAAATATAAACAATGTTATGATAATGAACTATTTTATTTTGAGAAAGTGACTACATCAAGAAGAATTTACAATATTATACCTACACTAACTAATGTACATAAATCAACCAAATCATCTTAATTCCACTCTCCTTGATTATTTTGACGGTAAGCATTTGCTGTAATAGGAACTGGGGCAGGAGAGGTATCAAAATGACTCTCAAAAGAAGTATAAAAGATGAATGGAATTAAGTCTAGTTTGATCTCCACAAAAATGTGCAAACTGAGAAATGTCTAGTTACAAGAAATGGTAAACATGATTGTTTATAAATACACAAATCCTTCTCACTAAATACTACATAAAAGTACATATGATTTATAGTCAAACAAAAGATTTATGAAGAGTGATTTGAATTCTATCTTAGAAATCCCTAATTACATGATTAAGAGGACAAGTTGTATTATGTGTAAAGCACTTGATCTATTAATCTATGTAACTTAGACCTCATATACAAAGGAACAAATTAAATAAAAAACTCAATTACAGATCAATATGATGAGTTAAATTACATAATATCATTCCTATGCAAAAAGTAAAAAGAAAGAGGAAAGATAAATAAGGTTTAGCAAGGAGTCTACACAATATCATCTAATAATATTTAAGAGAAAATATAAACATTATCTAACCTTTATCATCAAGAAAAAATGAGAAAAACTGAGAAAATAAGCTTTAAAACAAATAGAAACACACAAGACTAAATGAATGACTGTATAACAGGGGGAAATGACGGTCTGTATAAAGGGTGGAACAGATTGTCTGTATGATAGTATATTTGAAGAAAATGCTAAAACCTTAAGGAAACAGTAAATTTAAATGATTTATTGAAGGGAAACTGCCTCATGCATGTACTATTGCAATGTAAAAGCAAGAAGTAAACCTACTTTAATGATTGAATTCTATAGCAATATAACCTAATCTAATTTCATAATTCAAGACATCATTTAACAAACTAACATACTCTTAATCAAATTCTTTATAAAAACTAGAATAAACAGAACTAGATTCACTATAATTTAATCAAAGAAATTTAATCTAAAATCAAGCAATGAATTCTAAAGACTTTGTAGAAAAACTTGAAAACTGTATTAGACACAACCGGTTGCTGACTGATAAAAGGAACCTACATGCTCAACATAATATTAAACTGAAATCTATGCTACATGAAACATAAATGATTAAAGAAACAAAGCTAAACAACTTATAAACAGAATTATACTAATTGCACAAGAAGAAATATCAAAACCTACGTAAAGATGTAAAAACTCTGTTTGTCGGGGGGCCCTCCCAGCGAACAGAGTGATGCTTCTTCTAATCAAACTCGATCATACACATCTCAACAGGATTTCATTACATTAGAAGGATAGCATTACAGAGTTTTCAAACTTGACTGATTGTATCAAATAAAAGACAGAGACTCAAATACTAGTTCCTAAGTCGCCTAACATCATCTATATATACATTGTTTGATAGAAGGCGATCAAGTCGACCTTTAGTGGTCGATTTTTCTTCATGATAAGGAAGACATTATGGAAAATAAGTGCACTAACAACTAACAGATGACAGTTCCTCTTCTCTCACATATCGCGTTCCCTATGGCACGCGATGTGGCTTATGACTTTAGTCCAAATCAGAGCCGACGTCAAAGTGTTACGCAGAGACATGAGATGGACACTTATTCCAGAAGAATACTGATGCTGAGATGCTGGCACGTGGTGATGACAGTTCTTGGCCATTTCGTTCCTTTAACACACATAAATATAATACCAACAATGTGCGGCCTATTTGGTGATCTAGATAGCAAGCTGGATACACTCTCCATATATCTAGCTGAATGCTTTTCTGTTTGTTAGACTACCTAAAATACCATATAACCTACAAAAAATTATACACATGAATTAATACATTTAATGCACTTCATATTATGTCAATTTTAACCATTGAAACCATAAAATTATGATAATAAATAGAATTGACATAAACCTTAAAATCGTTCATACCTGAGGCTTGCATGGTGAGCTGCATGGTGCAAAAGACTCCAAAATGTAACAAAATATGCATTAATATGTAAAGTATTTAACCCAAAAATGGTGACAAAATGGGGACCAACACCATTTGAAGAATGTGAATATAAAAAACTCAGAGAATATAGAGTGCTACTTCACAAGGGATTCTTAAAAAGGAACAATCTGAAGCAGTTAAATAAAATGTAGAAGAAGTACATATTGTTATTACTACCTTGAATGGGATTCATTCATTCAAGGAATCTGTGCAAAAAAAAATTGATCTCTTTGAGCCGACGCTGAGAAGAATACAGACAAGAAGAATTTGAATAGTGTCAAGAGAAGAGAATATGGGAGAAACTGAAGATCAATCTCTCACCGTTCATTCCACAAATAACTATAAGAAGACGGAGAACCAACATCACAACAAAAATAATGAAAAGAAACAAAATAAGTTAAGAAGAGATCCTTCTAATGTTCGATGATATACTTGTGATGAAAAGGGACACTTTTCAAGATGCTATCCTAAGAACAAGGGCTCCTTCAACAAGAAGAAGATACATCATGCTCATACCACTGATGACAATGACCTAACAAGAAAAATATTCAAAAGAGATGAGGATTATTCAGATGAAGAGTATGTGCTGATCTCAGGACTCACTGTCACTATCTCACATGGAAGCAGTGATTGGCTTGTGGATATTGGGGAATCTAAACATATGATGAGATACAAAGAATCATTCGTCAATATTCCTGAGCATGAGTCACCTCACAAGGTGAAACTTGGGGATGATTATCAATACCCCGTAAAAGGGAGTGGAGAAGCTTCATATAAGATAGACTACAAAATATATTTAAAGATGAAGGATGTGCTATATGTTCTAGGATTGAAGAAGAATATTATATCCATCTCTACACTAGATCTAAAGGGAATGAGAGTTTCATTTGTTGATGGCCAATTTATAATGTGTCCTAAAGGAAAGACAGTATATGGTGCAATAATGAATGGAGAACTAGATAGAGGCTTGTACAAACTAAAAGGAATTCTGGAACAAGCATTGGTTCATGAGTCAATAGAACCAAGCGAACTGTGGCACCGAAGGCTTGGACATGTGCATTATATAACACTACCAATTGCAAGCAAAGCAATATCAAGACTTCCATAAATCTAGGAAAAGCATGAAGGAATTTGCAAAGGATGTGCATAAGAAAAGAATTAAAAGAAGACAACCTTGGCATTGAAAGTAAAGCTAAATGAATAATAGAGATAGTACACTCAGATGTATGTGGTCCCATGTATGACAACTCACTAACTTGCTATGTGTATTATGTTTACTTTATAGATTATTTATCACTGAAGACTTGGATATATTTCTTGAAAGGCAAGAATGAAATATTCAGTAAGTTCAAGGAATACAAATCCTTGGTTGAGAACCACATTGAAAGGAATATCAAGATTCTACGGTCATATAATGAAATAGAGTTCACCTCAAAATAATTTAAGGAAATCTACAGAGATTTTGGAATTAAGAGGGATTTAATCACTCCATGTAATCCTTAGTAGAATGGAAGAACTTACCATAATGGAAGTAGCAAAGGGAATGATACATGACCAGGATCTTCCAATGCACCCATGGGTAGAAGAAACAAGGAAAGTTGTGTATGTAGAGAACTGTACTCCTCATCGATTTCTTGAAAACAAGACTCGTGAAGAATTTGTATCACATGAGAAACCAAAAGTCATACATCTCAGAATATTTGACTTCCCGATGTACATACATATCCCAAAGAAGAATAGGACCAAGATATATCCTTATGGGAAGAAGGGTATATTCTTAGTATACGGTGATACATCAAAGGCCTATAGAATATAGTTATTAGGATTCAATAATATCAAGATCAACATAAATGTAACTTTTGATGAAGACTTGTCATTATCTAGATCCAGGAGTCTTCATATTGAAGAGGTTGAGGAACCTGAAGGAATGAGAATACAAGTTACAAAAATTATAGAAGAAATTTGAGAAGACCATGAATATCATGACATGGAAGAACCATAAGACCTTATAAAGACACTTCACAAAAAAAGGAATCTCACAAGAGGAAACCAGCATGGGAACGAGAGCTCATATAATAAACATAAAGGTATGGCACTTCAGAAGGGATGCATAGAGAAAGGAAAAGACCAAGCCTTACAATAGCTATGTGGCCTTGTTCTGTGACATCATTGGCAAGGAATCTTCCACCTATGAAGCGCCTGCAAAAAAGAAAGAATGGATGGATTCCATGATCAAGGAGTATCGGTCGATTATGAATAATGATGTATCAGAGATATTCTCGAGACCAAAAAGGAAGTATGTCGTGAATTCAATGTTGATCTACAAGATAAATCATGTTGTCAATGGAAGCATTGAGAAATACAAGGCAATTATCGTAGCATGAGGATTCTCATAGAAAGAATCTATACAATATGAGGATACATTTGCACCAGTAGTGAGGTACACTTCAGTTAGATCTATATTTGCACTGGATGCAGTTATAAGATAGAAGAAACACCAGATGGATGTCAATACAACATTATTGAATGGTGTAGTCGAGGAGGAACTATATGTAGAAAAACCATTGAGATTGTAGACACATGAGAGGAAGACTCATGTATGAAAATTGAAAAAGGCCTTGTATGTATTGAAACAAGCACCTAGAACATGGTACGACAAGAGGGATAACTTCCTGATGAGCTTAGGATTTAATAAGATTGAAGCGAACTCCAACCTTTACATCAATATAGAAGGAAAAATACCAATGATGTTCCTGATAGGAGAGGACGAAATCATTGAAGATGCAAAGAGGAGACTTGATACTAAGTTCGAGATGAAATACCTAGGTATGATGCACTACTTCTTAGCCATGGAGTTGTGAAAAAGTGAATATGGGATTGTCCTTAGTCAAGGAAAGTATACAGTGTAAATTTTGAAGATATTCAGAATGCTGGACTGCAAGGCGATAGACACACCTATGGAATCGAAATTGAATATTTTGTGTGATGCTTCATCGGAGATGGTTGATGCCATGGTGCATCATTAGATGATTGGCTCATTAATGTATTCGATGAATAAGAGGCAAGACATATGATTTTATGTGAAAAAACTAATCCAATTCCTTGTGGATACAAGATGTGTTCACCTGATTGTTGCAAAGCATGTATTAAGGTACCTGAAGGGTACATTGGATTATGGGATCAAGTATGTTGTGAATCTGAATATTAACCTGCATAGTTATGTTGATTCAGATTGGGAAGGTAACACCACAGATAAGAAGTGAACATTGGGTTGTTGATTTAGTTTGGGATCTGGCATGATCTCCTGATTTATCAAAAATAAGTCCTATGTGGCGCTGAGTATAGTCAAGGTTGAGTGTGTTGTAGCTTGCTCTGCTAGTTGTGAGGCAATATGGATTCAGAAGATACTGTTTGATTTGTTTGATCTCCAGTTTGAAGTGACTTGTATCGTTTTTGAGAATCAAAGTTTTGTGAAGCTATCGAAGAACCATGTGTTCCATGAAAAGTCAAAGAACATCAAGATCAAGTTCCACTCTATTAGGGATATGGTGTAGAGAGGAGGAGTAAACGTCCAGTACATGGAAATTGACTAGAATATAGCAGATGTATTGAACAAGCCTCTAGTTAAAGTGAAGTTCAGGTACTTCATATAAAGAATTGTTGTGATCCAGAATGAGACCCGTCGAAAGAGGGAGCAATGAGTTCTAGAATAGCTGGAGATACACGTTATCTAAGTGTAAAATTCTCGGTAAAGGACGCATGTTTCTCGGATGTAATCGGTCCTATAGGTTTTCCTTAGATGTAATAATTCCTAGCAATGCTCATGGGTTATCCTTGTATGTAATCATTCATGATATGTTTTTGTGTTATATTATGACCAAAGAATAGAAGATGCATGAGATATCACATGGGAAATGAGGCAGGTTGTCCAAACAGAAAAGTTATTAGTGTAACATGTTTCTCATACATAATGAGTCCTGTAGGTTGTCCTCACATGTAATCAGTCTTAGTGAAGCTCGTAGGTTATCCTTGGACGTAATCAGTCCTAATATTGGTTATCTAAGTGTAAAAAGGATCTTGGTGTAGCAGGTTACTCAGATGCAATAATTCATGTGGGTTGTTCAAAGTGTAAAAAGGGTCATGGTGTGGCATGTTACTTGAATGTAATAAGTCCCAATTTTTTTCCGAACGTAAAATATCCTCGATGCAGGTTGTTTGGATGTAATAATTCCTTGAGAGTGACCTGAATGGAAAATATCTTGAGGTGGTATACAGGTTGTTCAGTCATAATCTAACATTTTGTATTTTTTTCCCATGTTGGAGATAATGAAGTCATAAGGAACTTGGTGTGCACCCAAGAAGTTCCCCTATGTTGGAAGAACGCAGGTTGACCGCAGAGAGATGTAGTGCACTTGGTGTGCTCCTAAGTGATTCTCACATAGTGGTAGATGCAAGTTAGATCCTGACATGTTTTTATGCTAGTAGAACGTAGGTGTTCTACATCTAGGTTGCTCTCTGCATGATGTGTGTGTGTTTTTTTGTTTTGTTTTGTGCAGGACAAAGATAAGACATGGATATGATGAGATGATGGTAGGAGATGCAGGTTATTGTCATGGAAATGTAAAGAAGGTCCCAGACTGTACTTACATGATGTCTTGCCCATGGATATGATGAAGACCTAGATGAGGACTAGGCCTACACCTAGCATGAAAAAGGGTTGGATCTATAGAAACTTCCAATGACATATAGTTCCATTCGATGGCTAACTAGAATATAAATATGCTATCAGTTATGATGATGACTGTACCAGATGTGTTGATGATTGAGAAGAGAGACAGAGAAAATACATTCCTATTTAATATAGATTGTTGATGTATTTCTGACTTTGAAATATATTCTGATGTATGATATCATTGCATGTTGTTGTACCCCCATGAGATATCTATTTTCCTTCTTCCGAGCTATCATTATTGTGCATGGACCTTGGGGTACAACCCCTGTTGTAAGTAAGTGCAATAATCCCCAATGTAACATCATGTAATGTATTTTTGGAGTCTCTCTAGGATAAATTGGTCCTTCTAGGGTGAGACGTCAGCCCCATTCATGTAATAGGTCAGTCACTTGAAAGGTATAAATAGGGAGGCGCTCTCCCTCATTCATACATACACTCACTCACTCAAGTTTGCATGAGGAGATAGATAGATACAAGAAGAAATATAAATAGCCACAGAAGACTTCGTCTTATTGAGTTTGATCATATTGTGATACAGTCTTTGTGACAAAACTATTCTAAGGAAGTTTGTAGGGTTTTCTCCTTTATGGTTTCCCTGGTGAAAATATTTGTGTCTTGTGTATCCGCTCTATATTTTCTATCTTGATGTACTTGTTATTATTCCAAATAAATATCCTAATCAAGATAATTAGATCATAAAAACTAACAAAAAATATGTAAGAAAACTCTAGGGTGTTCCTTTTCCATAATTAGTCTTTCAAATACAGATAAAGGAATAAGCCTCTACTCATTAGATGTCCTTCGTCACATTTTAATGAGCACTGGAAGGAACAATGTAAGCTCATAATTTATTTACTATGAAAAATAAAGTTTTTGTATTTTTATGTTTTTCTCATTTAATGAGTTTCTAATGTTTTATTAGTTTTATTCAAACCATCATTAAGAGAATTCAAGTTGATGTAGTAGAGGTAGGGATATTACCTTCCTTATTCACCACCTCCATCTCATTTTACTAAATCATGCTTTAAATAAATCCTTCCTTAGACATTGGTTTATAATATAATTTAAGCCTATGTAAATTCACATGAGAAGAAGTTTCATCTTCATCAATGGTCTTGACTTGAACTGATCCATTCTCAACAATGGTATATATCTCTTACAACCCCAATTAATGATTGGTCAATTTCCATTTAAAATGTTAAATTTGGAATCAAATAGTAGTTCCCAATCAACATGATGGAACAACTTATTTCTGATCAATTTATCATACCAATTTTTAATTTACTGTTGAACCAGGGTAATTATCTGAACAACATCCTACATAATTTCATCCAATTGATTTAGCTACAATATCTTCCACTATTGTGACTCTATTAAGTCCATCCTTAGATCCATTGTTGTTATAAAAAGTCTTAATTTAGAACTCTATAGGGAGTAGGACATGTTTTTCATATATAAATGTTAAATGCTTGAATATTGTGGTTTTACTCCAAGTAGTTGTATAAACCCATAATTCTTTTGGTATCTGATCTAGCCAATCCCTATGGTGGGTTTGCATTGTATTTATTAATATGGCCTCTATAAATTTATTTGTGGACTCTACTTGACCCCTTTATTGAAGATGATATGGGATCAAATTTCTATTTCTAATATGGTACTTCTCATAGATGGACTTAAGTTGTTTTGAAGTAAATTGAGTCCCTTGGACTATGACAATCTCCCTTAGCACTCCAAAATTGGTAAAAAAAATATTTGTAGAGAAATTTTGCAGCTGATTGTTCATTGGTTGTAAACAAATCCTTGTATTCTACCCATTCGACCACACAATCACTGGAAAAAAAAAGAATGTAGTTCTTCCTTTTTTACATTGGAGTGATGGGCTCTACAAAATCCAAGGTCAATTTTTTGAGTGGTTCAACTAGCACTTGTGGATGTAATGGAATCTCATTGGATTGTAATGATCATCACATCATTTAAAACTATGATGGCGTTTAAAAAATTGTTCTACATCCACAAAGAGGGTATGCTAATAATATCTTGCATACAATACCTTGTAGGTTGTTCTTCGATCCACAAATTTCCCACCGTATCGCTTGCCACGGTAGAAATTTATGATGTCAATATGTTTTGTCTTCTTGGAATATGTAGCAATTTCTTTAATTATCTTTCTCCTTTCTCTTGACAACAATTGCAAAGAAAACTTGCCTCTAGATAAATAGCTGACAATGTCTACAAACCAAGGAGAGTGAGTAGAAATTCCAAATAAATATTCAAAAGGGAATCTATTTTATACAAGAAATGTGGGAATATTATAATCCCACTTCATACTTAGGATAAAAATAGTTAATCATTTTTTATTAAATTCCTACCTACTAGCCTAGATAGTTGGCATCCACTTGCACTAGTTGGTCAACACTTGCCATATATACCCGAAGAGCTCCTTTATCCTGATTTTGGTTGGATCCTGTCCACTTTATTGACTGCTAGAATTAGTAACTATGCCTTCCTACAAATTTTGTCTTTATTCTTCTTTATTCCATCTTTCTTGTGGATAAGGTAAAGTTAGTAAAATAGGAAACTGTTATCTTTTGTTGCCAACCCATCCTCCATTATTTTATCTCCATATTCCAAGGTTAGCATGTTTTTCTATCACTCTTGAAACCCCATGCATGCTTTATCCAATTCATGATATCCTTGACATATTTGGAAAGTGTGTTATCCACCTATGGGGGTTTATTATATTTAGTAAGTCTACCTTATGAGCTAGCATGATTTTTCTTCTAGAAACTATGTTTTTCCTTTATAAGGGTGTATTACTACTGTAATAATCATCAATTCATTTTATAAATAATACTTGGAAAGATATTGGGTCACTTCTCTTATATTCGTTCTCTTTATTCTTCTCTCTATTTTCCTTGTGCATACTTGTGAGAATTATCTTGTAGCAAGATCTACCTCCTATGCTTCTTCTTTGCATCAAGGCTATATTTCTACATGGTATTAGAGATGAAATTTCTACATCGTATAAAAACCACAAGGTACACAACCTATCAATATCTACAAGATCTGAGTGCAAGGTTTTTCAAGTTCAACAAAGCTAAGGAGATATATGTTCTCTCTAGCAAATCACATCCATTTTCTTTTCCCTATCTGAAGAAGAGCTTGTTCTTAAGATTACAATATTTTCTCCTAGTTTTATTTATGCAGGTTGCAGAGAGTATCTCCTTGAGCGCATCAACATTTCTGTATGTAAATTTCTTTGGCCATGATCTTGAATCACTTCAACTATCATGAATGGAAATAAAAAAATTTCATTCTATTGCGAGGTAAGGGACTCTATAGAATTTCTATGGCTTTAGAAAATGAACCAAATTTTGTTGTTGAGAAAGCTAAGTGCCATAATAGGTTGGATGAAGCATATGTATTTATTTTCTTCTCTACTTCCCTTGATCTTCTCTTTCATATAGATGGTTTTACTGATCCAAAACAAGTATGTACCAAAATTGATTCTCTCTTTGGAGTTCAAGATGAGTTAAGAGCACGTCAATTGGAAAATGAGTTATTCTCATTGAGTCAATGCAGTTTCGATTATATTGAGGTGTTCTACACCAAATTCAAGTCACTTGTTCTATTTCTCAAGAAATTTTGGATTTATAAGAATGAATATCAATTGATCCTTTCTATCCTATCAAAATTGGGTTCTAGATACTTAGTTTTTGTGTCTACTTTTCATGCTACTAGGATTGCTATTTCTAGTTGGAAAATTCCTTCTTTGGGTACATTCTTTGATTCACCGACAAAGGAGAAAGATAAATTTATCCATATGGGTGCTATTATATATTAAAACGGAAATTATCATGCTCTCATAGTTTAAGGAAGAAATAATACCAAATTCAAAGACAATCAAAATATGGAAGAGAAGAAGCCAAAGTCAGATAATGAAGATCAAAGTTTGAATCCTACTGATAAAGGTTCAATGAAATTCAAGAAGAAAGGAAGCACATACAAGTGTTATTATTGTAGAAATGTATTTCATCCTTAGAATAAATTTTTCAATAATATAGACATCATGTTTCAACTTCTTGAGAAGCACAACATCAAAGTTCCAGATGAGCTAGAGAAGCTTGAGGATTCTTTAGAACACTATCATAGTGTGCAATTACAAGGTGATATACACCATGAATTGAGTGCCAAAGTTAAATAATTTTATTCCAAATATGATATAGATTTAATTTCTTATATACCAGAATCATAAATATTAGTTTCTTTCTTTGATAATCCACCTATCAGTCTCCTAGATTCATATCCCAATGATTGTGATTTTTCACTAGATCCTGACTTGTCTTTAACCAACTCTTATGCACGCCATTAAAATGGTTATAATTATGATTTAGAAACATGATTGCAGGATTATATTCATGTAATGACATCCTCTATACAATCTAATACCATCTACGATACCTCTTATGTAATATCCCAAAAATTCATTAAAAAAAAAAAAATTCAAGTGACATAAAATGTCTAAAGTCGTAGCTAAGTACCTGCTAATGGTTAGCAGAAAATGAAATAGTTTATAAAAGAACACGGGATCGCTTCGTTATAAGAACCTATAAAATAAAAGGTGTAATCTTAAAAACTTGTGTTAGTGCTATTAATTACTTAGCAGGTGTAATTCTATCAGAGTTAGAAAAGGACTTGCATTTTGCTGCTACTAGATATAGTCAAGTAGGGAAGAATTCTTGTGTGTGATCAGGGCTTACTTAGCTTTCAGCTAAATCAATTGGATTTCTGGTTCCTTATAGGTTTAACAGGTAAGCATATGATCCAGTAGGGTGTTATTTAAATTCAAGTCCATAAGCTACTTCCCTAGCATGATTAAGATGTTAGTCTTAGAAAATGTTTTAATATGTTGCTTGTCTTCAAGGAGGTAATGCTAATCTTTTTCTGTCGTTACAACTCCATAGTTTGTATTTATAACTAAATCCATAATGACGTTTACCAACTACATAAACATGGGTTAAAATTTTTCAAGAACAAGTACTATCCAAAGTTCCTCCAATCGACTGAATATTATACTTTAAAAATCTAAAGAACACTGTTATTTTTGTTGACTGTAATGGTTATTTATAATTTTTGTAGAGAGAATATAGCTCACAGTTTGGGCTTAATTTCACTCCATACTATTTGGTGTTTCTCACAGCTACCTTCACTTCAGGACTCTATAAACGTCCCTCTCTCAAAGAATGATCAAGTTACTTATGCTTTTAATTATAAATTCATCATTAAGTTGTTATAATTTTATTGGGATTTATTTAACGTTTTTGGTCTTCAGTTAACCAAAACCTCATTCAAATATAACTCAAGGATAAGTTCAAAGAGTCCATAGGTCTTCTTCTTACAATGGTGATAAGTTACACATGTTCTTCTCACTATTTGTATCAAACCTAGCTAAGAAACATAACTATCCAAATTGATTAATTATCAAAGGAAAACTCTAGAATGAACATAAATATTCATGTTATATCCTATAGTCAATTCCCTGAGTAACAATACACCATGGTAATATCAAATTATGAGGAATCGTATAATTTTTAGTTAATAATGATCGTTGGTTGATTGTAAATCATTTTGTTCCAGCACTGACTATGGAACTCTACCCATGCTGGAGGACATATTTAGATGGACACATGGGATGGTTTTATCCACACAAGGGTTTAATGATAACTCCAAAACCCTACTCATTTGTTTTACAGAGCAAGGGTTCCTCCGTCTTGTTGGCCGAGCTGAGAGCTCATAGCCAAAGGAGACTTGTAACCACCTTCACGTTTGACAACTTTCTTCCATATTCAAACGCTGTGAATATTTTGAGAGAGGTCGTGAGTGCTTTTTGGTCTTAAAGGTTGAAGTAGTTTATAGTGAGTGTAGATACTGGTTTTTCTTCAGGACTCATGAACTGTGTTTGTATTGATCCAGAAAACTGATTGACAGAGCTCGAGCATGAGTACTTCTTTATCCGGTTGACTTGATTTTCTCGTTTTCCTTTGCAGTGGTGACTCGGTGTCTTCTTGTCTTCTAGTCCGGTGCCAAAATGATCCATGGTGGCCGGTTATTTCAGCTTCATTCAGAAGGAGAAGATGACAGGTAAAGACTTACACTCGTTTCATTTTTAGGTTTGTTTTTATAAAAGGGTTTTACAAATTCTAAGAGAGATTTTCAATTACAATATGGTTTGTAAACTTGCAGGTCCTTCTCCCATCTTTGTAGGTGGAAACAAGCTTAGTCCTTCAACGTTCCACTTGATCATACATTTGGTAAGCCCTGGTTGCAAATGAGGGTTTCTTCCTGCAATGTTGTGGTAGTTGGAAGTTAGGTTCTTTGCGGTTGGAAAAAAGGCACGGGCTCGGTATACCTGCTAGCTTGTTGTTTCTAGCTTCCTTGAGTCTGTATGAGTTCTAAACCCTTAGAAGGTAATTTTTGTAGTGAGGATGAAGGCTATAGTAGCCGTGATAAAAAAAAATTTAAGTCTGAGCCTTTATGGCCATAACAATGTACACTTATTTTACTTCTTTTGATAGAGCTTAGCTCTAAGCCCTACGAGGCTATCGACCTCTGTCTAGTTAATTTTTAGTTTTTTTAAAGAAT
>LPNX010436674.1:38381-235016 GCA_001517045.1 Pseudotsuga menziesii | reverse complement strand
CTATTATTACTCTGTTTGGCTCATAAGGGTTAATTTTTAAGTATACCCTACAATTCGGTGAAAGAATAAATTTTACATGGAAAATTTTTAGCTCTGTTTTATTTTTTTTCCTTCAATGATTTTTACAGCTGTTATAATTCTTATAAAGGAATATTTAGGGTAAATACTGCAAAATTGAGAATAGGATTAAGTTTATCTTTCAATAACCTAGGTAGTTTCCTTGAGGTTATAGTAAAAACTTCTATTTTAATACTGAGACAAATATTGTCTGGGAATAAATTATTATAAGAATTTATTGAAATCTATCTAAATATAAACCCTAAGTGATAGTCTGTTATTATTTCTATGTTTATTTGTTAAACTATATCTATTGTGTTTATAAATAATAATGGTATTGAAATAGTTTTATATGTAGTATGATTACTAAATATCTTTATATACCTATGTTTAGTTCCTGTATGAATTAAATACATTTAATAGATAAAGTGTTTATTGTTCTTTACAGAATAAATCATAAGCAAACTATATAGCAGAATTTAGTTACAGTTTTCATCCAATGTTAAATAAGAATCATCATATCTACCTAAACAGCTAGCTGTACTAGAGTACCTCCTAAGCCAAGTGTGGAAAAATACAGTATGGAATTTTTTTTCTATTTATTTCTCATTTAGCATATTTACTACTATTTCTAACATAATCTGTCAATTACTAAGTCCATCAATACAAAGTTACTCTTTTCTTCATAAACCCTAATAAAATACTAACATGCCTGTATTTGAAAACTAGTAAACATTTTACTAAAGATAGTAAATAAATATAATAACATGAAACAAATAGAACCTGTCAATGATGAGGTGACAATAGCTTAAGGAGGTTGTTCCTCCCAACCTACTCCTTGAGAAAGCTTAGACTGCACTTCCTCAGGATCCCCGACCCTGTTTCCCGGTCCTCCTATTAGAGTACTAGGTAAAGGGTGTATCCTTAAGACCTTTTGTCACCTGACTGGTCAAATTACCTCCATAATCCAAATCTTCTCACAACAGTAAGAAGTTCAGCCTAATAGCTGCAATAAGTTCAGTCTCAGCAGTTAACCCCTCAAACTCACTTCAGTAATCCCCTCCATCAAATTTCTCATGAGAAATTCATTCACCCTGAATGATCACTTCTTAGAATGAGCAGCCTCAGCTATCTTCAATGGGAAATTTTATAGAAATGCCTAAATCTTCTGGGTCAGTTTTCACTTAATGAGGCACCTGCTCCAATTCCACTTTCTTGGGGAATCATGACCACAAATCTAGGGAAGTTGCCACCTACAACAGTTGGAAGTAGTTTGAGGATTCTGCCACTTGTCAGTGTACTCTCAACCCAGTCTCCTCCACCAAGTGACCAATTAACACTCTTTTAACAACTTCCCTAAGTTGTTGTCTAATCATTTATTTATTTATAAATAAAATATTCTGAATTACATTCATTATTCTTGACCCCACTTGGTCATCAATTACAAACTTTTCATAAAGTATAACACAATGTTCCTTAATAACATTAAATTGTTTTTGCAAATTGGGGCATGTGACATACACACCCCCTTAATTTATAACATCATCCTTGATGTTATTTATTCCTCGTCCTTAGAGTTCCCCTAAAATATAATTGGATATGCATCCCACATATGACTTTTTAATTCTCGGGTGGCTTCTTGTAGACTAAGGTGCTTCCATTGCACATTCACCTGACCAATGGTGTGATTCTGAAGCGTGATCTCCTTCCATTCGAGAATACAATCCAGTTCCACCAGAAAATCTCCTTCAGGTTCCACCTGCACATCATTCCAATTAATAACATGAGTAGCATCATGTATATATTTTTTTAATACAGAAATGTGAAAGACATTATGAACTTTTATATTATGTGGTAGAGCTAACTGATATGCTACCTATCCTATCCTGGACTGTATTTAAAAAGGACCACTGTATCGAGGTGCTAGCTTAGTATAGCTACACAGCCTCAGAGAACTGTTTTTGGGTCTCACCTTAATAAAAACATGTTCGCCTACCTGGAACTCCTTTGGAGTTTGTTTAAGGTCTGCTTGGATTTTCTATCGATCTTGCGCAATTTTCAAGTTACCTTGTACCTGTTTTACAATTAACTCCATCTCCTTCAATAATTCAGGTCCTAATACTAACCTATCCACTGGATTACTCCAAGAGATGGGAGTATTGCATTTCCTTCCATACAGAATTTCAAAAGGACTATACCTAGATGAAGCTTGATACTGATTATTGTAAGCAAATTCTACCATGTGTAAATAATCTTCCTATTTACGTGACTGCTCCTTTACATACATTCTGAGTAGATCCTCCAATACCTGATTTACTCTTTCATTTTGTCCATCAGTTTGAGGATGGAAAGAGGTACTAAAGTTTAACGTAGTATTTAATCCTTTAAACAAAGATTTCCAAAAATTACCTATAAATTTAGGGTCTTGGTCTGAAATTATCACCTTCGGTATTCCATGCAACTGAAAATTTTTTTTTAAGAAAATATCAGCAATATTTGCAGCTTTATAAGTAGTTTTTACAAGTATAAAATGGGCCTCCTTACTCAATTTGTCAACCACTACCATTATTGAGTCATTTAAGTTCTGATTTCTAGGTAATCCCGTAACAAAATCAAGGCTAATTATCTCCCATTTCCAATTAGGAATGTGAAATAGTTGAAGTAGCCCAGCTGGATACTAATGTTCAATTTTTACTTGCTCACATTTGAAGCATCTAGCAATATATTCTGCCAGTTCATTTTTCATGTTTGGACAGAAATAATCCTTTCTTAGCATGGCTATAGTTTTCTGATAACCCGGATGCCCTGAATAAGGAGTTTTCTTAATTTCATTTAAAATTAACAGCTTAATATTAGGTACATTAGGTATGTATAATCTATCTTTATACAGTAATAATCCTTTTCCATTCAAGCTGTATCCTGTACTTAGAATTTCTATTAAATTCTCTTTTACTTTTGCTTGTAATTTTCGATAATTTTCATCTTGTTCTATTTTAGCTTCAAGTTGTTCTTCCAAGTCTGTTGTATAAGTGATAATGGCTGCTGTAAAATTCAACTTTGCATTTCTACATGATACATCAGCAACCTTATTCTCCTTTCCTTTAATGTGTTGAATTTCAAAATTGTATTCACTTAGAAAAGCTAGCCACCTAGCTTTCCTAGCATTCAAGTTAGGTTGATCTAACAAGTATTTCAATCCTTTATTATCTGTCATTAATATAAACTTCCTTCCAATTAAATGATGACGCCATATCTTTAAGGCATGTATGACAACAGCTAATTCTAAGTCATGGGTCACATAATTTTTCTCATGAATCTTCAGCTTCCTAGACTCATAAGCAATGAAGTGTCCTTCCTGAGTTAATACTCCACCTAAACCGTCATTGCATGTGTCAATAATTATTATAAAATCTTTATTAGGGTCAACAATTCTTAGAATTGGTGCGGTGGTTAATAATGTTTTTAACTTTCTAAAACTGTCTCCGCACTTCTGATTCCAATCAAATTTATTCCCCTTTTTTTGCAAAGAGGTTATAGGATTTACAGTTCTTGAAAACCCTTCAATGAATCTACGGTAATAACCAGTAATCCTCATTAATGATTGGACGTCAATTACATCTTTTGGGACTGTCCAATATTCAATTGGCTTTATCTTTTCAGGGTCAACATAAATTCCTTCTTTAGTCACCACGTGACCTAAATACTGGATTTTATCTTTAAAGAAGTCACATTTAGTAAATTTTTCAAAAATTTGATGCTCTCATAACTCTTGCAAGACAATTTTTAAGTGTTGTTTATGTTCCTCTTCATATTTTGAGTAAAGTAAGATGTCGTCAATAAATATGACTACAAATTTATCCAGATATTTGTGCATTACATTATTCATCAGACACATAAAAATAGCTGGAGCATTAGTAAGCTCGAAGGGCATAATGACAAACTCGTAATGTCCATATCGAGTTCTAAAGGTTGTTTTAAAGATGTCTTCATCTTTGATTCGGACCTAGTGGTATCCAGACTATAAATCAATCTTTGAAAACACCGTGGCTCCATGTAGCTGGTCAAACAGATCATCCATGAGAGGTAACAGGTATCTGTTCTTGATAGTCATTTTATTTAATTGACGATAATCTATACATAGTCAGAGATTTCCATCCTTCTTAAAAAAGATGACAGGTTCCCCCCAGGGAGACACACTGGGTCTAACGTAATTCTTATCAATAAGTTCTTTTAACTGTGACTTAAGTTCATTTAATTCTCGTATATTCATCCGATAAGGGGCTTTTGAACTGGGCATTGCACCAGGTACCATCTCAATAGTAAAATCTAATTTCCATTTCGGAGGAAGACCCGGAATTTCGTCTGGAAATACATCTAAATATTCCCTTAGAATCAAAATATCTTCCAATTTTAATTTATCTAAATTGTTAAGGTTTTCTGCATCAATTACTATTACTGCATAAGCCTTATAGCCTTTCTTAACAACTCTCTTAAGCTGCAAAGCAGAAATATTCCTTACGGTTGTTTTCCTAGGGATTCCCCTTACATTTATTAACTTTCCATCGTTATTTATGCAAGTAAAGGTTTTATCAAAGCAATTCAAGACCACCCTACGCTGGTCTAACCAATCCATACAAATTAAAATATCATATGAACCTAAAGGTAGCACATTGAGCTTAACAAAAGTTTCAAATTGATCCATAGTTACTGCACAATTCTTAACAAAGTCAATTACCTTTATGTTTGTACCAGTAGCTAACTGAACTAACCAAGAACTTGCAAACTTTTCAACTGGAAGCTTACACTTTTCTACTAAATTAGGAGAAATATAGCTTAAACTAGCTCCTAGATCAATTAAAATAGATATAGGTATTTGATTTATCTTACCTTCCACCTCCACAATGAAATTTTGATAATCTGCTTGCCGGTTTTCTAATGCTGCATTGATCCTGGGCATTGTGTCACGTCCCCATGCCTCCGACCGGCGAAGAGGATGCGACCAACACATCAAAGACGACCGGGCAAACCGCCCCATGAGCATAATCAAAGAAATCAATGCTGGAATTAAATCTTACAAGCATACACAGATGCAGAATGAATCAACAATCAGTGGAAGCACACACATACATTTCCAGCATGAACATCATAATTCATTACACATCAATATAATTGCAGAGATAGAGAGCAGTGCTTATCTGTGGATAAAGAATACCGCAACCAGCTACGTCGCTGCAATGTTCCACCCAACCATAGGCCAACTTGCTCATCAATCTCTCATCAACGCTGCCACCCCCGAGCTGGGCATGATTCCTCAAGGACTAAGGGGGCAATGCAGGATTACACATAGCCAAGGGGACACAAAACAGCCACCAGGCACAGCTGGGTTTAACAGGCCTTCACAGGTTGTCCAAGCTAGCACATCCCAAGGGGACAACCACTGCATACTAGCAGCAAAACAATCCCTTCACAGCCCTGTGAAGAAGCAAACAACCAGGAATGATCCCCAAACGAAAGGTGAGACCTAGCTCCAGCCTACAAGGCAACTCAGTGTTGGTTTTGGCCCTAACATGGCCAAAACAACTCAGCTGCAACCCAAACCAGGGTACCTCAGCAGCCACAAACAGACAATGAAATGATAAAAGCATTCCACGGTTCCAAACAGGGAAAGAACTCAGCCAACCGTCCACTATGGACAATAAACAGCATTCCCAGCATAGCCACAGAAATTCAAACGCAGACCACAGTAGAAAACGGCTCACTACAAGCACCCAGTTGCCCAAAATGCAATTGGACACCACATCCAATAGAACACAGGGGGAACAAAAGTCCCAAAACAAAGACGGTGAGCACGACTCACAACATGGGAAAAACGCCCCAACAATTATGTACGTGAGTGCAACTTGCACCAAACCGCAACACACAGAAGACAACAATTGCACGGCCGCAATTCAGTAAGGGAACTCACATACAGTCCTTGAGCACGAGAAGGCTCTTGCACTCGAAAATACCAAGCAACAAATCGCGATTTCCCTTGCTCCCTGCGTGAACAAAAACCAACGCAGAGTCTCTGCGCGTGAGGAGAAAACAACCACGGCTCAACGCGTGAGGAAGATGGAGGAACGAACATCCCACAAAGACCACGCACGATGAGAAGTGCGTGAGGAGATGAACAAGCCAAGGAAGAGTGCGTGAGGGAGAAGAATGGACAGACATGGGTGGAGTGGGAAGGTGGGAAAATGACTGACAGTCCTGCCACCCCACTCCCAAAGGCATTAACTGCCTCAATCACCAGCAGCCATTACTCCTCAGCTACCCAACAAACATTAAAGAGGTTGGAAGAGGAAGATGGAAAATCAACAAGGTGACAAAACAACAAAGGTGGTAAAACATGGGTTTTTTCCATAACCAAGGTTTGACATCCCCCACCCCTTATCCTTCGGAACCATGCCCTTTTCATTCAACGTTGTACTGCCGTAGCTGGTTGTGGTTTATTTTTATTTGGTGTGCGTGTTTACATGATTCCGAATTATAATGTGCCAAATAGCACGACATACCGTCGGCAATCACACCTATTGCTGAAACATATCCACACAAATCGATGGTGGGGCTTTTTCCTTGAGCTCCTCACCATGATTAATTACAATATATACATCATGCAAATGGGGTCAAAACCGAGGACATTACACATTGTCCTTGCTAGATCACCAACAACCATCTCCTCTTGTATTGTGTGTATGTTGCTAACAGTATTCTTCCAATTGGGGTAGACTAATGCATAATGCATACCATTGCATTCCCAACACTTTATGGGTTCCTTTCATTCAAAGTTCTTTGTATAGTTACTGTGGTTGTCAGCAGATTCTTTATTCCTTTGATTATTCGGATTGGTCTGTGAATTACTTTTGTTCCCTTGAAAATTCTTACTAGGAAAATTTATGGTGTTATTATTCTTATAATTTCGATTAGGCACAAACTCTTTTTTTTTGTTGAAAGTTATTATTCCTTTTGGCCTTCCATTTGTCCATGCTCTCCTTTTTAAGATTATGTTCACAACAGAAATTCGCTTTTCTCATTGCTTCTTCTAATGTTTTTGGATTGTCATACTCAATTCTATCCTTTATATGATAAGGTAAACAACTTAGAAATCATTGTACCTTAGGTTTCGCGTCCACAGTATATGGCACATACCTGAGCAGAATTAGAAATTTACTATTCAGTTCTTTCATATTCATTGTACCCAGTTTTAGCTTGTAGAATTCCTTAGCCCTTTCCTCATAGTACTGTTCAGATAAAAATTTATTTTTGAAATATTTCTTAAATGTACTATAAATTTATGTTTTTCTCCCTTATACCTTTTACTCTTTTTAAGTCCTGCCACCATATATCAGCTTTTCCCGTAAGATTATAAATAGCCATCCTGTCCTTTAGTTGATTAGAGTAGTTATAAATTTGGTAGTATTTCTTCATCTCGAACAGCCAAGATTCTGCTTCTTCCCCCTTCTCAGTTTCTCCATTAAAGGTTGGTGGCTTGATCTTCTTAAACTCCCCAGAGATTTCTTCACAAGGTTTAAATTTTATCTTCCTAGTATGGTAGTTATCTTCACTACTGCCACTAGTATAATGAAAGTTTTGTTTATGTAAATCACCATATAATTCAGAAGATGAACTACTTTCATTTTTTACTTGTTTAGTATTTTTATATTTATGATGATAACCTATATCTTCATACTCAGTTCTTTTACCTTTTCCCTCAGTATGAAATATTTCCCTTAAGATCTGATTTAGCTCCTCCTGAGCTCTCAGAATCCTCTCATTTTCTTTCTTAACCGATTTCATCTCTGTTTTTAATTCTTTAACTATTTTTAATAGTTCGGAAGAATTATAAGTTATATCTTCTTGTATAGGTTCTTTTTGAAGATTATTTCATTCAGTGTAAGGAGATTCCTCATACGCATATTCTTCCAATCTATACATACCTGTCATTAACTCAAAAACAAAATTCTCTGTCTGCATCATTCAAAGAAAACAACACCAGTATATGTATTTAATTTTACTGTTCCACATAATCAAGTTGAGCTACATTCAAGCCTAGTGTTTGAACCTTGTGCTCTGATACCACATGTTATATCCCAAAAATTCATAAAAACTTAAAATTTTTCAAGTGACATAAAATGTCTAAGTCGCAGCTAAGCAACTGCTAATGGTTAGCGGAAAATGAAACAGTTTATAAAAGAACATGGGATCGCTTCTTTATAAGAACCTATAAACTAAAAGGTGTAATCCTCAAACACTTGTGTTAGTTCTATTAATGACTTAACAGTTTTAATTCTATTAGAGTTAGAAAAGGACTTGCATTTTGCTGCTGCTAGATATACTGATGTTTATCTTTTTTCAAGTAGGGAAGAATTATTGTGTGTGATCGGGGCTTACTTAGCTTTCAGCTAACTCAATTGTACCGCTAGTTCCTTACATGTTTAGTAGGTAAGAGAATGATCCAGTAGGGTGTTATTTAAATTAAAGTCGAGAAGCTACTTCCCTAGCATGATTAAGATACTTGTCTTAGAAATTTTTTTAATATGTTGCTTGTCTTCAAGGAGGTAATTTTAATCTTTTTTTGTCATTACAACTCCATAGTTTGTATTTATAAATAACTCCGTAATGATGTTTACCAACCACATAAACATGGGTTAAAACTTTGCATGAACAAGTACTATCCAAAGTTCCTCCAATCGACTGAATATTATGCTTTAAAAATCTAAAGAACACTGTTATTTTTGTTTACCGTAATGGTTATTTATAATTTCTGTAGAAAGAATATAGCGCATAGTTTGGGCTTAAGTTCACTCCATACTGTTTGATGTTTCTCGTAGCTACCTTCACTTCAGGACTCTATAAACGTCCTTCTCTCAAATAATGATCAAGTTACTTATGCTTTTAATTATAAATTCATCATTAAGTTGTTAGAATTTTATTGGGATTTCTTTAACATTTTTGGTCTTCAGTTAACCAAACACTCCTTCAAATATAACTCAAGGCTAAGTTCCAAGAGTCCATATCTCTTCTTCTTACAATGATGATAAGTTACACATGTTCTTCTCACTATTTCCATCAAACCTAGCTAAGAAACATAACTATCCAACTTGATTTATTATCAAAGAAAAACTCCAGAATAAACATAAATATTCATGTTATATCCTATAGTCGATTCCCTAAGTAACAATACACCATGGTAATATCAAATTATGGGCAATCATATAATGTATACTTTATAATGATCGTTGGTTGATTGTAAATCATTTTGTTGCAGCACTGACTACGGAACTCTACCCACGCTGGAGGAAATATTTAGATGGACACGTGGGATGGTTTTATCCACACAAGGGTTGACTTATAACTCCAAAAACCTACTCATTTGTTTTGCAGAGTGAGCATTCCTCCATCTTGTTGGCCGAGCTAAGAGCTCACAACCAAAGGAGACTTGTAGCCACCTTCAAGTTTGATAGCTTGCTTCCGTATTCAAACGTTGTCACTGTCTTGAGAGAGGTCATGAGTGGTTTTTGGTCTTAAAGGTTGAAGTAGTTTACAGTGAGTGTCGATACTGGTTTTTCTTCAAGACTCGAGGACTGTGCTTTTCTTGAGCTTGCAAACTGATTGATAGAGCTCGAGCAGGAGTACTTCTTCATCCGATTGAGTTGATTTTCTCATTTTCCTTTGCAGTGGTGACTCAGTGTCTTCTTGTATTCTGTCCCAGTGACAAAACGATCCATGGTGGCCGGTTACCTTAGCTTCATTCAGAAGGAGAAGCTTACAGCTAAACACTTACACTCGTTTCATTTTTAGGTTAGTTTTTATAAAAGGGTTTTACAAATTTTAAGAGAGATTTGTAATGACAATATGGTTTGTCAACTTGCAGGTCCTTCTCCCAGCTCTGTAGGTGGTAACGCGCTTACTCCTTCAACTTTCCACTTGAGCATATGTTTGGTAAGCCCCGGTTGCAAACGAGGGTTTCTTCCTGCAATGTTGTGGTGGTTGGAAGTTAGGTTCTTTTTGGTTTAAAAAAAATGGATGGCCTCGGTTTACCTGCTAGCTTGTTGTTTCTTGCTTGCTTGATTATGTATGAGTTTGAAACCCTTAGAGGGTAATTTTTGTAGGGAGGATGAAGGATATAGTAGCCGTGATAAAATAGTTTTTAAGTCTGATCCTTTACAGCCTGAACAATGTACACTTATTTTACTTATTTTGATAGAGCTCAGCTCTAAGCCCTACAACGCTATCGACCTCTGTCTAGTTAATTTTTAGTTTTTTTTAAAGAACATATTTTAAGGGAAGAGGACTATTAACCAGTTGAGACATGTAAACTGATAAGGGTTTTTACTCGACATTAATGAGTTGTTACTGTTTGATATATATTATTTTGTTTTTAGCTAAGATTTAGACAGGCCTAAGTCTTAACCTGTAATTCTAAAGGCATTAAGCCATTTCTTCCTATTTGATTTTGTTTTTAATAAATGGTTATAGTATTATTTTAATTATTATCATGTAATTAAAAGGATTTACAATGCGATGCATTTATGGAAATTTTTACTGTGTTAAGAGTATTATTATTACTCTGTTTGGCTCATAAGGGTTAATTTTTAAGTATACCCTACAGTTCGATGAAAGAATAAATTTTACATGGAAAATTCTTAGCTCTGTTTTATTTTTTTCCTTCAATGATTTTTAAAGCTGTTATAATTCTTATAAAGGAAGATTTAGGTTAAATATTGCATGCTTGAGAATATGATTAAGTTTATCTTTCAATAACCTAGTTAGTTTCCTTGAGGTTATAGTAGAAACTTTTTTTTGAATACCGAGACAAATATTGTCTAGGAATAAATTATTATAAGAAGTTATTGAAATCGATCTAAATCTAAACCCTAAGTGATATTCTATTATTATTTCTATGTTTATTTGTGAAGTTGTATCTATTGTGTCTATAGAGAATAATGATATTAAAATAGTTCTATATGTAGTATGATTACTAAATATCTTTATATACCTATGTTTAGTTCTTGTCTGAAGTAAATACATTCAATAGATAAAGTGTTTATTGTTTCTTTATAGAATAAATCATAAGCAAACTATAGCAGAATTTAGTTACATTTTTCATTCAGGATTAAATAAGAATCATCATATCTACCTAAACACCCAGCTGTACTAGAGTATTGCCTAAGCCAGGTGTGGAAAAATATAGTATGGAAATCTTTTTCTATTTATTTCTCATTTAGCATATTTACTACTATTTCTAACATAATCTTTCAATTACTAAGTCCATCAATACAAAGTTACTCTTTTCTTCATAAATCCTAATAAAATACTAACATGCATGTATTTGAAAACTAGTAAACATTTTACTAAAGACAGTAAATAAATATAATAACATGAAACAAATAGAACCTTTCAATGATGAGGTGACAACAACTTAAGGAGGCGGTTCCTCCCAACCAACTCCTGGAGAAATCTTAGACTGCACTTCCTTAGGACCCTCGAGCCTGTTTCCTGGTCCTCCTCATAGAGTACTTGGTGAAGGATGTATCTTAAGACCTTCTATCACCTGACTGGTAAAATTACCTCAGTAATCCAAATCTTCTCACAGCAGTAAGAACTTTAGCCTAATAGCTGCAATAAGTTCATTCTCAGCAGTTAACCCCTCAAACTCACTTCTGTAATCCCCTTCGTCAAATTTCTCATGAGAAATTCATTCACCCTGAATGATCACTTCTCAGAATGAGCAGCCTCAGTTGTCTTCAATGGAAAATTTTATAGAATGCTTAGGTATTTTGGGTCATTTTTCACTTAATGAGCCACCTTATCCAATTCCACTTTCTTGGGGAATCATGACAACAAATATAGGGAAGTTGCCACCTGCAACAGTTGGAAGTAGTTTGAGGATGCTGATCCGTTTCGTTAACACTCTTTTAACAGCTTCCCTAAGTTGTTGTATCATCATTTATTTATTTATAAATAAAATAATCTAAATTAAATTAATTATTATTGACCCCAGTTGGTCATCAATTACAAACTTAGCATAAAATATAACACAATGTTCCTCAATAACATTAACTTTTTTGCAAATTGGGGCATGTGACATCTTAATACTCCTAAGACTATACAAACCCCAAGTTCATTAGTTGATTCCTCATTGGTTTCTTATGTAGTGTTACTTATATCAAATGGTTTAAAGTCTTGCCTATTTTTCATTGGTTGATTATATATCACCTTAGTAATAATTGTAGTTATATTACACATGTTTTGATATGTTCTAAACACTTATGTTTCATATATCAAGTCCATCCATCATTCAGATTCTTACACTCATCAGTTTTCCCTAGTTGCTCATCCTTTTTCTACTCTAGCTTCATATCCTATGGAGACATTGAAGCCTTTGTGTTTTTTGTTCCATATGATAATATTTCTTATATATCAGAGTATTTTCATCCTTATATCAGACCTAGGAAGGTGCTACATCAGATTGAAAGAATGGTATGTGATCCACATCACAATTTTGCAGCTATACAAGGAACTGATTATGTTACTGATTGTGTTAATTTTTGTACTCTTTGGGAAGGAGTATGAACATATATATTTTCCATTTCATATTGTGTTCACAAATCAGAGTTTGTTACAAATAATAATCATTAATATAATTCTCATACTTCATTAGATGATGAGATATAAGGAGTATCTCATCTTCCTTCTTGCAGATTCTACACTCTAGCGCATGATCATAGAGTCTACAATTTCTCCATCAAAGTATTTCAACAGAAGCAGTTCATTTATCTCATTCAAGTGAATATAAAGACATAATTGAAGACATTTCAAATTTTGTACATTTTCCTTTATTGAGGGAGGATTTTCCCCATGTGGTTTTGTCTCTTTCCACTAGTGGAAAATGAGATATTAGTGACCAAAAAAATGACCAAAATCTGTATATCAATGACCACTTTTGGTTTGGCGATCACTGGTGGCTAATTTACGGTCTTTTATTACGCAACCAAAATTGGTCATTTTTATTTTGGTCATTTATAGCTTGTCCATTGGTCATTAATTTGGTCATATATCTGGTCATTATTTTGGTCATATATTTGAATCGATGACCAAATATATGACCAAATTTATGACCAAATTAATGACCACATGACAAGCTAGAATATGACCAAATTTAGTCGTGTAATAAAATACCGTAAATTAGCCACCAAAACTTCTTTTTGATCATTGATAAGCGAATTTTAGTCATTTTTTTGGTTATTTATATCTCATTGTTTGGTCACGTAGTTCTCAATTTTTGGTCATTTTATATGCGAATTTTGGTCATTAATCTCATTTATTGGTCACTAATTTAGTCATTTTTAGTCATTTTATGTGTCGTCATTGTATTTTAGTAGTTTTAATGGTGTCCAGTATTAATCAATATAATTTTTTAATATGATATTATGATTAAATTAAAAAAGGAATCATGCATTATTTATCCTCATCTAATACACATGTGAATTATGCAATGTCGCATTATAATTATTTACAACACTTGTAAATAGTATCTAATACACATGTAAATCATGCAATGTTACATTAATTAGTTAATAATTACAACACTGTTACATAATATAAAGTACAACCATATATATATAAGTTTTAAACGACATAAATTACATTATATGAAATGTCAAAAGTATTACAATAAATATGAGTTTTCACAAAAACTCATATTAATTTCCATATAACTTTACAGGAAAATCATCACTTTTCAATATATTACAATGTTTGAACCATCCTAATTGCACTTGGATGCAAAACCATACTTAGATCTTGTTAGGTCATGTTTTTGTGTTCCATTGTTTTCATGCTTTTATTCATATTTTGAACCTTGCTTTTATTTTTTGTTTCTAGAAAATTTTGTTGATAGGGTCAATTTTAATTTTAAAACTTTTAATTCTCATGATTTTTTATTTCTTAGGTTAGTTTTACAAGTTTTCCTTTGATTTTATAATTGAAGGGTTTTATAAGGAATATATGGATTAAAAAGTTTTATAAATAACATTATAAGTTAAATTTAGACCCCTAAACCAAGTGCAAATTCTTATTATTGGCTTAATATTGTGAAATCATTAAATTGGATTTTCTTGTAGCGCAAGGCAAAAAGAGATGCACTAGAGCGCTACAAGAAAATTGCTTGAGATAAAAACATCATTTTTCGGTCCAATTTCTTCGGGATTCACACACATGAGGTGTCAATCACATTGTATGATACATTTGATACGTGTCTTCTATAGTTTAATCACTAAAGCAGGTGGATTATCATCATAAGGGAAAGATCGTGGTGATTTCATGCAGAGCAGGTATAATGATGACAGTGGAGTATAATGAGACAAAGCTATTTGGGAATATATTTTTTATCTGAAGGACACGAAGAATCAGTGAAGATCGGGGTGAGAAGATAGTGCTGAGAAATCAGGATTTTGAAACTGAACGAGAAATTAGGGCTTTTAGCACCGGCTGGCTGGAGTGGTCTAAGTGGTTAAGGACAGGTGGAGCATGCAATTTATCACTTGACCATTAAAATAACCATATTCTAGCACTCGAATTGATCATCTTAACAGGTAGTCGGCCTGCCATTACCAGGGATTTTTAAATTTGGGGCTTTTTTTGTTAAATGACTAATAACAAATTCGAAGGTAGAATACTAGTCTTTGACCTAATACATGTAAAATGATGAATTATTAACCAATACATTTAAAGTATTCATAATTCAAACAGTAGATTTCATAATAGAGCTTGTTGGAGGTCCTTGTACTATATTCTAGGTTAGTCTATTGAGATTTGAAGAGATTTAGACTGTGGTATATTGACAGAAGTTGTTTAACCATAGTAAATATGAAAAAGAGTGGAAAAACAAATAGGGCCGAGCCCACAGATATAAGCTGGGTGAAGAATTTTCCAGAATGTGCACAGTTGTTTTCAAATCCAGGATGGTTAATGTTCTTCAAAAGGATTGAAGGCTACCATGCATAGGTGTATTACAAATTTGCTCAGTTCCTAGACAAAGACATAGTGTCTTTTGAACCCTTAAAGTTCAAATTAACTAAGGAATTAATAGTTGAGGAAACAGGGATCTTGGACGAGGGAGAGTTATGGTTTAAAAAGGTTCCATTCACCTTTAATGCTAAAAAATACTTGCTTCCTGGTGTGATTGCAGATTCAGGAAAATGTGTTCCAATCCATAATTTTAAACATGAATGGATTGAGCCCATTAAAGTCTTACAAAGTTATGTTACCTATGAGGGTAGATATGCTTTTGTCTTCAAATATCACTTTAGGTTTCTCCAACATCTTAGTGATGAGTCTAAAATGAACTTACCATTCTTCTTTCTAAGAAGTCTACAAAAGATGTCCTGTAGGGTTAAAGAGCACCAAGATCATACAAAGCAGTCTGTTTTTCATCATGGGCTCATCAAGCTTATCATAAGAACTGTATTGCAGAATAGGGAGAAGACTTGGGAGTATTTCATTTTTTGGTCAGGTTTCAAAACTGATCAAGAGGAATAATCTCAAATAAGACAAGTTGATAAAGGTCAAGCTTTGATTAAAAATCTTAGAAAAAAGGTAACAGTCAAGGATGAAGAAAATGTTAAAATAGAAGAAGTTCCAAACCAAGAAAATAGAAACTCTAAATTTGAACAGCAAGTTAATGAGAATGAAAGCAAGACTTTACAGTCATAAATTAAAGAGCTGAGCCTGTTGTGGATGTGGTACCTGCAAAATCAATTCAAGATGTTAAAGAAGAGATTGAGGAGCAAAACAAAAGTCCTATTACAGTATTATCAGAGGAATATGAAAAATATTTATTTGATGATGATAAAATTCTTGTTACTGATAAATCTAGGGTTTATGCTGAGCAAGAGCTTCACACTTATTGTGATAAGGAAGCAGTGTCAAAAAGGAAGAAAATGAAGGTAGTAGAGTTTGCTACAATCATTCATCAAGGAAAGACTCTCAAGATGTTGGGAGAGATGGCTCCGGTTTGGAGACCTAAAACAAGACCTAAGGACAAACTTAGACTAAACATGAAAAAGTTGTTGAATCCCAAATTGACTAAAGAAAAGGTTACACTGATAGAGGACTCATCTTTTGAAGACAAATTGGATGATGGTGAAGATGGCAATAATGATAAAATCCAATTGCATCAAAAGGAAAATATGTCATGACTGATACCAATATTTCTAATATATTTCTGGAGATTCGAAATCAAATGTTTCAAGAGCAACAACAAAGTGAGGAAAAGAGTTCTTGTTTAGAGAAGAAGTAGATGGTTGAAGAAAAAGTTATATGCAAAGCTTAAAGTGAAGAACATCCAGGGTTTCTTGTGACATCCACAGAACTTATGGAAGAGGATGAGGAAATTTAAAGAAACTAAAAATCCCATGGACACCAGATGGGATGCAAACAATAGCAGGAGACAAGTGTATTGATTCAGAAAAAGAAAATCTACCAAGAAGTGTTAATCAATACAAGTACGAGAATGAGTATATGCAGGAAACTAATGATGGGCTAGTTACAACAAACAGGAAACTTAGAGAATATTTGGAGGAAGTTAATAACCATTATCAGGAGTTGATCATAGTTTCAAGAGAAGCATTGAAAAGGAAAAGGCAAACAGAAGGTCAATTAACAAAACCATCCAGGACCTGCAACAACATAATGAAGAGCTTACAAGGAATATTGTAGACATGGAGACAGATCAATTGAAGGCAAGAAGGAAAGCTCAATCCTTGGAAGGAATTGCTTTACTAGCTGATGCAGCTAAAGATTTGTGAAGATTAGTCAAGAAAGCTAGTTATTAGTTAAGTTTGAAAAGTTATTTTATTTTTTGTAAAGAGGTTTTAAATTGAACTATTCTATAGGTAGTCTTAAAAACAGTTATAGTTTAGTTATTCAACTGATTTTGAAAAGTAAGATAAATGTAAGTCTGAAAGAGGACAGGGTGTTTGATTTTTTTCCTGACACGGGGAGCCTATCAGGCTGGTTTATGAGCTAAGTAAAGACTCTTATGTGTTTTTTGAGGAATGAATTATGAAATACATGCACTATATGCCCTTCAGTTTATTGACTGGTTTCATTTATAACTTGTGTTAGTTACTCAGCTGGTATATTCATTTCTTGTTTAATGTTTTTATGCTCGGAATGCTTGCCAACTATGGGTGAAATTCAGTATTGTGTTTTCTGTTGGATTATGGTTTATATGTTATGCATCTCAGCCATTAAATGCTCATGATTTAGTGTTTACTTTGGTTTTATGAATGTTTTCCCTCTTGTCTTCAAACTGCTCAACCTAAAAAACCTTGAAAGCCCTAAAAACCCTATTTTACTTTATTGAGATTATTGAGATTGTGTTGGCTTGTTCTCTTGTAGTCTGGGAACAATTTTTGGCACTAACAGATCCTACATCTACAGCTTCATAACCATACTAAACACTAAAACATACTTAGATCCCACATTAGAAGCTTCAAAACCATACTTAGCATCTTGATAGCCTCAACAGCGGGCTCTTCATACTAAATGGAAAAGGCTCAGTAGTAGGCTCTTCATACTCAATGGAACACTTATAACTTGAGCTCACTCCTGCAAAATCCAATAGAAAATTGTCACCTGTAAAGTAGAAAAACAATGAAATGTAAAGTAGACAAACAATGAAGCAAATTATTTATAATGTTCAACAGCTAACAACAATAACCAAGATCATGTGCAAAATAGGAAAATCTAATCTAACAAATTCAATTTAATATCGGTTAAAATTAAAGTTGAATGGATTAATTTGCACTATTTAGTACCTAAGAAAAGTAAAACTCATCTCTAAACCAGGAAATGGATTTCAACAGGAAATATAATCCATGAATCCACAAAAAAATTATGCTCGACTGCACAAGTATAAACCTGCATACATAGTGGAATTTGTGAAGGAGTTCACCCCTGTATGTCATGTGGTTAGTGAATGACATGACAACTATGGAAACTGATGAATGATTTAAAAAAGTCTCAAATACAACGTCCAAAAGAATAAATAATATATTTATTTACCTGTGGAGTCACCATACTGCTATGTATGATTTGGTGCAAAAGTGTAACAAATTCACTCAAACACATGTTGGAAATGTTGGTGCAACAAAAAATTAAAATGTATGAATTGTGTATGTGAGAAAATATATATAACCATACTTTCCCAAATATGCAATAAACATAAATCAAAAGAAAAGAGGGGAGTGAAACCTTAGGGGAAGTCACTTGAAAAGATGACCTTGTTGCAACAAGAGAAGGTGAAATGAAAAGAAGAATCGTCCTTTATGGCCCTGCACACAATCACAATAGAGGACCAATGTTACAATTCTCAGGAAATACCAGGTTGATTCTGTAGAGGATGATTTTATTTATATTATATAGGATTTTCCCAAAGGATGGTATCTAAGTAAAGATGTTTCCTAGTCTCTTTCCATGAAATTTCCTTCATATACCCTAATCATTTGGAAATTTCATACATTATCATTGGAATTGATATTAGCGTTTGTCAACATTTGAATATTCAAATATCTACAAATCCTTCAAATCCTATTATGTGCATAAGCCTCTTATGGAAAGAGAAGTATGTATTCAGTATTAAGTTAAATATTTCTATTATTACCAAAGTTAGTATTAGATCTAATACCATAAGTTGCCAAATTATTCAACAGTGACACAAGATTGCCAATTAATTTACTAAGTTCAAGAAGTACAACATTTTTTAATTTTCAGCAAAATACATGACCCTAATTACTTAATGTCCCATTTCAAATTTATTATTATGATTTATATTGTCAAAAATCTATTGTTCTGGTTATTTCACAAATATCCTTAGCTCAATTTCCACAGGCTATCTATAAAATGCAAAAACCTGAAAATAACAACTCCAATGATATTAACTTTAAATTTTAAACCAAAAACATTTACAAAAGTGTTTTGTAGTTTTAGGTAGCTTATCTATTAAAACTATAGTTATAATCATTGCATCTTCAGTAATACTGATAGAAACCATGGAAACCCCAATAGAAGCACCATGTTCATTGAAATGGGGACTAGCATTAACTTGCCAAATCATATGTTCTTTGTTCTCCAGTTGAATCGCTACATCTTATGTTTGAGGTTTTCCAGTTTCCAAAGCTATCAATTTCAACATAACTCCTACAGTTTCTATATGGATAATAACCTGCATAACATTAGGTTCAAATTCACTTCAATGAATCAAATATAAGATAAAATATAACTGGGAGAGCTATTGAAATGGCATACTACACCTGCACATGCATGTTAAGGAAAATGTTATTGCATCTTTAGCAGAAGGAGTACTATGGACATGTCGAAAGAACTATGTTATCCATAGCATATAGGGCTTCAGAACCATTCATCTTCCTTTGGTTTGTACCTCATTTTTTGGCTTCAAGGACATACCCAAAGTAGAAACAATCCCTCTTCCACTAGAAATTCTTGTCTCCAAAAGTACTCCTTGCAGGTTGTCCAATAAAGTTTTGGCACCCATTCTCATATAGTGCCTCTGTTACCCCTATTGATAAGAGAGGAGTAGTTGTAGAACTACAGGAATATCTCTCAGAATCAATTAAGAACAAAATATTGATCTTCCAAGTGGTGATTATTAATATTGACCCATTTTCTACCTGGAAGGGTGTTATATTTATTTTCAGATGGAAAAACACATATCATTAAAAATCCTTTGAACTTTAAAATTTGTTCAATTTATGTTTGAATGATTTGTGCACTAACCATTTTATAGATGTTATTTTCTTGGAATGTACTATTTATTTGTGTAAAAGAGCATATTTAATTAGAATCTAACTACTCAGTTTACATGTGATCTAATAAGGTTAGATTGAAGGCCATCAACATCTAGGTCTTCCATTTTGTGTTGACTTCTCATACAATTTAATGCTTGGTCTTGCAGATCTTCAGGATGACAAAAAAAAATTTGTTGACCACCATGGTGTTGTGCCTATATCAAATCCTCAAGTATGTAAACTTTCAATGCCATAATGGAACTATCTAGATATAATTTTAACTAGAATACTTTATATTGAAAGAGTTTCTGGGAAACCAATGTTTCATGACTCGTATGTATTTTATAACACCATTCTCTATCCAATCTTCTTTACAATTTAAAGTCAATTACTTCACCTGGTGGCAGTATTTAGTGGGTTGAGATAAGTGGTTCTCTAAGTATTACATTACTGTACTAAATTCAAATTTTATAGAAATAAATACTCTCTCTCTCTCTAACAGGTTTTCCCATTCTGGGTTTTTCCTGGACAATTTGCTGAAAAATACTTGTGTCTGAAATTTTATGGTGTGCAAGTCTCTTTAATTTTATGCTTGTAAAAATGATGTTCTTACTATGTTTCAAAGTCTTATTTTTTTTTTGTGAAAATTACATTGCTCATTTAACTGAGTTTGGTATTATTTCATTAAATTTGACATGAAACTCAGTTGGGTTTGAACACCAAAAACATTCAATCTGAGCCCACACCAATTTGGTTTTTGAACTCTAGCCTCATTGCGCTATTGAAGCCTAAAGTTCCTACATGACATGATCCCTTTAGGCTTGTTACGCAAAAAGATCAGCCAAGGCTACACAAATTACTATTACATCTAGTGCTTAATGTTGTCAATTATTTTACATAGGACAATATTAGTACATATAAATGTACATCAATATATACGTACACATGCCCATGTTTTGCTTTTGTAGTCTTTTGCAACAATTCTCTAATGTCAACTTGATAGTTGTTCTCAAGGACTTGAATACATAAATATAAAATAATGGACTGTGTAGTCAAATCAATGTTTGATCATTCCACAGTATGTTCCTCGGACCATTTATGGGAACGAAGAAGGTCAAGGGAGGATGTAAGGTCAAAATTTTGAATTTATGAATAATATGAAAATCATTGTCCAAGTATTTAACAGGTCAAGTATAAATATGAACAGTTAAATTAATACTTTCCTAACAATTGAAGCAAAAATTATGCATACCATATCCTCCTCCTTGCTTAATCATTCACTTGTCACCATAGATGAACAACTTTCAAGTTTAAGTGGAAAATCCAAGTGTATGGTATCCTACCATAACCAATCTCAGATTGTTTGGCATTCTTGCAGACCCATGGAATATTCTTGATTTATTGTCTTTTCACAAAGCACAAACTATCATTATAACCTGTATAATGAAGCATGGATATCAGGGACCAACCATCTCACAACTCTAGCTTTAAAGTATGTACTTGCTTTACAAATGCCCTGAAATTTCCAAACCTACCTTAGTTCATGACCTTAGGCCACCCATATTTCATTAAGTCTTTGTTTAAGAGAAACTCACATGGATTTTAATGTAAATCTCTTTTGTCCTGTAGTCAAAGGTCCTACATTGAACCATTTCCAATCCTTCAAAGTGAGACCTTGCACATCCAAGATTTGTTTTCATGGGATGGTTTGAGGTATGATTCTACAAAGATATTATTTGTTTATTGCATGTACTATGTGCCTTTGGCCATGTCTAATCATTCTCCATGGAATCCAGTTGCCTAAAGTCTCAGCACTCAAGTACCGCCATGTATGGAAGCTTATTTTGGCCAGACTTTAACCTGAGAAAAAAGGAGTTATACATATCTGGCTTGTTTTCAAAGGTTATGTCTGAAAGGGCATGTATGATAAGTCCTTGACATGATGAGGGCCATCAAAATCACAATGAAGTTCTTTAAGTACTAGCTTCCAATCCTGGCACACCTTCTTGATTGATACTGACATAGGAATTATAAAATTATTATCACCAATGACAGCGTCACATATACCAAACCACCCTTTTATTCCCGCAACATGCATCACCATCTATCTATGATTCCAAACAAGATTTTTCCAAGGAGAATTTTGAGACATGGTTGTTACAATCTATTTTGATGTTAATTTTGCCTAAGCTTTTATGTATGTCAACCCTATGCCTTGGCTACCATTATTTTTACATGTAACAGAAATCAAAGTCACATGATTTGAATACAGGATCAACCCAACAATTTTTAAGATCAGGAAAATCATTTGGAATCAAGAAAACTAGCAAAACTTCTAAAATGAAACTGATACAAATAGAAAAAGCTAAAAAAATGCTAAATTTTATACAAAAACAGGAAAAGTTTTGTATGGACTCTGGAAGTTTCTAATATGGACTCATCAAGTTTCTGGTATGGAATTTCCATCTTTGTTTATACTAACTAAATAATTTTCAAATCTTGGAAACTCATGTGGGTCCTGATGTAAATCTTTTTTGTCCTGTAGTCAAAGGTCCTACATTGAACCATTTCCAATCCTTCAAAGTTCAAAGTGAGACCTTGCACATCTAATATTTTTTTTCATGGCATGGTTTGAGGTATGATTATACAAAGAGCTGATTTTTCTATTGCATGTATTATGTGCCTTTTTCCATGGCTAATAACTCTCTATGGAATCCAGTTTGCTAAAGTCTTAGCACTTAAGTACTGCCATGTATGAAAGATTATTTTGTCCAAACTTTAACCTAAGAAAAAATGAGCTATACATATATGTCTTGTCTTCAAAGGTTATGTCTGAAAGGGAATGTCTACTAAGTCCTTGACACAATCAGGGCCATCAGAATCATAATGAATTTCTTTAAGTACCAGCTTCCAATCCTGGAAGACTTGCTTGAGTGATCATGACATTGGAATTCTAAAATTCTTATCACCAATGGCAGTGTCACATAGACCAAACCACCCTTTTATTCCTGCAACATGCATCACCATCTGAATATGATTCCAAACAAGAGTTTTCCAGGGAGCATTTTAAGACATAATTGTTACAATCTATTTTGATGTTAATTTTCCTTGAGATTTTAGGTCTATCAACCCTATGCCTCAGCGACTATTGTTTTTACATGTAACAAAAATAAAATTCACATGATTTGAACATAGGATCAACCCAACAAATTTGAAGCTCGGTAATATCATTTGGATTCAAGAAAACTAGCAAAAATTCTAAAGTCAAAGTGATACAAATAGAAAAAGCTAAAAAAAGCTAAATGTTTTACCAAAATAGGAAAATTTTTGTATGGACTCTGGAAGTTTCTAATATGGACTCATCAAGTTTCTGGTATGGAATTGCCATCTTCATTAATACTATTTGAATAATTGTCAAATCTTGGAAACTCATGTGGGTCCTAATGTAAATCTTTTTTGTCCTATAGTCAAAGGTCCTACATTGAACCATTTCCAATCCTTTAAAGTTCAAAGTGAGACCTTGCACATCCAAGATTTTTTTTCATGGGTTGGTTTGAGGTATGATTATACAAAGAGATTATTTGTGTATTGCATGTATTATGTGGCTTTGGCCATGGCTAATCACTCTCCATGGAATCCAGTTTGCTAAATTCTTAGCACTTAAGTACCGCCATGTATGAAAGCTTAGTTTGGACAAAATTTAACCTCAGAAAAAAGGAGCTATACCTATTTGTATTGTCTTCAAAGGTTCTATCTACTAAGTCCCTAACACTACGAGGTACATTAGAACCACAATGAAGTTCTTTAAGTACTAGCTTCCAATCTTGGCACACCTGCTTGAGTAATCCTGACATGGGAATTCTAAAAGTCTTAGCACCAATGACAGTGTCACATAGAACAAACCACCCTTTTATGCCTGCAACATGCATCACCATATGAATATGACACCAAACAAGATTTTTCCATGGAGAATTCTCAGGAATGGCTGTTAGAATCTGTTTTAATGCTAATTTCCCCTGAGATTTTAGGTCTGTCAACCTTATGCCTCACCGACCATTCTTTTTACATGTAACAAAAATCAAAGTCGCATGATTTGAACACAAGATCAAACCAAAAAATTTTAAGATCAGGAATATTATTTGAATTCAAGAAAACTAGCAAAAATTCTAAAATGAAACTAATACAAATAGAAAAAGCTAAAAAAATGCTAAATGTTTTACCAAAATAGGAAATTTTTGTATGGACTCTAGAAGTTTCTAGTATGGAATCATCAAGATTCTCGTATGGAATTTCCATCTTCATTTATACTAACGGAATAATTGTCAAATCTTGGAAACCCTCCCCACTGTTTATTGAGTATAGTTAGCTCATTTCAGCAGTAAGCTTGATTTAGTGAGTGTTTTGACTCCTCACTGTGTCTTTAATAATATTAGAAGTAGAACAACCACAAGAACCTCTGAGAATGCAACATTAATATAAAAAAATGGTTTTGATCCCCACTAAGATCTTCAATAATATTAAATAAACTACAACAACCTCCAAGGATGCAACATTTACCTACAAAAATGGTTTTTGACCTTTGGGCCTGATACTGCAGGTATACATATATTCCTTCCTTGGCTACATCAAATTGCTACAATAGCCAAAGAGTTGTCATTTATTTACCACTATTAATAACCCAACTTGAATCAATTAGGGAAAAAAATGTGAGATCATTTGCCCCAAGTTTTGGCAAGAGTGGTCATCTAATAAATTCAACATATTTAAAAAAAAATAATTGGCAAATTAACAATGTGTGGTATTTATATGACTTCGATCCTAATATTAAAAATGGCCTTTGGATATCTGAGCCAATATATAAGCATGTAAATGATCATGTGTATATATGTCAGGCACATAGGATCTTGTAGGTTTTTTCATTTGTTTAAACTTTTTCTACAAACATGGCAGAACAGATGCCAAAGATATTATTGCAGAACAAATTTTTTAACTATCAATGTTGCTGGAAAAAATAAGATGTGGAAGATAAATAATTAGAATTAGCAGTATTGCAACAATTTTAAATGAGTGCATTATATTCTATGGCCTTTAAGCAAGCATGACATCAACTGGTTGTTCTGAGCCAGGTAACAAATCATTAGAGGAAATTTCAACTCAAAATGGGCCTTTTAACTTTTATTCAAATTCCATGGCATCATGTGTTAGCCAATGAAATTGCTTTAAATTTGAAATACTGTATAGGTCTTAAACACCTTTTTAATATAAATTTGGGGATAGGTATCATAAAAAAAACTATTTTTTTGTTTGTATTTTTGACATATCTCCTTGTGTTTTTACTCAAATTTAGGTCGGGAGAGCTCGTTGGATGCGGAATAAATTCCGCATCCAACGAGTATCCACTTGGCATACTTTTGACGGACCCCGCTACCCCAAAAACAAGAAATACCTGAAAAAAATGGAATGATGACATCATCATTCCATTTTTTCAGGTATTTCTTGTTTTTGTGGTAGTAGGGTCCGTCACAAGTATGCCAAGTGGGTACTCGTTGGATGTGGAATTTAATTCTGCATCCAACGAGCTCTCCCGATCAAAATTTGAGTAAAAACACAGGGAGATATGTCAAAAATACAAACAAAAAGTAGTTTTTTTCTTTTCTTCCTCCAAAATTAATAAATATTATTTTATTATTTTAACTATTATTTTATTAGTTCATTTTAGGAGGCCCATCTTGAGTTGAAATTTCCTCTAATGGTTCCTATATCTTGCATATAATTGATAAATAGATTTTATTAAAAACATTGACCAGATTAGGGATCTATAGGGTGGAAGAGCTACATCAGGAGGTAGCACTCCTTTCTAGGTCTGCAAATAGATATCCATGATAAACAGGAATGTAAATTCATAAAGTAAAAGACAAACTATATAGGAGACCCCAATATACTTAGTTGAGTGATCTCCTTGGGGGGGAGCAACTTGGGCTTGTTTGTATGCTGGCACAAGATTTTTCCCTAGAGGTGCATTATTTGTGATGCCCATCCTTTATCTGGTTGTGTTGAATCACAAATCCATTTTGCCTCTTCCAACATCGAATCCTTCCTACTGAGTTGCAGCAAACGCTTAGAATGGTGGTGTACCCATCCTAGAAATGAGGAAACGGTTATGAAATGCCATGGAAACATCCTTGTCTGTATTATATGATGTTTCCAAATATGGAAATGTCGAATGATATGACCAAGGATTTTCCAAGGCATTTTGGCCATTTTCAGTGACTTTTGGGCATGTTTTCGGAAGTTTCTGAGGTCACTGAAGTTCCCATAAGGGATTTGTGACCTATAGGAAAATATCGCCTTGTTAATCTTGATGTCCCTTTAATACAAAACACATATATGGAATTGACCATTAATTGTTTCAGGATGTTTGTGAGTGATTCCAACATCATCAGACTTCATATGAAGAAAGTAAAATTTCATATCCATTTCAAAATTTAGTAGATTTTTTGCAGGATTTTAGGGTTGGTAGGATAGTAGCATTTTCGATGGATTCTATCATGTATTAGGGTACAAATAGGCATTATTCAAGAGTCAATACCACCAAGCTATAGGATTTCCAAAAAATTTCACATCATGTAAGCATCTATGAGAGTTAATATAGACATAGGTTTCTGTCTATATTAACAATGCAACAATTTTAGAAGCAAAGGATTCAGTATCTAGAAAGGAAACACTTTTAGACAGGAATTATTCTTTGGAAGTTGGAGAAGCCAGGAAAAATACCAGGCTTCCATCTTTTGTTGGTGAACAACCTATTAGCATTGGATCTTTGTCAAAGCTTCCCTCTACATGGAACTCAAATAGGATGAAAAATGGAAGTATAGCCACACAAGGTGCTGCTAGCAATTCGATGCAAGGTGTTGCACCTATGAGTAATGTATGTATGTTGCATCATACTAATAATGGGCATAAGACTTCTATACATTTGAGTATTGTTGTTTCCAATGAAGGGCACAAAATTGTTAAACACTTGGGAAACATGGATATGATGAGTCATGAGCATGGAAAAAGACATTCTCCTGCTAAGGAATTGCTAGATAAACACTTGGGAAACATGGATATGATGAAGTTGATGAATGGACATTCTCCTGCTAAGGAAATGCCAAATGGTAAAAAAATCAATCAGGGTGCTACTAATGTGTATGAAGTTGATGAATCCAGCTTGGACATTCACACTAATATGATTAGCCATGTGACAGATTTGGGGAATAATGATACTAACCTTTCATCCTTGGGAAATGTCTCTGTAATAGCTCAGAATCCTAGAAATGGAAAATCCTTACTCTCTAAAGACAACGCAATTCTAGGATTACTGGGTGTTATATCGTCCAGATTAATTCACCTAATATTTAATTATCAACCGGGGCTGGTAGGCTTAGAGTTGACACAAAATATATGCGAAGGTAGAGGGATTCCTATGGTGTCGTGGAAATATTTTAACAAACAAAAGATTGAAATATCTTTCAAAATGAAAAACCGAGTCAAAATCCTAAGAATTCAACTATTAAGGTAATTGAACCGGAACAGAATACTAAACCAAATGATTGATCATTTATTTTACAAGATAACTTTAAACTGAAAAGGATACAGTCAACAACTAACTTTTCAAGTGAAAGACCGGGATGCAAGGAAGGCCTAATTTATAAGTAAGTAGAAAACTTAATAAAGGAAACTTGATAAAAATAAAGAAGTAGAAAACATAATAGGAATGGCTTTGAATTCTATCCTACAAGTCTCTTTCGGTAATCACACAATGAAAAAGGAACAGTCTACAAAGTACTAGTGTTTTTTCCTAAGGATAACACATCTAATACTAAGTTTTACATGAAAACGGATAAATCAATCCAAAGGCATGATTACAAAATAGTACAACAGTAAAAGGAATCAAAAACAAAATCAAGAAACAAAACACAACATAGATCAAAACATGTTCAAGGTGAAAAGAGGTAGGGATAAGGATAAAACTTTAATAAATAATCTAAAACAATCTAACTTTTAGCCTTAATGTTAAATAGTACTGCCATCTAAGTATTACAGTCAAAGCACACTTCAAATACTAAATAAATAAAACTTAAAACAGGTTTAAAACACATTAAAAACACTAAAAACGAAACGACGGACTAGATGACAGACTGAACTGCAGGTCTAAAATGGGTGTCTAAATAACAATTTAAACAAGTTGTCTAAATGACAGTCTGCACAACTAAAATCATAGAAAATAACCTAAATGATCTAATCTTCAGCTGAATTTGTGCACATGTAAATGCAATGCATAGAGGCAGTGAATAAACCTACTTATTAATCAAGCTTAACAACGAAACAATCTTAAAATAATTCATAAATATAAAGAAATCATTGCGTATTAAGAAACAAACTGTAATTTAAATTGAATGAACTTATAACAGAAAGGAAATAAACAGAATTGAATCTATTCTAACTTTATAAAAGAAATCTATTCTTTCTACTTGCAAATAAAACTGAACAGTAAAGTTGGAAATGAAATGACTGAAACCAAATTGAAAGCAAACTATGCGCACAACTAGCTACTTAACTTTAGAAATAAAATGCATTACAGGAAGCAAATGAAATGAATGTTTACAGTAATTTAATAATAGAAACAAACTAGAAATTTAAAATAACTACAAAGGAAAAGGAAACCAAACTACACAAGAAAAGAAACCTTTGGTTGACGAGGGGCCCCCTTAGCAATCAGGGGTGATGCTTGGCTAACGCTTACTCGAACGCAATCATAAACAACAAAACATACAGCTTCTANTATGAGCAAGTTGACCCTTTAGTGGTCGACTGCTCTCTAAATTTAGTCAACCATTATGACCAATTAACTAATCAAACGCCAATGCACATCGTTCTCCTTCTCCTTTGCGCGTTGGTTCTCTTCAGCGCGTGATGTGGCGTATAGGCTCCTTCTTTAGCGTGGCTAGTGGAGCCCTATCAAGTAAAGTAAAGCACGCTAGCGATTCTTCTAGAATGAGAATCGTGCTATCATCCAAACGTGTGGACTGGTGGTGTTGTGTCCAGAAAAGGCAACATGATGGAAAGTCTTCTAGAACGAGAGCTTCTTCATCACCCAGATGCGTGGACCATTCCAACATTTTAATGCCTAGAATCTGTTATCAACGGCGCATAGTCTGGTTAGCAATCTGGACAGTGAGCTAGATATTCTCTATGCATATCTGGCTGAACACGTGTCTATTTGTTAACTTGTCCAAAGACTATATAACCTGCAAAAAAATATACACATAAATTAATATATGAAATGTGCTTCAAACAATGTAAATTTTAATCAATAAAATCGTAAAATGTTAATAATAAACAGATTTTACATAAACCTGAAATTCATTCATACCTGGGGATGAATGGTGAGCTGTGTGATATAAAATATGCACAAAGATGACAAAATATATGTTTCAATGCGTAATTTAACCTCCAGAAATGATAACAAATCCAGGATCAACATTCCCCCAAACCAAAAAAATGCCAGCTCCCACTAAGCAAAAAAAAAAGACAACTTAGGAAGAAGGATGATGAAGGAGGTGATTTAAGCTTTAGTCTTATGGTATGTGCTTTCAAAATAGCATGTCTTTCATGTCAAATGCTATATGAATATTAAATGGCTTTGTTGAGTTCTTCAACATTCTTAATTTGATAGCTCTCAGGTTTAAAGCAATTCAACATTGTTCAAGGGTTATGATACAGGATCTTTTTGTAGAGGGTGTAGAAAGAAAGTGGTTGAAACAACTCTACAGAAATAATGGTGATGAAAAAAGATGAAATAGAAAGAAGTTCGGCCTGTTTAATAGATCACGCTATCATAGAGAACCTTGAGACATGTGTCATTAACGAGCATATGCATTAATGAATGAATTCATAGGGTTTGTAAATTCATAAGGTTTGTAATTAGTTCAACCATGTCCAAAGTAAAACTTTAGATAGGTTGAACGTAGGACACGAAGGCATAAATCGCATTTTCAATAGCCTTGATTAACAAGAAGATCGATCATTTGATAGTTTACATGGATGATTGGGTAAGAGGATAGGGTTTCCAGTAGTGAAATGATGACTAAAATCTTTTAAGGTCAAAGCGTCCATATGGAAGTAAAAACTATTTGCCAAAAAAAAAAAATTTGGGTAGCAAATTTTAATCATAAGTGCTGTAATATCACAATGTTTCATTTAGATCATCATTTGGTATTTCATTTGGACCTTGATTCGATCCTTCATATAGTCTTCCATATTGATTTTTTCTGTGAAAATATGCTTCATGCTATAACTAAGTTCCACTGCTTACATTATCCTGAAAACACTTATCATTTGTCAGAGATAAATAGATTTGTCATAAATAATGAAAATAAAAATCGTCTAACCTTTCCTAATCCTCCCACAAACCAAAAATATGGTGTGTCCTCAAGCCATACAAGAGAGAAAAATTGATTGTTACAGATACTGAAATAAATATTTCTATCATGTTGTTATTATTTTGTAAGAAGAATGAAAACTAACTAGTAACTGATTTCTAACCACTTATTGTGCCGATCTGATTTCTTTCGCTTATTGCACCGATCAGCCCTTGCACGGTACCACATGATCTTGCGCAGCTGCGCGACACTGTGCAACTCACCTACCCCAAAACCCCTTTCCAACAGGCCCCCAACATAGTTTTGTGGCTCTCCATCAAGCCACATCAAGTTGACAGGGTGTGTGCCGAAGTCTTCTCCTTAAAATGTTCAAATTACTACTCAATTTCCCAAACCTGAAGCTGGACTTTACTCGTGATAATATGACAATTAGTCAAAGTTTGTTGGATGGGATGCTCCTCTCTAGCCGTGTTGTCGACCATTTTTTGATTCTCTTGAACAACCTGGAGTGCAGCGATGGCCTTAACAGCCAACTGGCCACCGATTTCTTGGAATTCATTGAGCTTCTCGTGGCGCTTGTGTTAGAGTTCTCATGCATGGGAAGCTCGCTGCTGTATATCCTTTAGTTCTGTGGCCCTAGTGATCTACACCATCAACGAAATGGCCTTCACTGACATCTTCAGGGTTGTCAGTTGGATGTCTACCTCATGCACCTGCGCAGTCAGCTAATCAAGTTTCTCATCCTGAACAATACTTTGCCAGAACTGCGTGGTCACCTCCATAATAGTTTTGGCCTCTTGCTCCATGGTGCCGAACTAAGTGGAAATTTATTCAATGGAGCTCTTTCGTTCCGCAACCTACTTCAGCGACGTTGTGGGTTGAACTAAGGCATTGAGCATGAGGTTAGTGTCCTAAAGTTGAACCTGAGTTTGCCCAAATCGTTTGGCCTTATCTATTGGGTGAGCGCTGCTGTGTTTTAAAAAATGTTTCGATAGGAATCAGAAATAGCCTGCTCGACCTCGCTGTACCAGGCACATAGTTGCACCTGTTCAACAATCAGGTGGTCTCGTGCCTTCTTGAGGTCGGTAATCTCTTCAGCAGCCTTTTGCTGCAACTCAGCCTGTGTCACCTTCAATTGGTTGATTTCTCGTAACTTCTCCTCTGTCAACTGCACATGGACCTGGTGCAGCTCCTATGCTTCCTTCTACAGCTTCTTAGTGGCAGTCCGGGACTGGACATAGCCTTAAGTCAATTCTTATTATCATGCCACCAATTCTAGTGCGATTCCATGCTGCAATTAAACCAACGGTATAGCGAAAAGTTTGTTTAGATCCAGAGTCACGCTCTGAATTGGGTGCAACTACTGGTGAAATTCTTCATTGCTGGTGTCAATCGTAATTGGGGGAACTTGCACACTCCTAGCCCGAAGCTCAGTGTTTATCTACGGGTTCTCCTGCAACAGAGGTATCGTCGATGGTTCATTGGAAATAATATTAAAAATGGACTCTAGTGTATCTCTTACCACGCCAAATTCTTCATGGTTTGATTCACAGATCACTATAGTCACAGCCATAGAGGAATCAATGATGACTTTGATAATCCATTGCAGTTGGTATTCCATCTCCGACCTGGTACCACTTCCCATCTTGTACTCCTAACGCCATTTGGTGCAACTCTCCTCCCGCATACGTTGTGATGCATCTTCAAGATCCATCAATGACTTGTTTTCAGAGTCATAGGAGCTCAGTTCCTATGGGGAACGTTCTTCAAGGACATCCATGGGTAGCTCCGTAGCTAACTCCTCCTGACTTACCGAGATGCACCATATTTCTGGCCAATCTTGCAAAATAGTATCCAAATATTCTGTGGTGACTTTATAAGGAAATGGTAGCCACTGCCGACCAGGGTCCCACCTGGATTAAATATCAATAAAGTGGGGCCCAATAGCAAACTGAAGGATCCACTGATACTTTTCCACAACGTAGGGAGAGACTCAAGGAACAAAAATGGTGGTAGCTTGCAGCGCTTTGCAATAGACCCAGAAATGAATGGGACAGTCCACTTGTCGACTGGGCTCTTCGACCCACCATAGGTTCTGATAGCGGGCACCATGACAAACCTTTACTAACTCGACTGCCATTGGTTGGTAGTTTTCAGGTTCCATCCAAGCAACGAGAGCGATAAGAATCAATAGCCAACTATAGGAAAAGGGTCACCCATTATGAGCATCAAGTGCATCTTCAAGCAACTGATTTAACAAAAATAGAGACCAATTCATTTGTACCCCCTCAGTACATTTATGGGAACAAGCCACAACACCCGAATTGCATTGGACTGGTTGATTGCCGCGTACAACCTTGCTGGCCAGAATTCTTGTGCCAATGCGCACTGTATGTGATTTATTGTTGTCAATGCGATAAGCGTGACCATCCTATTATAAACCAAAGCACTCATTCATTTGCTTGGCAAGTTTCTTATCCATATCTCTTATGTGAATATACTACGTTGGGTCCTCCCTAGCCTTCGGCAAACCAGTAATGCTTGAAATCAAGTCGACTGTGATAGGGATTGGTGTATTCAGCCAAAGCATCCTTCCATGGAAACACGTGAACAGTTTCTTCACACACGCATGTGCTTCATTCAAGCGGCCGAAATGGGGCATATTGATGAGCCCTAATAGGCCAGACTTGTCTAACCCACTGGCCCATGGTTTTGGAATTCACTGAATGGGGTCACCAGGCGCTATGGGGACGAATTCATACGGCTCATCCTAGACATCTTTAAATAAGAGCCGGTCATGATCATCGAACTTGAGCCTGATCAACGCAAGGATGATATTGACTGAGCATGTCATCCCTTTCGGCAGCGTTGGTAACATGGGAGGGTACCTCTAATTATTTGACGGCTATCGTGGCTTGGCTCCATAAGGTGTAGGAGTGACGTATCCCAAAATATAATGAACTGATACACCCCAAGGTGCCACGGAATCACCAAATCCTGAGCTCGACAGCCCAGTCTGTGCAGTTCCTTCGCCCTGCATTCTCACAGACGTGCGAGTTTTCCTCTTTTCGGGTGGTGTCATATTAGGTCTCTAAGTCTGCCACTTCTGCTTAGGAATGGATGATGAACCCACTGGTATACTCATGATTTCTTCTTCCACAGCCGTGGGCTAAACGGGGGACTCGTACTTGCTGGAAATTTCTATAGCGTCAAGGCTACTCAGCATCCCTTACCCCTCAAACCTGAAAATACACTCAATAGCTCGAACTGCACTTCACTCAATACTATACACAGAATTCACCCTTTACTTTCTCTTGCGCAACTGAAGAATTCCATCCTACGCATCCCGCACGATGTTCTATTGCCACTTCCAATCCAAATTCATCATTGCTAAATCTAACTTCACCATTATTGCTAAATCAGATATTAATGACGCCAAATCCATCGGCGATCTTATTCTTCTAACGGTCGGATCACCCATTAATGTGGTTCGCTTCAACAAGCGCCGCCAGCCAACTGGTTTAACTACTTGCATTTATTACTTGATTTGACCACCCCACAACCTTGCAATTGTCTCAAAGGGTCAAACGATTACCGCTAACAATTTTAACCTTGCGCAGCCTCTCCCCTAGGGCTTGCCTTACTGTGCTGAACTAAAATTTTCATCTTTTTTTTTAACACCTCAAGTGGTGCACATCGCTAGCCCATTCTATAGGGCTTCAAGGGATTCCCATTAATGAGCTTCGGCAGCATTGCGCCATCTAACTGTTGTAACTGGACTGCACCGCCAAATGTAGTGGATTGAACAAGATAGGGACCTAACCAGTGCATTTGTAACTTACCTGGATGCTTGATGAACTTACTATCGTATAACAACACCAAATATCCTATTAAAAACTGTTTTTTCTTAATATGGTGATCATGCCATTCCTTTTTTCGATCCTTCACAACCTGTTGTTGGAAGCCTGCGATGAAATGATCTTCTTCAAGCTACATCAATTGTCCAGTGCATTCTTCTAATGCCTCTGCATCATCCATTCCTGTTGCCATGGAAATGCACAAGTTGGGAACGATATACTCCATAGGAATGACTGCCTCTTTCCCATAAACTAACTTAAATGGTCTATGAACTGTTAGCCGTTTGCAAGTAGTGCGATAGGCCCATAGAACTATAGGAATTTTTAGATCCCAGTCATCGCATTTATCGTTACATACCTTGGTCAGCGCTGTCTCCAAATTTTTTTGGAAGGCCTCAACAGTACCATTTTCTTGAGGGTGGTATGGTGTACTCCTCTTATGTTGTATTTGGATCTCCTCAGTTAGTGCTGTTACCATCTGGTTGACAATGTGACTGCCCTAGCCACTCATCGGGATTCTAGGACACTCAAATTATGTCACAATTTTATCAAAAAATAAACCTTGTTGCTATTGCGGTGGTATAATCAATGACTGGTGTAGCTTTCACCCACCGAGTCAGCTAGTCAGTTGTAGTAATAATATAGTGAACGCCAGTGCACTTACCTGGCGGATTGATAGGACCCACAAATTCTACGGCCCATTTATCAAACAATTGCATAGTCACTTACAGCACTAGCGGCATCTCATCCCTCCGTGATGGTTTACCAACCCATTAGCAGATATCATAGCTCCTTGCATAGTCTGCGGAATCATTATGCAACCCAGGCCACCATAGCCCAACATGCAACACTTTTCATGCAGTAGCACGGCCTCCATAGTGACCTCCTGCGATTCTTACATGTGCTTCTTCTAGAATGGGACCCTACTAATGTGGTAAGACGCACCAGAGCAATATTTCATCCGGTCCAATTTTATATAACTGTCCAGCAATTAGTTGAAAATCATGGGCTTTCACAACCGGCTGCTTCTTTTGGCTATTCGACATGCCTGCTGGGGCGACACCAGTAGACATAAACTAAATAATTGGTGCATAGTGATCATATGCAATGTCAACCTAGAAAAATTGTACATCTGGAAAGCCATCATCAATATTGGTTGGTTCTTCACCATTCACAACATGTGACAGATGATACGGTCCACCATTCAACTGTCCCGACTTTACCACTATTTCAAAATCAAACTCTTGGAACAAAAGCAACCACCTACAGATTCTTCCCCCAGCATAGGTTTCTTGAATAGGTACTGTAAAGAAGAATGATGAGTGAACATCTTGAAATGTCCTCCCAACAAATAGTGCCTGAACTTTTGCAGAGCATAAACCATCGCCATGCTTTCCCTTCCAGTCATGGTATAATTTCGTTCAACAAATGATAACTTTCTATTGGAATATGCTATTGGATGATCCAAGTTTCCTTCACCTAGTTGCACAAGAACAACCCCCATCGTAGTATAAGAGGCATCAACATGCACATGGAATTCTTTATTCCAATAAGGAAAAACTAGTGTTGGCGCAGAGGCCATCTTGGACTTCAGGACGTCGAAGACTCCTTGATATTCCAGATTCCATTCAAACGCAACATCTTTCTTTAGCAGTTTTTCCATGGGAGCAGTAATCACAGCGTATCCTTTGATAAAATTGCGATAGTATCCCGTATGTCCCAGCGTTTCCTAGAGAATATTTACATTCGCTGGAGGTGGTAAACTGAGGATCAGCGCAATCTTCACTGAATCAACCAACAGACCTTCTTTGCATACAATGTGCCCAAGTAGCATGCCAAAGGGTGCACATAAAATAAATTTTTCTGAATTCAATACAATCTGATGTTGTCTACACCGTTCCAACATCAAGCACAGATTGTTTAGATGGTCTCTAATCAGGCCATAGATGGTCCAATCATCCATATATACCTGCAAGAATTTTTGAATAAAATATTTAAATACAGTGAAAACTACGCGAGAGAATACAACAGGTGCATTCTTCATTCCAAATGACATGATGGTATATTGGAAATAGCCCCACTCGGTGACAAACATAGTCTTATGGTGATCCTCCTACACAATCCATATCTAGTGGTATCCTAAAAAGCCATCTATGAAGGAGTATATCTCCTGGATGCCTACACCTTATAGGAATTCATCTGTAAAAGGGGTCAGGAATGGATCATGTACACATGCATCATTCAACTTTCTTAGATCAACACAAATGCGGATTTCACCAGTCTTCTTGTCTTGGACCACCATCGGGATTATCCACTCTGATTCTTCTACAGGTTTGATGATCCCAGCATCGAGCATCCTATCGATCTCAGCTTTCATGCGATCCTTGTATCACAGGTTCAGTCTATATGGCCTCTGGTATACTGGTTTTTCATTTGGTTTGAGTGGAATTTTCATTTCCCCCAAGTCACTACGTATCCCCTTCATCTCTGAAAATCATGTTGGGAAAAGGTCTTGGAATTCATGCAATAGATCTATGATTTTTCCCATCCTTTCTTCACCCCAATAGTCTCTGACATTAGCAAATTGCAGAGTCTCTGCTGACCCAATGTTAACTTTATGGATCCTCAGTGGCTGATTCATCAAGTCCATCGGTATGTCGGGAGCAGTGACACCACAACTTCCTTTGGACTTTGGAATGTTAACATTCCACAACTCGTCGTCATCTTCAGGTTCCCCGGATAAGTTGTAGCATGTCATCAAGGATTGGATGGAGCAATTTTCATGTGGATCAATGGGGTATGCAAAAGGAATGACTTTTAGTAATATGTGACAGATAATGTGTAAAGAATTACATACCTTGAGGTTGGGATCCTCGAAGCTAAAATTCTGTACAAAGCAAACCGACAACTCCTCCAAAGTGGTAATGGTTCTTGTTGGAGGAGCAAGCCGGTATGTTGACTTGAACGATAGCCGAATAAGTCGGTTAGATGACTAATGAGAGATTAAGTCGGCCACCTAAGGTCGTGTTGGTTGAGTGAACCGATAGGTAGTTATTTGTAACTGTTTGTAAATCATAAATATTAGGTTGTTGAGCCAGATGAGAACTTGGTTCAGTTCTCTGTATTTTATGGACCCTTTCACTATAATATAATATGTTATTCTACTTACTTGTTCTTGTCTCTTGTCTCTGTTATGTATGTCTGTATTAATGTGGATTATTGGTAACCCTATGTGAACTGTGAGATTACAACATTGGTTCCGTTGCTGGTAGTACATGTATGATATGTATACAAGTAGATGATATCAGAACAAGAGATTAAGGAATGGTGGGAGCGTAAAATAGAAAACTACTTGCAAAATTACGCACGAAGAAATAGATTAATGACTACTCAAGAAAAAGAAAGGTTCTTTACCGAGACTCATGAGAATTTTGTGGAATCAGTGCCCCATCTTTTGCATAAATTCCTGGATGAAAAAGCTGAAAGCGATTAAAGACCAACAGCTGCTAGACAAACTGATTTAAGGGGGAAGAACAAACCTGTCAGAGTGGTTCGAAAAGATCGCCGACGAATTCTATGAGGAGCAAGCCGTAAAGGAAATAACTTTGGTGGAAACTATCCAGAAGAAATTCTACACGAACCTCACCGAACAATTCTTGTGTTCCTTACCGACCTTGCTGTTCAATTTTCTGATCGAGAAAGGAGTAGGTCATATCGTTGAACCTCGTCCATTACTACGCGAATTGCCACAAAATACTAACTGGGTGGAGAAACAAAAAAAGTGGGAGAAATTCATTGCCAAAAGGGAGTGGGAATACTTCCTAAGCAAGTGAACAGAACTATCCAGGCTTTCTAAAGCGTCGGGTAGGAAATGGGGGGGTAGCTCATCGTATGTCGGGGTAAAGTGGAGAGGATTCTAGTTGACTAAAGAGAAACCATTCACCAGCAATGAGAAGTTGACCTAAAAGGGACATCAAAAGGATAGTATCACATAAAGGTACAGTGGAATTTCATAAAATAGAGAGGGAGAAGAGGCTACAAAGAAGGGAAGAGAGAAGAGAAAGATCCATAGTGCTGCAAAGAGGAATGAGCACTAGGGTGACAGACCAAGAGATAAATTCACTAGAGTCAGGTCATGACCGACATGAGGAAGGCATGGAAGAAGAAGTGTCCCCTATGGAAAAATATTTGTGGATAGAGCAACAAGAAGCTCTCCAATTAGAAGTTTCCAAGGAGGTAAGACCTCTATCTCTGACAAATCCAAGTACCAGGATACAAACAATTGTCGAAGAGGACCTCAGAATAGGAGTTGGTGACTTTGGTATTTGGATCTGACTAGACGATGAGAGAAACGATGATAATCATCTAACTATCTGTCGACTAGAAGAAGGAAATTGGGTCACGCTTCAAGTGTTACCCTCCAACTAAAGTATCCACTTACTTTACCTGGCACACGAAGGAGCACCCCCCTGCCAAATACAGCTTTGGAAGATACAGAAAATTTGGAGCTACAGACAAATAATTGCAGTTGGACATCGATGGGAGAAGTCGACCTCGACTTAATGCTTGTCGAAGAAGAAACGACAACCAAGATGACCGACGGAAATGAGAGTTCTGTTGACAATAGTTCTACACAGAAGAATAAACAAAATAACCCACTATCCCCACCACTGCCACCTCCTAAGGAAGACATTGATAGTGACTCTGACATTAGTCACGGGACAACGTACATCCCCCTATATGAGGGCGATGAGGACCCTAGACGACATTGGTTCATTTGTGAGTCGACTTGGGATGCGAACCAAGTTATGGATGACGATAGACAGATGGCGTAGTTTGTTGGTGCCTTGAGGAAAAGGGAATTAACATGGTATATGACCTTTTCTGAGAGAACTCCCTGAGCAACTAAATCCGAATTCAAAGCACAATTTCTATCATTCTTTAAAACTCTAGATGAAAAACATCTGGCAGCAAAGAAATTAAAGACAACATCACAAAAGCTAGGAGAAATTGTCTGCGACTATGACAAACGTTGGAAATACTTTCTCAGCCAGTTGGATTATGTAATTGATGAGTAACTATTAATCAAGTGGTTTCTTGTAGGTCTATCATAGAATATTCATCGACACATCAGTCTGGAGACATTCAAAACTTATGAAGATGCGCTCACAAAAGCACTACAAGTAGAAATGGATGAAGAAATTCCAGCATACTCCATGGATCACAAACTAGAGGAACAACTTGAGATCATGTAGAAATATGTAAAAGAGCTAAACCTTAAGAGTTAGGATATTTGGTGCAAAAAGTGCTCGACGGTCGGAAATTCAAAGGACAACTGCCGACAAGATATTAGCCAACAAGATGTTCGATTTGTGCAAACAAAATGTTTCTGCGACATCCGCCAGGAGCATGGAGAGCATACCACAAAAGATTGCCCATTCAACATGAATAATGCCAAAGCATCATGGTACGCAATATATGAAACTAAAAATAACAACACCTCCGACTGCCACCTAAATCTAAAGAATCAACAAAATTATTAGACAGTATATCAGACTAATGTAGTTGCACAGAACAATGAGCAAAACAACCAAAATAATCAAAGGTATGAAGGTCGTCGGTACGAATGCCGGTTTGACAACCGACGTGGAGGCTATGGAAGTCAAGGTCTATTGTCTTGGAATCGAGACAACCAACCACGTCGGCCTATCCAATGTTTCACATGTTAGAAGGAAGGACACTGACATGCAGACTGTCCATACAAGGACAGGACTGACCTAAAATTCTGTACTAGTTGTGGTGTAGGGGATCACTCATTAGAGGATTGCCCTATTATGCTTGAAAAGATAAATAAAAGGAAGAATGTTAATGTCTTGTCATGTGTGCAAAAACATGATATTATCAGTACAAATAATTTACATATCGTAACCCGACAAGGGATGAAAACTGGGAATGATAACCCCCAAATAAGCAAGATCAAAGAAAAAAATGTTTATCTTGACCCAGTTAAAGAAAAACAAATATATAAAGATGCAACAAATATATTTCAAGAATTTGCTCGATAGGAAGAAGAAGATGATAAACAACAGGACACAGTAAAAGAGATAATACAGTTGGTACAAAAAGATAAAACTATATCGCAATTCATCGACTTACTGTATAAAATAAAACGCAACAAAAACACTGAAAAACAAACAAAGAATATCTCCAGCTTAAACCAAAAAAATAAAAGTGATGCCGACCCACTTGTCGACTTGGAAATTGAAGGATACCATGTCTGACAAGTTGTACTTGATTTTGGATCACAAGTAAATTTTATGACTCGATACACATGGGAACAGTTAGGTAGACCTCGATTATATGAATCAGGAATATACCTGAAACTGGCCGACCAAGGCCTAATTGAACCTATTGGAGTCTAGAAAAATGTCGACGAAACGATAAAAGGTATATCGACTAAAGTCAACTTCAAAATTATTGACCCTAAGGAAGGATCCAGCTCCTTTCCAGCATTAGTAGGTCGACCTTGGGGGAGAAAAATGAAAGCCTCGATATCCTTGGACAAAGAAAGAATCAAATTAAAGGGGAATGGACAAAAATTCATAGTACCTATTCATCCATCCCAAGGAGAACCTTGGACATAACGAATTGATGAAGAAGTTGACATCCGACAACTATATCAGATACAGAATAATGAATATTATGCATAGCCTAATACATATGGTGAACTTTACTTAGGAAACCAAGACTCAGTAGGATACAATTCAGATGCAGAAATATATGATTGGGAGGTTGAAAACTATGAAACAAAAGCAAGAGGATGCTGGACCATTCAAAAAGTATAGAAGAAACCAGTCAAACAATGCTTTGTGGTGTCCAGTATCCCAAAAATATTTGAAAAAAAAATTAGGGAATATCCTACCTTGCAACTAACAAATATAAATACCACAAAAATCCCAAGGTATAAACAAAGAGAATCACTAGTTATGCATGTAGAGCAAGTATCTAGGAAAATTGGTGAACATGGCCGAATACAAAGTTTAGTATAAATTTTTACAGGACAAGTTGCTAGATGGTGGGATACCCATCAATCAAGGCTATAGACATGGACAATGGCTTCGAATTATTTTGTATAAAGGTTTGGAGGAAAGAAGTTAACCAACCAGGCTCAGATACCTATATTTACCCCAGGACAAGATCCAGAAAACCATATAAAGGTATGTGAAAAAGAATGGAGAAGACTGGGATATAAGGATGAATGTACATGGCCACACTTATTTCCATCAACACTCGCCGACTTACCGAACAAATGATACAAGATGGAAGAAGCTCGGGGTGAAACATTTCTATGGCATGAACTTAAAGAAAATTTTAGCAAAGATTTCAACTTTGAACCCCAAAATGAGAATTTGGTCGAAACTACAAAACAAATCAAAGCATTTGTACAACCGATAGAAAACCAAACCCTAAGGGACAACCGACCGACATAAAACTGTAACAATATACAAATCGGGACAATACCACAGTCGACAAGACTACGGTTGTAAAATGAAAAGTCAAAAGGGAAAAGTTTTAGATGGAAATAAAATCATGTGGAAACAACCAAACCTATTCGCACAGTACTCAAAGTTGAAACAACCGACAAGGAGGATAATGACCAAATGAATGCAGTAGACTTCCCTGCCACATTCTCATAATTTAAGGAAGGAAGTCGACCAATCAATGAAGCTAAAGCACCAGAATGGCTAGATGCTAAAGTCAAAACTAGAGAAGTCGACATATCAAATGATGATCGACCAAAAATAGCAAAAATTGGAGACTACTGGTCTGAAGCACAAACAACAGAGATCGCAAACCTATTGAAAGAATTTTAGGATGCATTTGCTAGAGACTATAAGGATCTTAAAGGTCTAGTACATGACATGGGAGAAATGAAGATCGACATAAAACTTGATATTCGAACTGTCAAGAAACGACCATATAAACTAGCTCACAAATACAAAGAGATAGTCAAGAAAGAGATTGATAACATGCTTGCAGCAGGAATAATCTACCCTATTGACCAATCAGAATGGGCAATTCCAATGGTGGTTCAGCCAAAGAAACATGATCCAACCAAGCTAAGGATCTGTGTCAACTCAGAGAACTCAATAAAGTTACATTAATAGACTTATTTCCAACTCCTTGTGTAGATGAAATCTTAAATGAGGTAGCAGGACATGAATGTTATTCATTTACAGATGGATTCTCAGGTTATAATCAAGTACCAATAGCCAAAGAAGATCAGAAAAAGACAACATTCTTATGTGAATTTGGCTCATTTGCTTACAAGGTTATGCCTTTTGGACTTAAAAATGCACCTGCAGTCTTTTCAAGGATTGTGGTTAAAACATTTCAGGAGTACATTTACAAAACAATGGTAGTATATTTCAACGATTGGACAATATACTCTACACTAAAGGACCATTGTAAATGGCTAAGACTTATGTTGGAACGATGTCGACATATCCAACTATCACTAAACATCAAGAAGTGCATATTTTTAACTCCTATAGGAATACTATTAGGGCATATCATCTGTAAAGAAGGTATTTAATTTGACTTTTCCAAAATAAAAATCATCCTTGACTTAAAACCCCTGACGAATCCCAAACAATTCAAGGTACTACTTGGTCATACAAGATACTATAGAAAATTTATAAGACATTATTCAGACATGACATAACCATTGGAAGAATTGCTAAGAGATGATCAGGAATTTAATTGGACATAGGAGTGCGACATATCATTCAAAAAACTAAAAAGAAAGCTAGTCGTAGCACCCATCCTAAGGTTTCCAAACTGGTCGATCAAATTCCATGTTCACATCGACACATCAGGCCTAGCAATAGGAGCAATCCTAACTCAGCCAGGAGATGATGGAATGGAATATCCTATAGTTTACAGTAGCAGGAAACTAAACAAAGCTGAAAGAAATTATTCGACAACCAAAAGAGAAGCATTATGAATGGTCTTTGCACTACAAAAATATTGACACTATGTACTAGCTAATCCATTTATCTTTTACACTGACCATCAAGCACTAAAATATCTCATAAATAAGCCTCTACACAATGGAAGAATTTGTCAATGGATACTTATATTCCAAGAATTTGAATTCGAAGTCGTTGTCTAACCAAGTAAGCTAAACGTCGGTCCCAACCACTTATCCCGAATCTACACAGGGGAGGAACCGACAAGAGTCAAAGACAACTTATCGGATGCACATTTATTTCGAATAGAAGTAGTCCCGAAAGAGTTAGAGGAAATAGCTCAATTTTTAGAAGATGGACAAGCACCATAAGGCATGAGTACGAAGAAGAAACAAATCTTATCCATGAAAGCTACACCATAGAGTCTCATAAATGGATTCCGATATAAAATGGGGTTAGACGACTTTCTCAGAAGGTGTGTACTAGAACACGAAAGAAATAATATCATGCATGAAGCACATTACGGACCTGCAGGAGGACATTTCCAAGCATATACAACTACAAAGAAGACCCAACAATCAGGGTTGTGGTGGCCGATAATTCACAAAGATTGCAAAAATTTTGTAAGCCAATGTGACAGATGTCAACGGCTGGGTCGACCCCTTCCTAGTATAGAAATGCTCCTGATATCAGTAAAACCAAATTTGACATTCGAAATTTGGGCCATCAACTTCATAGGACCATTTCCTATACCAGTAAAAAGAATAGGTGCAAGGTACATAATAGCTACAGTCGAATACGTAACCAAATGGGAAAAGGGAAAACCAGTCGACACATGTTCCAGCGAGATAGCTGCTAAGTTTATCTATGAGAATATCATTACCAGATTTGGATGTCCATTAACCGTAATCAGTGACTAGGGAACACACTTCATAAATAAAACTATTAAAACACTAACGCACCAGTTCCAAATTGACCACCGTCGGAGTATAGCATACCATCCTCAGTCAAATGGAGCAATTGAAGCATTTAACAAAACATTAACAAAAGGATTAACAAAAATATGTAATGCTGATAAAGATGGCTGGGATGAAAAGATACCTATAGTACTATGGGAATACAGAATGGTATACAAGCGTTCAACTGACCAAACACCGTTCCGACTAGTTTATGGACAGGAAGCAGTAGTTCCTCTACACTTTCGACAACAGACACCTATTATCACAGAAATTTTACATGCCGATGTTGAACAAGGAAGAAAGGACCAACTATTACAACTAAGTAAACTTCAAGAACACCGACTAATCATGATACAACACCAAGAAATCCAGAAACAACAACAAAAGGCATGGCATGATAGAAACATCAAAAACAAAAACTTGTCGGTAGGAGACCTTGCTTTACTATATAATAGTTGGGTAAAAGGAAAACCTAAAAAGCTACATATAGAATGGATGGGACCCTATGTTTTCGAAGCAATAAATACCAATGGATTAGTCCGACTAAGGACGTTACAAGGCATAGTATTTCAGAACCTTGTTAATGGTGCCCGACTAAAGCGGTACAAAACTAAACCAGTTCGGAAAAACCAAAAAACGACCATAACGGTTAAACAAAATCTATAAAAATCTGAAAATCCAAAAACTAAAACAAGATTGAAAAACATAAGACAGTATGACAGGAAATCACCACCATGACAACCGACATCACACCCATCGACATAACACCATCGACCGTTCACATAATCGATATCAACCAATGACCTCGGAAGTCCCATCCTGCCTTCATGACTATAGACGTCAAAATCAAATCACCATTAACACAAACTCAAGTGGTCATACTGGACCATCATGTTTGCCATTAATGCACCCATCGACAAAAATGTCAAGTGCATCAACTATAAATACTGAACTACCAAAGGATCATTTACAGCATCCCAAACAGAGAGAGCAAATTAGCAATCAACCGAATGAAAACCAAGAACACCGAAGCAAAATTGACTAGCAGACCGACAAGATGGCACCTAAACAAGCCAAAGATCAAGTCAAGGCTAAAGAAGTATAGACCGCGGAGACGTCGTTGATGAGGAGACTCAAACTCATCAAGAATTCTAAGGTTCAAGAGAGCTCATGGGCGAAACTATGGGTCGAGATTAAAGAGTCGGCTTACGTCGACAAAAGGCCTACACAAGCTGCAAATAAAATCAACCACAATACCATCGTAAACTACATCAATGCACTGATCATGGCCAACTTTGGAGGCACGAAGGAAACAATGGTGAAATTTATCAAAAGCTGGTACTATAACGGTAGATTTTACTTCGACTGGCCAGTTGAAATTTATGGGGAAGTAATTTCCAAATTGACAGGGATATCAAACCAAGGAGAACTAGTACCAATTGGGATCAAGGAAGGACTAGTAGAAGAGTTAACATGATTAGCATCAGGAAAAAACTCCAAAGGGCTAATGATTAGCCAAATACAAACTCGGATGCCACGAATAGTGGCCAAAATCATAGCCGCTGCACTTACACCGACAAGTCGAGGAAGCGACCTCAAACTATATATGCTGGAGGTAGTGGATAGCATTTCCCACATAGGAAAGATATACAGATGGGTTGAGTATGTTTTCGACATGCTCAAAGGCATCAGTGAAAAATGTCAGGAGTCGGGAGGAATTATCAAGTTTCCATCCCTAATGTTATGGATAGTAATGTACTCCTTGTGTCCCATCGGGGATAATCAATTCCATGAATCAACAAAATTTCATATGTGGAGATTCAAACCATTTTCCCAAAGTGGAACACTGAAAGAACTTGCAAACGAAAAAGTGTTGTTCGAAAACTGGTTTCAACAGCTGAAAGTCCTCACGACCAGATGGAGGGTGCCCCAGAACATCCGATGAACTTTGCCCAAAAACACCCACATCTAGTTAGAACTCAACCATATCACTGTGGAAATTGAACCCAGGTGTTAGAACAATTACACTCACAAAAATTGCCAATTACACATGCAAATTACACACAAAGGAGACTGAATATGGAACAAAACACTAATCTGTATTGAAAAAGTGTACAATAGCCAACCATGTGAATTCATAGGCTACCAAAATAAATAATTACATGATAAATTTGAATGCATTGGGATTCCATTCGAATTGGTCAAAAGCAGGCTTACTAAATCTAAGCAAATCCCCCATAGGTGCATAAAGCAGCTTCCAAATCTGTCTAGGAGCTCACGAATTGGAAAAATCAATTAGGAAAGCTAATAGGTGATGGAAGGGAAAATCATACATGCTTTTATTAGGAGAAAAGGGTGGAGGATGATGAGGACAAAAAACAAGTTAACTTCACCTAGTCAAACTTTCCCAATAGCCTTAAAACTCAGCAAAAGCAGGCAATAAAGCAGAAAAAGCAGACATGCACTAGGAAGGTCAGGAATAAAGTAGAATTGATTCCAAGAGGCTTCCCAAGTGCTCCATGACTCATTTTTAGCAAGTTTTACCACTTTGGACATGTGGAGGACAACTTGCATAAGGTGGAATATGGAAACTAGGCAAATAAGACAAAAATGGATTAATTAATGTCTAAGGTAGATAAATATGGGTTGATTATTATAACACCCCTCATTAATCTTGACTTATGAGTAAATATCAGAAAACTATAGGGCCTAGCAACAAGGCTTAGTCACCCTTTACATACTGCATGTCCATTTAACCAAGGAAAGAGGCAAAAATCCAGTGGGAACAATCCTCCCTTAAACATGGATAGTAAAACAAAATTTGAAAATATTGTCATCACTCGTGCTTCACAACATGATCAGCAATCCCCAGAAATGATTTGAGATTGTTGAATGTCTTCTCACAAAAAACTTTGGTGAAGATATCTGCTACTTGTTCTGAAGATGAATAGAAGAGTAGGTGAATGGTGCCATCATGCACAAGCTGTCTGATGTAGTGCATATGGATCTCAATGTGTTTGGTTCTCTGTCTCTGAACTGGATCATTGCAGATTTGAATGGTACTCTGATTATCACAATAGATAGTAGTTCAGTATTCTTAGTCAAAGCCACCATTAGAGGAAAATTCAACTCAAAATGGGCCTCCTAAAAAAAATTAATAAAATAATAGTTAAAATAATAAAATAATATTTATTAATTTTGGAGGAAGAAAAGAAAAAAACTATTGTTTTGTTTGTATTTTCGACATATCTCCCCGTGTTTTTACTCTAATTTCGATCGAGATAGCTCGTTGGATGTGGAATTAAATTATGCATCCAACGAGTACCCACTTAGCATACTTTTGACAGACCCCACTACCCCAAAAACAAGAAATACCTGAAAAAATGTGATGATGACATCATCATCACATTTTTTCAGGTATTTCTTGTTTTTCAGGTGGAGGGATTCATCAAAAGTATGCCGAGTGGGTACTCGTTGGATGTGGAATTTAATTATGCATCCAACAAGCTCTCCCAATCGAAATTTGAGTAAAAACACAGGGAGATATGTCAAAAATACAAACAAAAAAGTAGTTTTTTTTATGATACCTATCCCCAAATTTATATTAAAAAAGTGTTCAAGACCTATACGGTATTTCAAATTTAAATAAATTTCATTTTCTAACACATGATGGCATGGAATTTGATTTAAATTTAAAAGGCCCATTTTGAGTTGAAATTTCCTCTAATGACTCACCAAGTAACCCCTGCAACCATAAACATTGAGTTACTGCATTTACAACTCCTCTGTACTCTGCTTCTGTAGATGAGAGTGCAATGGCACTCTGTTTCTTGCTTGACCAGCTGATTGGTCCTTTAGAAAGCATGAACACATATCCTGATGTTGACTTTCGATCTCTGTTGTCACCTGCCCAATCACTGTTAGTAAACCCAATCAAATCAAGATCAAATTTAGCTTTGTAGAAGATCCCATGAGTCCTTGTTCCCTGAACAAAGTTAAGGATCCTTTTGGCTGCTCTCCAATGGATCTCATGAGGATTATCCATGTATCTTGAAGCCACACTCACTGCATAAGAAATATCAGGTCGATTATGTGTAAGGTACAGCAAACACCCAATCAATTGCCTATACAGTGTATTATTTACCATAGGTGAAGAATCTGCTTCTTCAAGCTTAAATCCTGAAAGGAAGGCAGTCTTGCTTGGCTTGCAATATTTAATGTTGAACTTGTTCAGCAAATCCAAATCATACTTGGACTGATGTACTTTTATTCAATGTTTGGTTTGAGCAATCTCAAGACCCAAGAATTGGCTCAATAACCCCAAATCAGTCATAGAAAATGCATGGTATTGCATCCTTTGAGATTCCTGTAATGAGAAGGTCATACAAATAAAAGAAAATAATCATCAAAGAACCATGAATTAGCTTCAAATAAACATTAGGATTAGACTTGCATCGAACAAAACTTAATGACAGTAAAAATCCATCAATCTTGGCATACCAAGCCCTGGGGGCTTGCTTAAGCCCATACAATGATTTCTTTAGCATGTACACAAGAAATAGATTAGTAGCAAAGCCTGAGGCTGCTGCATGTAAATATCTTCAGTAAAATATCCATTCAGGAAAGCACACTTCACATCCATGTGATGTACCTCCCACTGCTTCGAAGCTGCAATGGCTAAGGCTAGCCTGATGGAGTCCATCTTTGCCACTGGTGCAAAGGTATCATTGTAGTCTATGCCATGTACCTATGAGTAACCCTTGGATACCAATATTTCCTTATATTTCAAAGGTGAACCATCAGCAGCAAACTTGGTTTTGAAAACCCACTTACATTGAACTAGCTTCCTCTGTGGGGGAAGATCAACCAACTCCCAAGTGTTGTTCTTCTGGAGTGAGCTGAACTCTTCTTTCATGGTTGTTTACCATATTGGATCATGTAACATCCCCAACCATCCGACCAACGAAGAGGATGCTACCATGGCATTAACCATCCGGGCTAAGAGCCCCATGAACATGTAGATTCATAAAATGGTGAAATGCTGAAACAGGTACATTCATAAAATGGTGAAATGATGAAACAAAATACTTTGAACTAAAACATGCATACATGATTATTTATCATACACAGCGGAAGAAAAATACATTCATACAAGCATTCAACATGTTCATCATGATCATTAACAGTCATTAGGATTGTAGAAGTAAAATAGACAAGATTACTTATCTTATAAAGAGCTTGTTCTGCAACCAGCTACATCGCTGCAACATTCCACCCAACCATAGGCTAGCACACTCCTAAATCTATCAACAATGCTGCCATCCCCGAGCTGGACATAAGGAACTAATAGGCTTACACATAGCCAATGGTAACAACACCACCAAGGTACACAGTTCAGCCAAGCCAACACGGTTGGGTTTATCAGGCGAACAATAGATTAGCCAAGCCAACAAATTTGGGTTTATTATGCCATCCAGGAGCTGGGAAAGGATAATGCTAAGTTGGTGAGCTCACTGAAGAGCTGCAGACACCAACACCAGAACCAGCCTGGATTCTAGAACACCCACACACACCCAACACAAGGAAGTCAGTCCCTTCTCTGCAACGCAGTCCCTCAGACCCTGATCTTCCCTCTAGTGCTCTTCAAAGGTTATGGAAAAGAAATCCAACTCAATAGCTCTATCTGTGTGGTTCTCAACCCACCAGGTTTATCAAGCACCTCAGGCCCTCATTCACCAACCCAAAATAGTCCGGGGACAAATCCACTGCATGCAAGCAGCCAAACAGCTACTCAAGTGTTTACAGGTAAAAACACAGTCAAGCCATCGTGGCAAATAGAAGCTAACACACTCACATGAACCCACAGCAAACCATTCTTCAATACTATTGCTGTGAGACTTACAAAAACCAGAAAATGGTTAAAAAGACACAGCCAACATTCACAACTCAACGTGGATTCACAGGAAAGATCACCCCAATCTTCTACCAATGCCACATTGTAGGTAACTCAGTCAACAATGCGTGGGGAAGACTGCTCCCATCAATCAGTGGGAAAAAATCCCAATAATTTCCACTGCGATCCGCTATGATGGATGAAAAAAATACACAGTCCAATGCGTGGAGGCAGAAGTTGGTTCTCTATGTGGATGGAAAGAACAGAACTACAGATCGGCAATTAGCGCTAGAGAGGGGAGGCGAATCCCCACACAATGGATGGTAAAACATTTTATCCCCATCCTACATGAGGAAGATCAATAGCCATGATCCAAGGGAGTGGGAAGAACGGTCCCTACATCATGGAGAGGAGAGAAAGTGTGGGCACGGTAGTGGTCTTCTTGCCATCCAATCGCTGCCCCAACTAACAAAATGAAATAACCAAGGGTGGTGGTGACACATACCTTTACCCTGTGACTCAATGTTCCACATCCCCCTTTCCTTATACTTTGGAATCATGCCCCTTCTCAATTTAGTTGCTGCAAACATAGCTGGTTGGGTGATTTAATTAAAATACATGTTTACATGATGCCACAATTAAATATATGCCACATGTCCTGAAATACCATCGGTGACCATTCCTAGTCAGAACACAACATAACCAAATCTATGGTGGGGCCTTGGCCTTTAGCTCTGCACCAAGATTATTTACAACATATGTTTCCTATGTACTTTAATGTAAGCGGGGTTAAAATTGGTGTATTACAGATCATGTGCTACATCTTCATGTGTCTGTGGGTCTAATTCAACCATCAGATAGCATTTCTATGCAAACAAAGGGTGTTTAATACACAGAGCACTCTCAAACTGATATCTAGTCCTCCTAGGATCACTAGGATTTCTAGCTAGTTCTCTAGCTGCATGAATGGTCTTTGCTGCCCATTTTGGTCTTGTAGGACTATTAGGATCTGCAACTAAATCATCATTATCAGACATATCAGAATCAACAAACTCAACTATCTCTTCACTTACATTCAATGGTTCTAGTGGTGAAGAGGATTCTCCAACTTCCACTACTGCTAAAGGCTCTTCTTGGAACTAAACACTCCTTTCAATGAAAGCTTTGTTTGTGATCAAATTGATGAGCTTGTACCCTTTTGAATCTTCAGAGTACCCAACAAATGGACACTCTTGGCTTTGGGGCTGCAAATCCTTCCTCTTTTCTGTTGGAATTCTAGCCCAAGCCCTTCAGCCAAAAATCCTGAAATGGGTCACATTTGGCTTGTGCCCACTCCATGCTTCGAAAGGAGTCATACCATCAAGCTGTTTATGAGGCACCCTATTCTAGATATAGGCTTCACAGTTTATAGCTTCGGCCGAAAACTTTGGTGGCAAAGTCTTAGCCTCCATCATGCAGGTTTCCATCTCTTTCAGTGATCTGTTCTTCCTCTCAGCAACACCATTTTGCTATGGTGTGTAAGGGATAGAATGTTGCATCTGAATACCTGCATCAGGGATAATTTTAGGGGAGAATTTTAGCCCAGTGGGCTATTTTTCCATGTTTTTCTCCCAAAAAAGATTCGCCATTTTGCATTTTTTGAAGCCCTATTTCGCCCAATTTTAATGGGGTGAAAAATTTTCACCCTAAAAATCGCCAAATTATTATATAAACAATATAAAATCCTTGGAAATTAAAATATTTTTTGAAAAATATTGCCAATCATTTTATAGTTGGCATTTTAATAATTGGTAATATTCGCCAACATTTATACACTTTTAAATAAGTATGGTTCCTTAAAATCATCCCTGAATTGGATCTACACAATATTGAATGAACTCAGACTTGACATACTCACCACCATTGTTAGATCTGAGGACCTTGAGTTTCCTCCCAGACTGGTTTTCAACCAAAGCCTTAAAGACTTTGAAGAGGCCAAAAACTTCAGATTTGTGTTTCAGGAAGTAAACCCAGCAGTACCTAGAAAAGTCATCTATGAATGTCAATGCATATTTGGCCTGATTCATTGACATAAGAGGAAATGGGCCAGAAACATCACTGTGGATCAACTCAAGAGGTGTAGAGGTTCTCTCATGACTAGCTTTCTCAAATTTATGCTCTGGGTGTTTTCCTAAGATGCAACCTTGACAGACTCCTTTGGAAAACTTAATCTTGGGTAATCCTATGACCATTTCTTTTTCACTAATATCATAAATATACTTATAGTTAATATGGCCAAATATTTCATGCAAAAGCTTGCTTGCCTCATTATCATGAATCAGAAGAGCAGAGGGGTTTGAGTAGGGTAGGAAGTGTGAGAACATGTATACCTTTGAAGTGTGATTTGTAACTCCTTTTGCAATGACTTGACCACTTGAGATCTCTGTGATCTCAACTTCATCAGGGGCGAATATGACCTTCTTTGGAGACCCTGTGTGGGTCATCTGATACACTGATAAGAGGTTAGAGGCAAGACCTAGAACATACAATACATTGCTGAACTTACCATGGTCAAGATCAATCCTCCCTTTTCCCAAACTTTCAGTGAGAGAGTCATCTCCCAGTACTATTGGTGGACCTTTCAACATTTCAAGTGAGGTGAATGCCTCCTTGGTTGAAACAATATGTCTTGAAGCTCCAAAATCAATGATGAAACTAGGTGAGCTTGATGTGCCAGCAACCAATGCATGAACTCTCTCTTTGTCTTCTGAATCCAATCCTCCTTCCCTCTTCTTTGAGCTATAAGGAAGGGATATGCCATTCTTCTCCAGGAGTTGGGTCAGCATGTCAATTTGCTTCTTCATGCAGGAGTTTTCAGGATGATTTCCCTTACTACATTATGCACACTTGCTCATCTCTCCTTTGTTCTTCTTCTTCTGGAAGTTCTTCTTGGAACCTTGGGTCTCCTTTGAAGACTTGTTCTTGTCTCTCTTTTGCTCAGGTGGCTTCTTAGCTTTCTTCTTGCCTTTTGAATCGACCCTCGAATCTCCAGCAACCATAGCTTGGTCTTTGGAAGGTTTGATAGTGCCCATCATCACCAATTTATCTTGTTCTTGTGTGAGAGATTCCATGAAATTTGCAAGGCTAGGCATTTTCCAGGCTCGAGCTGTCAACTTGGTGGCATGGAAGGTTGAAACAAACACTGAATAGTTAGGTCCAAGCTTCAAGAGTATGGCCACAACTATTTTCTCCTCTTTTTTGATTCCACACTATTTTAGCTACAAAACAAGGGCTTTGAACTTGGAAAAGTAGAGTTGCAGGGATTCGAAGCTATTGGGACTCAATGAGATCAATTCATTTTAGATTTGATATCCCCTCATCTCATATGTCTTACCAAAAATCTCAACAAGATTCTACCATAGTTCATTTGGTGATGTTAATCCATCAACATGGAAAAGGAGGTCTCTGGATATGCTCAGACACAGGAGACCATAGGCCTCATCCCTCCTGTTGTGCCATTTAATTTTATCTGCAGCTGCATTGGGCTCTGATTCTATTTCCATAGTCACTCTATAGAGACCTTTCACTCTCAACAGTATCTCCATATCTACTTTCCATTCAAAGAAATTAAATGGAGTCAAGATGATCTTCTGAGATTGATCCATAGCTCAGAAATTGTCCCTCCAGTCGGCAGAATGCTCCCAGTCAATGATGATGAACCTGAAATAACAAATTGGAAGGAGAGAAATCAATATACAAAGGCTCTTATACCATGTGTGAATTGAACCCAGGTGTTAGAACAATTACACTCACAAAAATTGTCAATTACACATGCAAATTACACACAAAGGAGACTGAATGTGGAGCAGAAAATTAATCTATATTGAATAAGTGTACAATAGCCAACCCTGTGAAGTCATAGGCTTCAAAAATAAATAATTACATGAGATATTTGAATGCATTGGGAGGCCATTCGAATTGGTCAAAATCAGGCTTACTAAATCTAAGCAAATCCCCCATAGGTGCATAAAGCAGCTTCCAAATCTGTCAAGGAGCTCACGAATTGGAAAAATCAATTAGGAAATATAATAGGTGATGGAAGGACAACTCATACATGATTTTATTAGGAGAAAAGAGTGGAGGATGATGAGGACAAAAAACAAGTTAACTTCACCTAGTCAAACTTTCCCAATTGCCTTAAAACTCAGCAAAAGCAGGCAATAAAGAAGAAAAAGTAGACATGCTCTAGGAAGGCCAGGAATAAAGTCGAATTGATTCCAATAGGTTTCCTAAGTGCTCCATGACTTAGTTTTATCAAGTTTGACCACTTTGGACATGTGGAAGACAACTTGCATAAGGTGGAATATGGAAACTAGGCAAATAAGACAAAAATGAATTAATTAATGTCTAAGGTAGCTAAATATGGCTTGATTATTCTAAAAACCCTGGTATGGTACATGCAAGGCACCAAGGAAAAGGTGAGGTCTCTCGACTATTACCCGACAGTCGAAGATATTTTCCGAGACCTAGCCCGACAGACAGGTTCAAAACTGTCGATACCAACAAGGGAAAAAGAAATAAATTTCTCAATAGAGGAGTCGTTAACAAACTAGGAGAAGGAGGAAGATTACGAACTCAACCTATACATCAACACATTTGTGTCGGAGGAGACATCAGTCTAAGGCACCGGTCTACTACAAATCATAATCAAACCTCCGATAACACAAAGGGAAGAGACACAAACAGAACAACTGGTAACCAAGATAGCTAAAGAAAGCCTTGTCTTGACTGAAGATAGGGGGGGAGAAATAGACACTGAAGATCAAGATTATGCTGTGACCAAAGAAAACATAACCAAATTATCGAAGAAGATACCAGCTTCAAGAAAAAGGAAAAAAACACAAGAATAGGAGCAAGGGAAAGGTAAGAACAAGCTTATCATTCCAGAGTCTTCAGAAGACAAGGAAGAATTGGCACCCATGACATGCGACATTATAGAAGATGTCGCAGCAAAAAATGTGCCAGTGGAAACACAGTTCTGAATATTTGTCAAAACAGGGGCACAACAAGGTCAATCAAAGAGGACGAAGATCACAAACACTTCGACGACCAAAAAGGTTGTGGATCTTGTGTCTACACCTCCACCCACATCTTCAACCAAAATCACACAAGAGATAATTCCATAATAGCCTTCCATAAGCCCACTCGACATATGCAAGAATACTATGTCGGAGACCGTGAAGGAAAAGTTCGACCATGACAGAGACCTCCAGGCATATAATGAAAAATTACCTGAGTTACTCACGTCGGTTCAAAAGCTCACCACCAAAGCCCCCTTATTTGAAGCTGGTGGATCTAGACGAACCGCTCCAGAACCTGGCCAAATACTCCAGAGGCCAAAAACTTTTGCAATTGCGACTTCGACATTTCAAAAAAACCCTAACAAAGAAGCTGAAGTTGTCACAAGTTGTACCACATCTATCACTCCGAGTCGAACCCAACCCACTAGCCAATGAACTGATTGGAGATGAGGAAGGAGAGGACACAAATGACATAAGTCGATAAATCAAGGAACTTTTCTTCGATCTCCAGGAAAAATATCCATAAAACCTCGACCCCTCACCCAACCATATCTCCACTAATCCAATCACACCAGACCATTCACCAACACCATCACCACCGCTTCATCAACCAGAGTCCCTAATCCAACCAGCTGCACCTGAACCACCTCCACCACAACCATTAACACCAATGGCAACCACATCTAAACCCTTTGAATCCATCCAATTAGATGCGCAACCAGCTCCATCAGTTATCCAACTAGCCCAACCAGAAATACCATCGACTACTACTAGCCAACAACCAATTCTGACTATTATAGGTACACAGGTGCCAAAGCAAGCAGAGCAGCAGAATCACGAAAGAAATAAAGACAAGAAGAAGAAGGACCATCAAAGCCAGACAACAATGGTCCACATCAGTCAACTTGGATCAACCACTGTAGTCGACCCAACTAAACTAAAGGATGGAGAATTAGGACAACTATTGGAATCCTTGGCAATCGAAGCAAAAACAAGGAGCTAGAACATATGTATGGAGCTCAATGAGAACCAAAAAGAACAAGTTGAGTTGCTTAACAAATGCAAAAACTTGGTACAATCTATGATACCAGGTCCGATAGAGGTCAACATCGACAAGCCACTAGAAAAGGCTTATCAACTATTTGAGAGCATGGTGTCAACCCTGCAGGCACAAATTCAGGACACAAAAGAGGAGCAGAAAGAAGAAATCGTTCGACTATTGGTGGAGCAGCACTCAACCTTTGCAGAAGCATACAAGGTGTTCCAAGATCACATGGAGGAGTCTATCATTACAAAAGAAGTACTGCGATACTGTCCCGCTTACTATGGGCAAGTCTATCAGCAAACCAAGCAAACTTGACAAGAGATCCAAGCACTAGAGAAGAGGAAAATCACTGATGAAGCACTCAAACACACAATTGAAGATCAAATAGTGCTTGAAACAGCCAAACTGCAGAAGCTCAAGCGAGAAGCACATAAGTGGGTGCAACAAGCCATTCCAAACTTAGAAAAAGTAGACATCATCTTCCCACAGATGAAATGACTGCTGGAGACAGTAGAGGAAAAGGACCAGTTTATGGGTCCCAACATGGAAAGAATAGCTAAAATTTCCATTCAAGAGAAAATGTCAATCTTATCAAGTCTGACTACACTAACCATCGACATACAGAAAATATTGCAGAGTTGGACAGATTTCCAACATTAGTTGGCACTAACATCTGAAGCAATTGTCGAATTATGCGTACAGAAGGGACCAACCATCAGAATTCACATCCCGTGACGATCAAACACAAGAATGGCTACTTAGACAGACAAGGAAATTTTGGTACCTCCCTGTTTCTTCAGGATGAAGAAACGTTTGTTCGTGGGGGAGATGTTGGAGGAGCAAGTCAGTATGCTGAATTGAACGATAGCTGACTAAGTCGGTGAGCTGACTAATGAGATATTAGGTCAGCCACTTAAGGTCATGTCGGCTGAGCAAAATGACAAGTATATATTTGTAACTGTTTGTAAATCATATATATTAGGCTGTTGAGCCAGATGAGAACTTGGTTCAGTTCTCTGTATTGTATGGACCCTTTCACTATAATATAATATGTTATTCTACTTACTTGTTCTTGTCTCTTGTCTCTATTATGTATGTCTGTATTAATGTGGATGATTGGTAACCCTATGTGATCTGTGAGATTACAATAGTTATGCACAATTCTACTGCCACATACCAGGATCTTGGCATCTCTTCTAGAGTATGAACAAAAGCATGAACCCACTCATCTCTGGGTCACAATGTTCATAACATATGACACTCGATCAAATGACTAGTGGGGTCATTTTGTTCATCATATCTCCCAGCATGATAGACCTCTACATCGCCAAAGTGAACCATCATCAATCTGCGGCACTACTCCTAGTCACAGATCATCCGTTTGTGTGTCACCCACCATCGAGTTAGAGTAGCCTTCAGTGCTACATCAGGAGCCTATATCCTTTGCGGTTCAAACACCTTCTCTTCAAATACCTAAAAGAGCTCTGATAGCACTGGAAATCCTTCATAAATAGGAAACTTGACTATCTCAGTCGCAACATGTTGAAGAGACTTTGTAATCAACCCACATTTTCTGAATGATATTTCATGCAATCGATTCTGCTAATTTTCTAGAGCATCTTCAAAATCATAGGATGTGGAACTTGTGCTTTTCCATCCAAGTGTGCCATCAACAGTAGGATGGATATATTCCTCAGAGATTTTATAAGCATGATCCTAACTTCTCCCGACTTCATCCTTTACAAGTTCGATATATCGCCATCCTTCCTAAGGGTCCATAGGAGAAATGACCCTAACATCCTGGTTTTCAAATGTCATAACACGTTTTTTAAAATTTGATAACTGCCATGCTATCATTATCCCATCCAATTCCTAGCAGTGCGGGATAGGAACCACCATCTCTTAGGAATTCTATCACATCAAAATCAACACGTGTTTTCATACCTTCAATGTCGACAACCAAGTTTGAAACACGACAAATGGGCTGAACCTTCACCTCGTTTGTTAAACATAGTTGTACTAGTGACCATCCCAATGTTTACTTTCCCATCAATTGCTAGGTTTTATTTTTCAAGATGTTTACATCTGATCCAAGGTCCAAAATGATCGATTCAACCTCATAATCTCCAATCTAGATATTCATCCTCATCTCCTTGACTGTCTTCCTTTTTTGCAAAGGAATACACAATAGAATCCTTCATTGTCTTATCTGTGTGGTGCAATATTGTCTCAAGCTTGATAAGGGTGTCCAAGTCCCTCGCCAATGATAGAAAAATCTCAAAAAACTTGCTCAAGGTACCATGTTACCTTGATGGTCTTGCTTCTACAGAGGGGTCAAAAGCGGAAGGCATATCAATAATTGGTAACTTACTCGGATTTCTCCCGATTACATTCTTTGTTTCAAAGAAGGTATCTTTATCTATCACAATATCAAATGCATCCTTCTTCTTACTAGTGAGCCAAACTTGTAGTCGTGGTCCATAATCTCCAGTTGTCGCACCAGTGCAAGTGACAATCCCAACATCGACATCCTTCATTCGCGGCTCAGCCTGAATAGTGGCAACTGTCGATCCTTGGTTTAAGTTCAAAGGTGGGTTCTGATTCAATGGTTGATTCATTGATTAGTTCTATCTCTGAGGCAGGTTCTGAGTCTGAGTCTACAGTGGGACCTGGTTCTGCATTATCAGTTGGTTCTGCATTATCAGTGGGACTCAACGGATTAGGGGCTTCTAACATCAAATAATTCTGAAACGTTGAGCAGGTATCCTTGGTATGTCTTCCTGTATTGAAATGGGTGCACCAAAGTTCATCATGATCTTCCTTGGCCTTTTTGATGTCTTGTACTTGCAGCATCAAATTGGCCAACTGCACGGGAATCTAATTCATTCCAATGGCTATTTCCCCTACTGGTGATGCCTCCAATTTCATCATGGTCTCCAGAGCCTCACTCTGCATCGCAATATTTTGTTACATTAATGGTTTTCGGATATGAGGAACAAGCGTCATGATAAACCATTATTTATGTTGAACATCGCTCATTTGAAAACTGACCCAGTCCATCAATGTCTTAAATTGCTGATCAAAATCACAAATCATTTCATTGGGGAATTGTTTGATCTCTTTTAATTTAGTAATGTACCGAGCTTCAGATTTAGGCTTCTTAAATTCCTCAAATAGCCCTGTTCTGATCTCCTCTAATGTTTTTGCAGTACCTCCCTGAGGCACCCATGTGAATCTCATAAACCATTCAAACGCATGGCCCCTCAGAGTAGTGGCTAGCTGACTTTTCTTGACATCATCATTGATAATTTGTCGAGCAGTCCAAATTTCTTCACAAAAGAACCAGTACTGCTCTGGATCGTTGGTTCCATTTCCATGGAATATTGGAAACTTCATTTTATAACCCGCCATTCTGGAACTTCTTCCTCCTGTTGGTGCTCTATTACTAGACTGTTGCTGACACGTCAGGCAAGTCAACGTAGAATGCGCGTTCCTTCATTGTGGTGGAGTAGTGCATGGAGGAGTAGAAACTTCACTACTGGGGTTCGATCCTATCGTCCTTCTGGACGTATCCTGGTATTGTATGTTCTCGTCGTCACAAAAAGGTCACTTCATCCCATGTGTTTTTTCTTCACGGTATCGTACTTCGACTTCAGTAGGACCTTCTCCTGTCCTCTACCTCTTTTCTCGAAACCTTGCTCCTCCCCTTGTACAAACACTTGTTTCTTCGATGACCTTAACATTCTCATCAGAACTCATGCCCATCTACCCCTCACTTCCTTATGCATTTCCCCCTTTTTTACCAAAGTGCCTACATCTCTTGCACACCAGATTTCCACTACTCTTGGTCCATCTTTAGGATACCCTTTTCATAGACTAGTTGCCTAATCGACAGTTGTAGCGACAATAAGAATATTCCACGTGGTCCACTGAAAAACTCCCTTTGTGCTTCACTAAAGGATTTATTGGTATCAACGGCAAACTCATTGATATATCCTTCTAAGATATTATCGAACCATACCTCGACTACCTACGATGTCTTGTTGTTGTTTTCTTGTATCTCCTGGATCAATTATGGGGTCCAAGATGTTGGCTCTCCTCCTTGAAAGTTTGTCTTCCTCTTAGCGAAATTTTCCAACCATTCATGCAAGAGTACAAAGAATTCACAAAATAACCATTAATGGGGACTGTCGTGGATATATATATCCAACCATTGGCTTGTCAACAACTTAGGATTCTAGTTTTTGACTTCAGCAAACTCCTATAAATTCAGATCAAATCATCCCTCGATCTCTGATTGAGTCGAATTCCAAAACATATCCTCCTCTTATTTGCAACCTGGTCCAACAACGGAACCGTTTGTTGGAGAAACCCACCAACAAAGCTTCGTCGATAGGGGTTCCCACTCTATCTACACTCTACAACACAATCTCCCTGAGCACTGGCCCAAACAAGTTTTACCCTGCCCAACAACGTCTACAAAGCAGACAAGGTCTCACCTGAGGCGTTCAAGGGAGAGCTGTCAAAACTGAGTTTTCGGCAGTGGGAAAGGAGGATATGGGGATCCGACGGAGGGACACCATAACTTATGCAATCATCACATCCTCACACAATATCACAATATCGCAGCATTATTTGGGGAACATCATTACTCACAGCGCATCAATAGTTACCGTAACACAAATAGCATCAACATAAAAGCAACAGATTGCATTGATATAGGAGAAAAAGACAGAATCACATCTATATTATGCCATTGTAACAAAACATAGTGGCATCATCATAACAGACCTATAACAACACACAATAATTGAGCCATACTCATCACATCATATTAACCTTGCGCAAATGTACCACATTACACAATTCTTCTCCAAAACTGGAGACTGCATACATCAGGAAGAAACCCGAATAAATCACAGTTAAGACAGAAAATTATCCATATAACAGATCGCACCAGATCTTATCCCATACAATTGTGCAACATGGATCCCCTTTTTCCCCAAAAATAGATCTATAAATAGGCTTACACCTTTACATTGAGGGTCCACTACTAACTGAATTCTAACCACTACTGACCTATTGCAACAAAACTTGGTCAAAATATACCTAAAATATTCAAAAAGTAGTTATTCTTCTGCTTATCACGTCGATCTTCCCTTGCGTGGTACCGCGTGAGCTTGTGTAGCTGTCGTGACATTGCGCAACTCACTTACCTCAAAATTCCTTTCCAACAAGGATTCAGAGCTATGGGTCCCATTTCTAGGATAATGACATCCTAGGTATTTTTTGAATTAGATGGTCGGGCCCAAGCCCAACTTACAATGATTCTCAAATGACATTATAAACAATTGGTCACGACATGTTTATTCATAAATTCTGAAAAATTTTCTTTATATTATCATTATTCTACGAACTATCTGCATAGTGGTGCATTAACAAGATCTCTTTTACCTGATATTGCCCCACTTCCAGCAGGCCTGTTTAGTACCCCAGCGACTCTACCTTGGTACCATGCAAGCATAGTCCCGCTACCAACAAGCATGTTCAGTACCCCGATGGGTTTACTTTCATTTTATTGAGCTTCCTTGTTTTATGTTATTGCTTAGCATTGACCCATGTCCAGTAGGCTTGTTCAGTACCCTGGTGAGTTTTCCTTGTATAATGATATTAAGTATATGGAAGCGGATTGGTACTAGAGCGTGTCAAGCCCTACTAAACACATAATTCAATTTTGTATAAGTGTTCGTAACCATACATCTTATCAAAATAGAATAACTTAAAGTTTTTATTTTGTTCTTACAGACCTTCTTCTTTATAAGAAATAAGTAATGTTCCCCACAGATGAAAATTCCACTTACTCTTGAGTTACTACCAGAATACTCGAGAGACAAGTTTTGATAACAAGTATAGGATGAACTGGTAATCCATAGGTGTAAGATACGATTGTGAAAAATATAATAATGAAAGTAGGTATGTCAAGAAACTCTTCAAAAGATAAAATCAGAAATATACATGTCTGAATCAAAATACCAAGAACCATATGAATCATAGAAGAGCTGGTGAAGAATGATATACAGAGGATTGTTTTTTGTATTGTGACTATAAGATACAAATTTGAAAAGTACCCCAAGAAAGGTTAAGATACCTCATGAGTGTTTTAGTGTACTTTCCTTTTCCAAATAATAATCCATGAGATGCTTATAGAGATAAAGTACTTGTAATCAAACTGCAAAACCACTTGTTATATGATTCAGTTTATTCATGAAAACATATATAACATTATAAAAAGAAAAAGAGTCCCTTGTAAGAAATTTGTCATAAATGACTCTTATTTATTCAAAGAAACAAACACATATTTACATATATACAAGTGATGATAACCCAAAATACTTTTTTAATGATCAGGAGGAGCAGGAATAACTTCCCCTTCAACTAATTCCATTTCCCTCTGCTGCAAAACATTCTGTATGAAATCTTGTTTAGATGTTGCTTGGTGATAAAGTCTAAGTCTATGTCCCATTACTACAAAGGAAACTTGTGAACCATCAATTGTCTTAATTTCTATTGACTCATTGTCAAAATATGTAACTACTTCATATGGGCCCATTCAACGGGTAGTTAACTTTCCTGTAAATATTTTAAATTGTGAGTCGAATATTAGTGCTCAATCTCCAGTATTAAATTGATTTTTCTTAATAAATTTATCATGCCATGTCTTTCATTGATTCTGTAATAGCATAGTTCTTTGAAGTGCATCTTGTCTAATCTCATCTAACTCATTAATCTGTAACACTAATTGTTTATGTGCTTCATCCAAATCCATGCCTAATTGTGCTGCCATATGAACGGTTTTAACTTGAAATTCAATAGGTAAAAGGACTTGTTTTCCATACACTAACTCATAGGGGGTATTTCCGGTAGTGTTTATCCATGTTATCCTATAGGCCCATAAAGCCTCCGGGAGTCTATGTTCCCAATCCTTATGATGTAAGTGAATGGTTTTGGTTAAAATGGATTCTAATACTTTATTGGTTGATTCTACCTAACCATTAGCTTGAGGGTCATAAGGTGAAGATTTGCAATGTCAGATGCCATATTTCATAGTGATTTCTTTCATTAATTTGGAAGTGAATTGAGTACCTTGGTATATGAAAATTTCTCTGGGTACACCAAACCGAGTGAATATTTCTTCATATATAAATTCTACCACTGATTTCTCGGTAGCCCTAAACAAAGCTTTAGCATCTACCCATTTGGTGACATAATCTGCGCAAAACAGGATATACTTCTTTTTACGAGACATGGGAGAAATTGGTCCTACAAAATCAAGATCCCATTTCTCAGAAGTCTCAATCATGACCTATGGTTGTAAAGGAATCTGATCATATGACGGTCTACCCATTCTTTGGCAACTATCACATCCTTTAACGTACTTGAAATCATCCTTGAAAATGCTTGGCCAGTAATAACCAAAGTGCATCACTATGTATGCTATCCACCTATCGGAAAAATTTCCTCCACATGGTCCATCATGGCATGCATGGAGGATGTCTGTCATTTCATCCTCCCACACACATCGTCGAATAATAAGATTTGGACCAATGCAGAAGAGGTCATTATCAACCTAAGAATAATTAGAACTTTGTACTATAATACGATGCTTCTTGTGTGGAAACAAATGGTTTGGTAATTTCCCATTTGCTAAATAAATGGCAATGTCCGTCAACCAAGGGGCTTGAACAGACACAGCAAACAAATTTTCATCAGGAAAAGTGTCATCAACGGGTTTAGCACCATCATCATGTTGAATGTCAGAGAGAAAATCTACTACTAGATTTTCTTTACCAGGTTAGTCAATGGCGGTGATGTTAAAATCTTGCAATATAATAAGCCACCGGGTCACTCTACCATTGGGAATGGTTTATTCATTAAAAATCTAATGGTAGAGTGATCGATATGCACAAAAACTTCGTAACCTATAATTTAATGGAAAATTTTATTAATAGAATAAACTGCTTCCAAAAATTCTTTTTTCAGTAACAGTGTAATTTAGTTTGGCAGGAGTCAAATTCTTGCTAATAAAATAAATGGCATAAGGTGCTTGTCCCTCTTTTTGGGCCAGGACTCCTCCTATGTCTATATTAGAGGCATCGGTGGATATACGAAAAGGAACGAACCAATCAAAACCCCTGAGTATTGGTGCCACCGATAGTTTAGCTTTTAAAATTTCAAAATCATTTTGCTGTCCATTGGAATTATACATCCTTTGTAAGCAATTTAAACATTGGTGCAGCTATTTTAGTAAAATTTCCAATAAAGCGGTGGTAATATCCTACATGACCAAGAAATATTCTTACCTCCTTTTGAGTTTTTGGAGAGGGAAGGCCAACAATTACTTTGATCTTAGAAGGATCTACCTTAATTCCTTGGGAGGAAACATGGTGTCCTAAATTTGTATACCTTATGTCAGTAACATTATACATTTTTCATGACTAAGGGATAAATTCATTTCTTGACATCAGATCAGGCCCTTTTCGAGGTTTTCAATATGTTATTGAAATGTATTTCCATAGGCTATAAGGTCATCATGTATATCTCCATAGAGTCATGTATAATATCAGAAACAATTCCCAAGACTGCTCACTGAAAAGTGGCAGGTGCATTACATAAGTCAAATGGCAAAACTCTATAAGCATATGTTCCCCAAGGGCATGTAAAAGTGGTCTTGTCTTGATCTTCGGGTGCTATTAAAATCTAGTTGTAACGACTATATCCATCAAGAAAGGAAAAATATTGTTTACATGACAGGGTATCTAACACTTAATAAATAAAACGTAAAGGGAATTACTATTTGAGTGTGGATTTGTTTATCTCTCTAAAATAAACACAAATGCACCATTTTCCTGTGACTTTATTTGGGACTACCACTAGAGGAGACACCCATTTACTATCGGAGATAGGACAGATGAAACCAGGATTGAGAATTTTTTGTAATTCTTCTTTTACTATATCCTTTAGAGTAGGATTCATCATCCTCTAAGGCTGCCTTACAAGTGAAATGTTTGGATCCATATAAATATGGTGAATACAGATGTTAGGGTGTATACCCTTCATATCAGTGTATTCCAGTGAAAATGCTCTAGCTTGTTTTTTAAGAACCTCAAGCAGTTGTGCTTGTTTCTTTTCACTTAATACTGTGTTTATATGCAGAAACTTTTCAGGGCCAACTTCAGAAGGTATTGTATAGGGTCTTGTATTCTCTTCAATTGTGAAGACACAAGGTGTCTCCGTAAACGTTGAGAGAGCCATATTCTCTTGGAACTCGTCTCCAAAAATCTCATAGAATTGAGCAAAATACTGACAATATATACAAGTTGTTGAAGAAACAAACTGGCTTAATACATTCTCAATGGTTTGCTCCTGAAGTGCCCAGGAGAAATCACTAGGAAGGGAGAGGTCATCAAAGTCCTCGTCCCTGAAAGAACAATGTAACCACCATGAATTTTTCAGTTATTGGTTGTACTAGGCGGTATAAAATAAGTATCTATGTAGACAACCCATTGTAAATAGTCATATCTCCATCCCTACATCCTATAAAAGCATTTGCAGTAGCTAAACACGGTCTTCCCAATATAATAGGATTCCCTTTATAAGGATCCTTTGATTCTATGACCATAAAGTCGACAGGGTAATCCCATGAGGCTATTGATACAATAATGTCATCTAGGACTCCAACAGGTTTTACCATAGTATGATCTCCTATTTCTAGGATGGAAGGGGTATGTCGAAGAAATTGTCCTAATTGTAAAACTTCTAAAATTGCGGTGGTCGTCATGTTGATAGCGGATCCTAAATCGATTAATGTATTTTCTATGGTGGAATTGTTTACAATTACAGTCACTACTAGGGATCCTGGATTTGTATATTTTGGAATACGAGACTGATCTATCATACATTCAGACATCTCTCCTATAACATGAATCATCAGAGGGTCCTTTTTCTTCTTCCCTGGGTGTTTAATGCATGGATCCTTTATTACCTTGCTATAGATTGGTATGTCCTTGATAGCTTGTAATATAGGAATTTTGTCACATATATTCTTTAATTCATTCAAAATGTCATACTCAAGATGAACTACAGGTTTTTCTATTACTAGCATTTCAGAAAATGGAGGAACTCTTTGCTCCTGAATGGGTTCTTGTGGTGGATGGGTGTGTATTGGAATCTTTGGGATGTTCACATCCTGTAAAATGACATCATTCATGGGTTCATTTGAATCCTCTTCTTCTTCATTTTCCTCATGAATGATGACTGATAACTTGGGTTTGTCATTCACAACTCTTCCATATCGTAATTGAATCTCATGTATAGGTACAGTCGAAATAAGGTATGATGGAAGAGTTTGCAACTCAATGATGTTAAGATATTGAGTTGGTTTATTATTTGGGTTAGGTATCGGTTGTGCAGGTAATAATTTCAGTCGCGGAAGATTTATATTCTGAAAGTGATGAGGTTGTTGTGCAATGAGAGGAACTGGAGACACAAATCTAGGCAAAATTTTCTAGAAATTTGTTTGGTGCTGAGGATAAGGATGATTAGGTGCAAAGATAGGTTGTGACTGAGGGTATGGTTGTCCTCTCCATCCTTGTGACCAATATTGCTGCTACGAAAATTGAGGGGGAGGGTACTGAGGTGGCCAATTTTGCCAACTTGGATTGTTCCATTATTGAGGTGGTTGATATGGAGGATAATAGAGTGGGGGTTGTGGTGGAAAACTCTGATATGCTGGTTGGTATCTAGGTTTCCAAGGAGGCATCCTAGATATTTCACCTACATTCCCATTCTTATAGATGGCTTGCAACCCAGGAAATGATGGGAAGTTATCTGTTGGATGTTCTTCTATACAGTAGTGACATACATAGATGTTATTTAATGGGAATTCCTAGTGGGGATGTTTGGTCCTACATCTTGGACAAAAAATGCTCATTGCTACTCAATCTTCATCCTTCCTTTTCTTGGCTTGTCATTAGAGGAAATTTAAACTCAGAATGGGCCTTTTAAATCTAATTCAAATTCCATGTCATAATGTGTTAGTCAATGAAATTTCTTTAAATTTGAAATACCGTATATGTATTAAACAATTTTTTATTATAAATTTGGGGATTGGTATCATAAAAAAACTACTTTTTTTGTTCGTATTTTTGACATATCCCCCTGTGTTTGTACTCAAATTTTAATTGGGAGAGCTCGTTGGATGCATAATTAAATTCCGCATCCAACGAGTACCCACTCAGCATACTTTTGATGGAACCTGCTACCCAGAAAACAAGAAATACTTGAAAATGTGATGATGATGTCATAATCACGATTTTCAAGTATTTTTTGTTTTTTGGGTAAAAGGGTCCATCAAAAGTATGCCAAGTGGGTATGTTGAAAATACAAGAAAAAAGTAGTTTTTTCTTTTCTTCCTCCAAAACTAATAAATATTATTTTGTTATCTTAACTATTATTTTATTAATTTTTCTTAAGAGGACCATTTTTGAGTTGAAATTTCCTCTAATGAAAGCATCTAGTTGAGAACCAATGGCTCCTAAGATGTCAGTTTTGAAATTATCCAATAGGTTTCCTAACTCTATCCTTGTAACTCCACCTGAACCAAGAATGTTTTCTCTTACATTTCTACTATAATGTTCTCGAAAGTTTTTCCAAACTTTCCCCCTACTTCTAGAGTGCTTCTAGAATAATTTTTACACATATCATTGATTTGTGGAAAGGTTTTATGAGAAATATCATTGGATTCCATGAGATTAAGACTTTTTATCAAGTCTTCATAGATCCATTTAAGGAAAAGTGTATGTACTGCATCTGCTCGGAGATCACTATATTTTTATTTATGTAATGTATAAACAAACCTTTCGAGATAATCCTCCAAGATTTCATCTTCAATTTTTTGGACCTTGAATATATCATGTCGAGAGTCCTTAGGTTTGCAATACTCTTGATATTTTCACAAAAATAAGGTTTTCATATCATCCCAAGTCTTGATAGTGGATTCGCCTAATCCCATGAACCATCTCAAGGCAGAATATTTTAGTGTAGTGGGAAAGAGTTTTAGTTTGTGAGCATCTTGTAGAAAATTATATCTCCTACAAAGGATGTTGTTATAGCATATTTCACCACTCTAGGTGAATCACACTTTGTATGGCCTTCCCCTATCCCGCTGCAGACTCTTTAGACCCCATGGAACATCTTTTGTCCTTTGATGTTTCCTTGATCATCCCTAAAAACATATGAAAAATGATATACGCGGCTTTTAACCCGATAACCGCGTACATACACGAGTTTGACCCCTATAACCATGTACATCGGGATGTGTGCATAATCCAAATCCTTTTGGAGTTTTCCTTGACATGGATCCGACTCATTTGACTCCTGGCCTTCCATATGCCTTGATATCGCTCGGATTCGACCTTTCATTATCCCTTTGAAAGCTATATAAGGAACCCCTTGGTACATTGAAGGCATATAGAGAGAATTGAAGCAAAGAAACTATAGTCCATTGTTGCCAGAACTTATACTTGAGTCTGCATCCCTTTGTCCCTTGGAGCACTTTTGTGTTCTTCCCAAGCTTGCCTTTTGTTTGTAAGCTTGCTATCGAGAGATGGAGGATTGAGGTGGTGGAGGCCCAAGTGGGGGATTCAGTTTCTTCGGTTCGCAAACGTGCCATCAGAGGTTGTATCTATCTTGTAATCTCTGATTTATATTAATAGAAATATCTTTTTCTGTCCAATGATGTGTATTTGATTGAATATTTTATCCATGGGAATATGTCAAATGCTTTTACATTATTGATTATATATGCTAGAATAGTTCTAACACCATGATATATAGTATGCTTGTATTGTTTACTTGTTGTTGAGGAAGTGTTATAGCAATTCAAGCTGAAGATTGGAATGCTCAATGGGGATCTACTTCAACCATCTGGAATAAGGTATGAGGTCTGATCCTTTAGTGTTAGACATTTTATTTCTATTGCATATTGGAAAAGATTGATTTCTGGAGTCAAGCTATCTGTTGTGGTACCCCAAGCCATAGGAATTTCTCTTCGTAACAGAATTGGCGATAAAAATTTTAAATATTTGAAAACTTTTACCCCCTTTCCTATAGTTTTGACATTTTTCTAACCATTTTGGACCGTTTTCCACATAATTTGTGATGTAGAATACCTTTTGCAGTGTCATTTCAGCCATTGGATTGACCCGTTCATACTGATCTCAGGTATAATGTCTACACTGGCATATAGGTTAGGTTCACCATTGTTTTCATTTTGCATGACCTTATGACCATGTCACCATGACCTTAGGTATGAACCCACTCTATTATGTCACGGAACCGTCCGTCTACTTTAGAAGTGACATGATATGAGTGGTAGAGCTTCACCTTACATGGGTACCCTAGTTAGCGCCATATTTGTATTTGGTGCCCATGCTGACGTTTTCTCCTTTAGGGTGTGGGAGTCCGTTGTATAGTACCGCCATGACATTTCGTAAGAGCCTCATACTCCTCTTGATCTTATGCTAGCCTATTTCCCTCCATACTCCCCTATGTCAAGTTGTGAATGCATTATCATGAGCTTTGCCTACCTTATTGAGCTTTATGCCGGCTCCCCTGACATTGCGTTTCAGCCATATAGCCCGAGCTTGTCTCATGTCTAGCCATGCAAAGCCATTTTTTATATCCTTCGCAGCTTGATTTCCCTTTTTACCGGGAGGGGATTTTCCCCCGAGTGTCGATATCCTACACGTGTATCCTTGCATTGAGCATAGGTATGTTCCACTGCTTGGAACTAGTTTGTTTTCCTTTATGACACTCGTCTCCTCCTAGTTTGTAACTATAAAGCTAGTTTATTCTTTTTTCAAGCTTTTCAAATAACTAAAAAAGTCCCAAAAAAATCAAAAAACCAAAAAGTCAGACAAGGAAAGATGTTATCTTTGGCAGCTATCGAGTCGTGTCACCTTCGAACAGAGCACTATATATCACATCCATTGGTTGGGTTATAGTTTGACTTTAGGAGTTGTACTCGTTTATCTGAGTTTATCTCCACCGACTGGTTAAGCTTCCAGTCCCTATGGAGCCTCTATTGATGCCTCCTGTGTCACAGAGATGTCCCAGTTTGTATATCGATTCTATGCTACCTTCATTCAGTCACCATACGCCGTTATGCTCTTGTTCGAAGGAAGTTGAAACCTGTATCGGCCATTCCTTAGTTATCTTGACTTTGCATGTTGGCCATTCCCGGTACAGTTACTGGTTCGTGCACCTTATGATTGAGTTCTTCCACATTATACAGCTTTGCTGAGTACCTTGTGTTGGATGATGGGGGATGCCTTAATGCCCTCCTTCCAGCAGATTTCATCCCATCGACTTCAGATCATTTATTCTGGGATTGGAATCTAGAGTCCTTTTGAGTGCCTTGAGACTTGCAGTCATCAGTGGCAGGTTCTCTCGCCATCGACAGTTTCTTGGGAATACATCAATGTCCCCTAATCGATGGATCCTCTCAAGTGTTCGACCTCAATACATTTATTCACACTTGTTAGTTTGCACTCCAGTACCTTGATTCCCATTTTCATTATCGGTGGGTAATCTCGCGTCTGTTAATGGTATACATCAATGACCGGTAATCAGACGATGGACTACTATGTTTGACCTCGACACCTCTATTTGCATAGTAGGACATGTACTCGTAGCGGTTTATGTAGAAGAATTTCTAGATTGGTGGCATATCTTATATGCTACCTCCTTGATCGTGCCAGTGTTCATGAGATTTCATCTCTCGTGACTTGATACCAGTATATGTCAGACATTTCCAGCCACTATGGAGATCTTGATCTATTATATATCTTCAACCATTATGGAGATCATGGTCCTTTGTATATCTTCATCATGGAGATTCTGATCTATGTATATTGTACGTGGTGATGACCACATATGTGATATCATGTATTATGGCTATTCATGTCCATTGTACTCTTATGTATCCGGGCTGCTATATGTACTTGCAGTTATATGCAGAGTTGTATTATGGTGCTATGTTGATTGTGTGGCTGGTCTTCCATTTAGGATCCTTCATCACTCCACTTCTGGAATGGACTTATAATGTATTTCGGCCATCGTATGACCCCTCTGACCTCACACATTAGGGGGCATCTGTTATAGAGGATTTCACCACTCTAGGTGAATCACACTTTGTATGGCCTTCCCCTGTCCCGCTGTAGACTCTTTAGACCCCATGGAACATCTTTTGTCCTTTGATGTTTCCTTGATCATCCCTAAAAACATATGAAAAATGATATACGCGTCTTTTAACCCGATAACCACATACATACGCGGGTTTGACCCCTATAACCGCGTACATCAGGATGTGTGCATAATCCAAATCCTTTTGGAGTTTTCCTTGACATGGATCCGACTCATTTGACTCCTGGCCTTCCATATGCCTTGATATTTCTCGGATTCGACCTTTCATTATCCCTTTGAAATATATATAAGGAACCCCTTGGTACATTGAAGGCATATAGAGAGAATTGAAGAAAAGAAACTATAGTCCATTGTTTCCAGAACTTATACTTGAGTCTGCATCCCTTTGTCCCTTGGAGCACTTTTGTGTTCTTCCCAAGCTTGCCTTTTGTTTGTAAGCTTGCTATCGAGAGATGGAGGATTGAGGTGGTGGAGGCCCAAGTGGGGGATTCAGTTTCTCTAGCTCGCAGACGTTCCGTCAGAGGTTGTATCTATCTTGTAATCTCTTATTTATATTAAAATAAATATCTTTTCCTGTCCAATTATGTGTATTTGATTGAATATTTTATCAATGGGAATATGTCAAATGCTTTTACATTATTGAATATATATGCTAGAATAGTTCTAACACCATGATATATAGTATGCTTTTATTGTTTACTTGTTGTTGAGGAAGTGTTATAGCAATTCAAGCTGAAGATTGGAAAGCTCAACGGGGATCTACTTCAACCGTTCGGAATAAGGTACGAGGTCTAATCCTTTAGTGTTAGACATTTTATTTCTATTGCATATTGGAAAAGATTGATTTCTGGAGTTAAGCTGTCTGTTGTGGTACCCCAAGCCATAGGAATTTCTCTCCGTAACAGATGTCGAACTCGAACATAAATGTGTCTGGGTCCTCATTACGTTTTCCATAGAATGTCAATAAGGAGGAAGGAGGGATGTTTTTCCTAGTTACATCTTGTGTAGTGTCTAAAACAGGAAACCTAAAGGTAGACTCAATTCGATTTTCCCCTTATCCTTCATCATTTCTAACTTCATCACAATATTCGTTTTCTCCCTGTCTCTCCATATAAGCTGGGTTTTGAACGTAAATATACCTAGGAGGATCCTTTCAAGGTGATACTGGGGTGTCCCAACGTTATTTTTTGGGAGAGATCTTCCTCTGATCAACCATGTTTTTATTGAATCCTAGATGGAGAGTAGGTTCTACTTTGGATGTTTCAATTTGTGAGATAACTGGATCTACGAAGTTTCCAAAGAGATATTTTACCTAAGAAGGATCAACAAAGTCAATGAAATTCAGATCTCCTACTAGTGAAAAAGTTGTATTATTTGGATCCAAGACTAGTGGCGGGTTAGAGGTTCCTAGTGGTTGATCCTCTTAAACTTCCTCAGGAATGAGGTCCTTAGGAATTCCTACCAAGGTTCCTTCTCCTTCTATGGCTTCCCCTGTAAAATCCCCTGAGATAGTCTCAATAGGTTTCAGGGTATAACTACTTCCTCCATGTGTCTTTTGATACCTTTCTTCTAAGTTAGTGGTTGGGGTATCATTTCCCCTATAAGAGTTAGTAGGAATTTCAATAAGTTTTCCTCTCTTAACAAATCTACCCTGAGGATCTCTAAGTTTTCTCATGAAAAACTTAAACTAAAGAAAGACCTATGCTACTGCTATTGTTGGATTTGGGGTTTCCTGTTATAACAGATGCGCAGGTTCTTACCCCTCGTCTTACCACTCCCTTGCCACCATCCTATTACTAAAATTCATAAAGAATTCTATCTATTCTACCTTACAGAACAACTCCTGGGAAATGACACCAAAAATTTGGGTGTTATATCATCTAGATTAATTCACCTAATATTTAATTATCGATTGGGCTTGGTAGGCTTAGCGTTGACAAAAAATATATGCAAATGTAGAGGGATTCCTATGGTGTTGAGTAAATATTTTACCAAACAAAAGATCGAAAGATCGTTCAAAATGAAAAATCGAGTCAAACTCCTAAGAATTCAACTATTAAAGTAATTGAACTGGAACATAATACTAAATCAAATGTTTTATAATTTATTTTACAAAATAAATTTATATTGAAAAGGATACGATCAACAACTAATTTTTCATGTGAAAGACTAGGATGCAAGGAAGGCCTAATTTATAAGTAAGTAGAAAAATTAATAAAGGAAACCATTAGAAAACTTGATAAAGGAAACAAGTAGAAAACTTGATAAAAAGAAACAAGTAGAAAACTTAATAGGAATTGCTTTGAATTATATCCTACAAGTCTCTTTCGATAATCACACAATGAAAAAGGAATAGTCGACAAAGTACTAGTATATTTTCCTAAGGATAACACATCTAATACTAAGTTTTACATGCACATGGATAAATCAATCCAAAGGCATGATTAAAAAACAACACAACAGTAAAAGGAATCAGAAACAAACTCAAGAAACAAAACACAACATAGCTCAAAACATGTTCAAGATGAAAAGAGGTAGGGATAAGGATAAAACTTTAATAAATAATATAAAGCAATTTAACATTTATCCTTAATGTTAAATAGGACTGTCATCTAACTATTATAGTCAAAGCATACTTCAAATACTAAAGAAACAGAACTTAAAATGGGTTTAAAACACATAAAAAACACTAAAAATGAAACTATAGACTAGATGACAGACTGAATTGCAGGTCTGAAAGGGGTGTCTGAATAACAATTTAAATGGGCTGTCTAAATGACAGTCTGCACAACTAAAATCATAGAAAATAACCTAAATGATCTAATCTTCAGCTGAATTTGTGCACATGTAAATACAATGCATAGAGACATAAATAAACCTACTTAATAATCAAGTTTAACAGCAAAACACTCTTAAAATAATTCATAAATATAAAGAAATCATTGTGTATTAAGAAGCAAACTGAAATTTAAATTTAATGAACTTATAACAGAAAGGAAATAAACAGAACTAAATCTATTCTAACATGATAAAATCAATCTATTCTATCTACTTGCAAATAAAACTGAACATTAAAGCTGGAAATGAAATGACTGAAATCAAATTAAAAGCAAACTATGTGTGCAACTAGCTATTTAACTTTAGAAATAAAATGCATTACATGAAGAAAATGAAATAAATGTTTACAGTCATTTAATAACAGAAACAAACTAGAAATTTAAAGTAACTAGAAAGTAAAAGGTAACGAAACTACACAAGAAAAGAACCCTCTAGTTGATGAGGGGCCATCTCAACAATCAGGGGTGATGCCTGGCTAACGCTTACACGAACGCAATCATAAAAATAAGAACATACAGCTTCGATTAAAAATAAGGAACAGAATTACAACATGCTTAAGAATGACGAATCACATGCATAAACTGGTTAAACTGCTAGGTAACTGAGCTCTCACGTAGAGGCTAATATATATATTGTTTACATAGATGAGCAAGTCGACCCTTTAGTAGTCGAATTCTCTCTAAATTTAGTCAACCATTATGACCAATCAACTGATTAAACGCCAATGCACAGTGTTCTCCTTATCATTTGCACATCGGTTCTCTTCAGTGCGTGATGTGGCATATAGGCTCCTTCTTTAGCGTGGCTGATGGAGAGGTATCATGAAAAGGAAAGCATGCTGGTGAGTCTTCTATAACGAGAATCATGGTATCATCCAAATGTGTGGACTAGTGGTGTGGTGTTGAGCAAAGTCAGCGTGATGGCGAGTCTTCTAGAACAAGAGCTTCTTCATCACCCAGATGTGTGGACAACAAGTAGTTTGCAGACCGTTCCAACATTTTAATGCCTAGAATCTGTTATCAACAACACGCAGTATTGTTAGCGATCTGGACGGTAAGATGGACAGTGAGGTGGATATTCTCTACGCATATCTAGCTGAACACGTGTCTGTTTGTTAACTTGTCCAAATATTATATAACCTACAAACAAATATACATATACACATAAATTAATATATCAAACACGCTTCAAACAATGTCAATTTTTACCAATAAAATCGTAAAATGATAATAATAAACGGATTTTACATAAACCTTAAATTCATTCATACCTGGGGCTGAATGGTGATCTACGTGATAGAAAATATGCACAAAGATGACAAAACAAATGTTTAAATGCATAATTTAACTACCAAAAATGATAACAAATCTGGGATCAATGGGGAGTGTCATCAAAGATAACTGAATCTGTTAGTCTATCTAATCTCACAGAGGAGTGTAGTTATTTATTGCAAAAGCAGGATTCAAAGATTCTTTTACATTGTAAAAAGGTGAACTTTGGAATAAATACATGAGGCTTTTGAGAATCATGCCATTGGAATGGGGGCACTTGCTACTTAGAGCTCTTAATGTTTCAAGAAGGAAAATCTGCTTAAAAATGAAAAAAAATGGTATATTCTCAAGTCCAAGAGTTCATCTAGGAGGAAGTCTATGAATATAATGAAGCATGATAAAATATTGCTTACATCATAAGATACTTCTGTACCTAAAAGTAAAAATAGGACTACTTTAATTGCTCAGGAAACACCACTTGTTGGAAATAAACCTGGAAGTAATGTTGCAAAGAGTATGTCAAATGGAAAGCATTTCCTTGATTATTGCAATGATGTCGATATGTATGGATTGATGGCATTGAGCATTCAAAATGAATGCATGCCTATAAAATATATGGAAAGTACAATTCAATCTCATTTTCATCTTGGGTTTGCTCAATGCAGTTCCAAACAGATTTGTCAAAAGATGGTTTGGGTGAGGCAAAATAATTAAAAGAGAACATTGGTAAATATTGGTCACCTAGAAGAAAGCACATACAGGGTGTCAAAAAATAAATCATAACCAATATGAAGTCTAATTCAAGAATATTTCCATAGTCATTAAAGAAATGATGAAAAACTTACAAAAAAAACCTTTACCTTATTGAGGCAGATGAAGCATTAATTCTAGTAATACGACTCTCTTGTGTCTAAAGGCAGTTGACAAATTCCTGCTTAATATATCCTATAAACATGATAAAAGAGAAATCATATAACAATTGGGCAATGTCATGTTTTATCATATCCCAGCACACTTATAAGAAGGAAACATGCCCATAGATATAAACCAATGAGAAAGGACAACCTGATTCAAGGTCACTGTCCCTTTTTTGTCACTACAAATTTTTGTAGTAGAACCCATAGTCTCACATTCTAACAACCTTTGTACTTGTAATGGGGTGAATTTTTGGATGTTGAAATACTAATCACCCATCCATCCATAGTAATAAATTATTGTGAATCAGATACTAACCAAATCCTTGTATGCCATCATCTTCTTCATTGAATAAGCTAAACTGTCAATAAAATGACAAGAAAACATGTTAAGAAGCGAAACACCACTCTCAAATAAATTATAGATAGTCACTAGATATTAATATGAATAAGCTAAATCTAGAAAAACTCATGGAATTAATCATACGTCAAGGTGTCTGCCAATGGAATTCCTTCTGGAACTGCAACAACGACAATGGAAACCTACAAACAAATAATTCCATTAGTATTTCTCTTCTGTACATTTTCATATAATCCTTGGACATGACACTAATCAACATTTTTGTAAACAAAGAGAACTGATTTTATACAAACTATCCATTCAAGCATAATACTGACAAGATACTCAAATTAGGACATGCTGACCTACCACAATTGAGAAGATGTTAACAATTCTGTTAACTATGTCTCCAACCTTGGTCTTTCCTGCTTGAAACATGGGTTTCCCATTGGATTCTTATGTATTTCCTGTAAAAAATATGATAAAACAAAACACAAACCACAGTCAATACAAAGTGGTAGTGTAAAACACAAATAATTTAGAGAAAACAACCAAAGGTAGTATAGTATCACTTACCTAATCAAGAGGATGAAAAAAAATACAACTTCCACTATAAGTCCAAAATTCCCAATGAAAGTTGCAACACCATTGAGGCGGACCTATTATAAAAAGGGACTCTCTGTGAGTGTAAAATTTGTGATAATACCACTCATGGAAAAGAATAGAATGAAAATTAAACAAGTCAGGGAAGGCAGACCTATAGGGGAGTTTCTTCCCCATTATCCTCTGCTATGCTAGCCAACATTAAACCCCACTCAGTAATTAATCCCACACTAGTTACCTGATATAAGGAAACGTAAGTCCAAACCAACCTCCCTATTATCAAAGAGAGAAGAAAACAGTAACGATAGAGAAACCAGATACTTCAAAATCATAATCAGGAAGCATAACTCTTTCGAAAGGAATAAACAGGCATAACAACTCACAATTATGGTACCATAGCCATCTGTAACCTTTCATCCAGAAATCATAAAAGGGATTTTGTTGTTCTTTATAAACCTAGAAGGAAAACAAAGAGATAGTCATATCCTGGAGAAAATGTTACAAACTTTAGCATCACAAACTTTTGGGAAAATTCACTCCTTTCTAACAGGCCAAGACACTAAGAGACCAACAAGAGAGGCACATACAAATTTTCTCTCCTTAGTCATACTAGATTCATCACTTGACAAAGAATGTCTAGTAATAAGAATGTCATCTATAGGGACATTAAAAGGAAAGAGGCATCTTTCAGAGGATAGTTATTCAATTTTTAAATGAAGAAGGGCATTGATTCTATTATTACAAAAGGCAATTTTAATATACCTGGTCACCAATATTTAGGGTTACAACATCACCAATGACAAGATAAAATATGGAAAATTTACACCTTTTTCCACCTCTAATCACCTAAAAAGGAAATGCAAAATAGTTCCTAATTTTAATAATTAAAAGCGAATCTCAAGCAATTTACTTAAACGAGATAGGTAGTTTGTGACAGGAGATGCACCTAAAGTTAAATGTCTCGCTTCTTTTCATTAAGATTTTGGAACTGGAGAGATTGTTTGTAATCACTGGTTGCTGCAAATAAAGAGGTATGATCATTGACGTGTGCATAAATAGATAATTTTCCATACATATGACAAACGCTTTCAATGCCTGAACGATGGATATTTTTTAGACATATTACCATTTCTTAATATTAATAAGAGTCCATCACATGTATTATAGGCTATTTTATCCCTTTTTTTTAATAACAGCTTTAATTGACAAATAATAATAATAAAAATATGTGCATGGATGGGTTTTATACCCCAAAAAATAAGGCTGCAACAACAACCTCCACAAACACTAGAAAAAGTAAAAATCGGGCTGTCTAAATATTAAAAAAGCCCAAATGTGAAAACTGACCAACCACATTTCAACCTACATCTTGATAACATCAGAAATCACTGAGAGTTACACTAGTAGATTCTAAAACACTGGAATAATATTTATATTCATCATTTGCATAGACTTGCCTAGTTTTTCTAATACACCGAAAGACATTTTGGTTTCGTCATCATGAAGACATGTTATTTTTTTATTCGAGTTGTTAAGGTCATCAAGGTCTGTTGTTTCCTGATTGGGTAAGAGTTATTAAAGCTATCAAGGACCTACATTTGTCTAATTAAGTAAGACTTATTAAGGCCATCAAGGACCTGTTATTGTTTACTTAAGTAAAGCACGAACGAGAACTGCTGTGTTGACTAGGAGTTCTTAAGTTGTCATCAAGGCGACTCACAGATATTGCAATTACTCTATTAGACATATAAAGTTATTAGCCTAGATAATCTAAAGATCAAATACTTGTTAATTAATTTTTTAGGATTTATCCCATATTTTCTCAATTGAAAGTCCATAACATATATTTTTGAAAGGTCATCAAGGTCTGTTGTTTCTTGATTGGGTGAGAGTTATTAAAGCTATCAAGGACCTACATTTGTATAATTAAGTAAGACTTATTAAGGCCATCAAGCACCTGTTATTGTTTACTTAAGTAAAGCACGATCGAGGACTGCTCTGTTGACTAGGAGTGCTTAAGTTGTCATCAAGGTGACTCACAGATATTGCAATTACTCTTTTAGACATATAAAGTTATTAGCCTAGATAATCTAAAGATCAAATACTTGTTAATTAATTTTTTAGGATTTATCCCATATTTTCTCGATTGAAAGTCCATAACATATATTTTTGAAGCAAAGGCTAGATATAAGTCTTAAAGGTGAAACATCCATTACCTATGGTGAAACAAACATAATTTCACCTGAATTCCATTAAATTTACGATTCAACAATTTAGAGAATGCTCATGTTCTAACGGAATAAGTTATAACAGTATAAGAAAAACTAACAGGGCAAGGCATTTAGAATTATGAGACTTGATGATGATTTATAATACACTAAGAATTGATTTATGATGGTTTTTCTTTCATTGTACCTGTTTTCATGGTGAATTCTAACGATGCGGTTCCTCTCTCCCACTAATGGATAACATTGTAAAGAATATGGCATATGTTTGAGTCACTTCCAAATATTGATTTTTAGTTGAAGAAACTCATGCACATTTCAAACGAGGTGGAATATGTAGCTGGTCACTATGGATAAAAAGGCCATAAGATTTTGAAATAAATCATAGTAAATTGCAAATGGCAGTGTAACTGACAGAGAAATGGTGAAGGTACATATACTATCTGATTTTTTTGCACTTTGAAGCTTGCAGGATTGAGAAATATTAATTTCTAGATGGACAGACTTGTGCAAAATTCAGATATTTTAAGGTTTCTCAAGAGGATATATTTCTATTTCTTGACGTTATATAACACATAATGTTTATTTCGAAGAACTTCTTGTGTTTCTGGTAATCATTGAAATATGAACTGAGAAACTTGAATGAAGAAACCCCATAATATAATTGCAGATAGATATTTATAACAACAATATAAATAAAAAAGAGGTTTTCATTCAAATAAGCATCTTGCAAACTTGAAGCTTGTAGAGCAAGCTTCTTAAATTCTAAGCTGAAATCTTACCATTTCAAGCGCTCCACGAAAGACACCAAATAATACGTTACAATAATAAAGGCCTGGACAAGTGATGCAGGAGCATCATGGCATGCTAGCGATGTGATGAGTTGGTCACATGCTGTGGCATATTTTTGTAACCATTTGTACTAATTCATAGTCTGTTAGCAGCGTAGGGAATAATTGTGGATCACGACTCCCTGCGTGGAGATCAAGCCACCAGTAGTTTGTTTCATACAAGGATGTTTCATCATGCATAGTAGTGTTTTATTTTCAGTTGCATGACCACTCGGGATAGGAGTAAAAATTTAGTTTAAATAGAAAGTATAGAGATGTAGAGGGTGTTCTACTCTTCAACATTTAGAATTTTGAGCTGCAGAGAAGAGGACAGACCTGTGTATGATCCCTACTTGAAAATATTTTGAACATTCGGAAGAAGAGAGATCCAAGATGTGTGAATTTTTCTTTGTTACTTAATATAAGGATTAACTGTGTGTTTGTATGGTTGTTAGCCTTTATGCATGTGTTGTGTTGAACTGTGTATCTTTGCAGAGCCAACTTTGGCATTTTCCTAAATATTTGTGTATTTCACTGGAGTAATTGAATTCATGCATCAATTTCTTTCTTGAATAGATGAAGTAGAGTGTAGATGCGTGCATAAGAGTGTTAGGATAAATAATCGGGAAGATTGTAGGATGGATTGATCAATTTCATGATCAATCGACGCAAACCACAGATTTTATGTCATTGACAAGTTTTGCAGAGAATGAACGGTCGATATTGAGTCCGTAGATAAAGATCTATCAGGCCAGAAGAATCCCGCAATGGAATTTGTAAGGGAGTTAATAGATCCGTTAAGATCTATGAGGTCTGCATCAAAAAGAACATCAATGACTGGAGTGAAGGAAACAAAGATATAACAGCTGATAAGTTGCGGAGGAGAAGTTTTGGAGAAGAAGTTGTGGTGGAGCAACTTTGGGAAGTTGGCATCCTGCATCCTGCATCCCGCAACCCACTTACAGGAAGGCCACTATAGAAGGCAATTTGCGGAGCGCAACGTTGGGTGTTCGATATCCCGCATCCTACTACCTGACTGCAGAAACTCTATTGTGGAAACAGGGATTGCAGAAGAAAAATTGCGGGAGGAAATTTTAGTGCAGAATTTGCCCATTAGGCTAAATTTTGCATCTAGCTAAGTGTAGGAGCCACTAGATCCTTGAAGTGCTATTGGGTTGGCTGAGGTCGATCCCAGCCTACACCAATTTTGGTATCATAGCGGGAAGAGATTTCCTATTTAGAAATTCCATAGTTGAGGTTGTTGGTAGAATTTCTGAAGGAGGAAGGAGGAGCTCGTGAAAGAGAGAAGCGTAACTGTAGAATCCTGGAAAGAGAAAACAAGAGTGCTCAATAGGTTGTAGATAGAGGACCATCATTTCCAAAATACCAAGGACCAAGAAGAGGCTTGGTGAGGTAAGTTTTAATAGTGTGAAAGAGAACTGTTAGTGCAGAGGCTTAGTGTGAGAAGATGGATGCACTCATTGGAAGAGCGAGGGGTCGTGACAGAGGTCAACCAAGAGGGAAAGCAAAATTTATAGAAGAAATGAGGGAGTTAAAAGCACATATGGAAGCCATGGAATTAGATACATGAAGAGACCTAGAATCAGAGGATGTAAGTGAACCAGAGGATCAATAGAAAAGAGAAGAAGATGCACCTATGCAGGAAACACCAGAGTTAAGATATTTCAGATCTATCATGGGAGCGACTTCAAGGCCGAGACCGAAGTTTCCTACCTATGACAGGAGTCTAATTGCGGAGCATCTCATTAACTGGATCAGTGAGCTCGATAAGTACTTTGAGTAAGATGAGGTAGAATAATACAAGAGAGTCATATTGGCTATGAAGAGGTTGAAAGTGCATGCATCCTTGTGGTGGGATAGTGTGCAAACAGAAAGAAGGAGGAAAAATAATCCATTGATAAAAAGCTGGGATAGAATGGTGGCAAAGATGAGGGCTTAATTATTTCCCAAATATTACAAGTTGATTATGTCTAGGCAGGTATAGAACCTTAGGAAGAGATTGTTAATGGTGAGAGAGTACACTGAGGAGTTTTACAAAGTAAACCTAATGGTTAGATATGTGGAAGAATCAGTAGAGAAGGATTCTATATATGTGAATGGTCTAAGGATGGATATCCAAAAAGATATCAGCATGATATCACCCAGAATGATGGAGGAGGCGTATCAGTGTGCCTTGAGGGAAGAAGAAAAGATAAAAAGGAAGCAAATCTACAATAGAGGTCACGGTTCAGCTAGAGGAAGAGGGCACACGAATGGAAGAGGAATATTTGGACCGTAGGGAGGAGAGTCCAGTAACTATAACCAAGAAGTGCAGCATGGTAGAGGAGTTGATTCTAGAAGAAGATGACCTTACCAAGGAGGTAGAGGTAAAGGACGAGGCAGAGAGGCTGTCATTTGGTGTTACAAATGCAACGAGTTGGGGCATAAGTCATTTGAATTTCCAGGAAAAGAAGATCTAGGATAGAGAGGAGTCTATGTAGCTCAGAATGAGTAGCAACACGAACATTTGATGGTAGAGGAAGTCTTTCCAGAGACATGAGAGGCTTTGATTATGAACAAGGTCTTGTTGAAACTAGAGAAGGAGCAAGAAGAGCCTGCTCAAAGAAAATTGTCATTCAGGACTACATGTAAATTCTAAGGGAAGTATTGTAAAATGGTTATTGACAATGGGAGTACTGACAATCTTGTTTCCATAGAGATGGTGGAGAAGCTTAGTTTAAATAATATCCAGCATCCTGTTCCATACAAAGTATCTTGGTTACATAAAGGAAATCAAATCATGGTAAGTGAGCAGTGTGTAGTTGATTTCCAAATAGGTCCATATACGGACAGGATTCTGTGTGATGTGATGCCCATGGATGTTTTCCATATATTGTTGGGCAGACAGTGGCCATTTGATAAGAAAGTAACTCATGATGGTAGGATTAATTGTCATAGTTTTGAGTAGATGGGATAAAACATGTACTTCACCCTTTACAAGAAGGTAGTACATCAGGACAGTCAGCACCTAAAGTTCTGATGTTGTCAGGAAAGGAATATTTGCAACAGCTTGAGAAAGGAGAGTTTAACTATGATGTGGTATGTAAGCCAAGAGTTGTGACGAGGAAGACTAACGTGACAGATCTACCTGAGGAGATTCAGGAGATGTTGAGTGAGTATAGTAACATTGTGGTGGATGATTTACCCAATGAATTACCACCAAGAAGGGATATAAGGCATCATATTGATTTTATTCCAGGAGCCAGTTTACCAAACAAGGCAACGTATAGGTTTACACCTCAAGAGAATGAAGAATTGATGAAGTAGGTCCAAGGATTGTTGGACAAAGGATTGGTCCGGAAGAGTCTGAGTCCATGTGTGATACCAACAGTATTGACACCAAAGAAGGATGGTTAGTGGAGGATGTGTACTGACTCTAGAGAAATTAACAAGATTACCATCAGATATAGATTTCCATTACCAAGGATGGATGACATGATGGATTTCCTAAGAGGGGAAACATGCTTTTGAAAATTGGATTTGAGGAGTGGATATCACTAGATCAGGATCAGGGAAAGAGATGAGTGGAAGACGGACTTTAAGACAAATGATGGGTTGTATGAGTGGTTGTTCATGCCATTTGGATTGTCTAACGCACCAAGCACTTTTATGATATTGATGAATGAATTCTTTAGAGATTTCATAGGTAAGTTTGTGATATTCTACCTTGATGACATTTTCGTTTTCATCCAAACAGAAGAAGAGCATCTGAACAATTTAAGATATGTTTTAGAGAGGCTGCAACAGGAAAAGTTGTTGATAAATGTGAAGAAGTGCACAATCATGAAGATAGAGCTAGAATATTTGGGTTTTGTTATCTCAAGAGATGGTTTGAATAGGGATCCATAAAAGGTGCAAGCAATCATTGATTGGCCTTCACCTAGGAACATATTTGAGGTAAGAATATTTCATGGATTGGAAAGTTTATATAGGAAATTTATAAACAAATTCAGTGGCATTTTTGCATCTATCATGGAGACAATTAACAAGGATATACAACCATTTCAATGGACAGCAGAGGATGAAAGGAGTTTTCACTTCTTGAAGAAGAAGATCGCTAAACAACCAGCATTGAAGTTACCAGACTTCAACCACGCTTTCCAATTAAAGTGTGATTCTAGTGGAGTAACAATCGGAGCTATGCTTAGTCAGGAGGACATGCCTATAGCATATTTCAGTGAGAATTTGAAAGATCCAAAGCAGAAGTATTCGTCTTATGACAAGGAGTTTTATGCTTTTGTTCAAGCAACGAAGCATTGGAGACATTATTTAATTCCCAGATAATTTGTGTTATATTCAGATAACCATGAATTACACTACATTATGCAGCAACCTAAGTTGAACCTAAAACATGTCAAGTGGGTTGATTTCTTACAGAGATTTACCTTTGTGTTGAAACACATAAGTGGATAGTCAAACAGAGTAGCTGATGCTTTGAGTAGGAGACTATTGATTATGCAAGAAAATCAGATCCAAGTCTTGGGATTTGAGCATTTGAGAGATTTGCATGAAGCTGACATTGATTTCCAGGAAGCTTACAGGGCTTGTAAGAATCCACTGGAGGTTGAGAGAGAGCCATGGATGGAGTATACACTTCAAGATGGTTTACTATTTAAAAATAGTAAACTGTGTATACCAAAGTGCTCTATGAGAGAGAACTTGATATAGGAGAAACATAATGGAGGTATGGCAGGTCACTTTTGGAGTGATAAAACCTTCGAACAGTTGGGTCATTTCTATTTTTGGCCAAGGATGAGGTCTGAAGTTGAGAAGTTTGCGAGTAGATGTAGAGTATGCCAGCATGCTAAAGGGAGAAGCTAAAACATAGGATTGTATACACCATTTCCTATACGAACTAGTCCTTGGGATTCTGTGAGTATGGATTTCATTCTGGGTTTACCAAGAACTCAGAGGAGACATGATTTTATCTTTTTTTGTGTGGATAGATTCAATAAGATGGCACATTTAATTCCATGCTACAAGACTAGTGATTCCACACACATTGCTAACTTGTTCTTTGATGAAGTTGTGAAGCTACATGGTTTACTTATAAGCATTGTATCAAACAATGATGTGACGTCCATGGGTCATTTCTAGAGGACCTTGTGGAAGAAGTTGGGTACCAGAATGAACTTCAGTTCATCATATCACCCACATTCTGATGGATAGACTGAAGTAGTCAATAGGATTCTGAGGAACATGTTGAGAAGTTTTATTGGCGAGAGTCCTAAGCAGTGGGACAGGGTATTAGCTCAAGCCTATAATGATTCACTAAATAGGAGTACATGGATGAGTCCATTTAAAATTCTATATGGAATGCATCCAAGAGGAGTGTGTGAACTTCGTGACTTAGGTCAATTGGAGAAACAAAGTGCTAATGGAGAAGAGTTTGTTGCAAGGATCAGTGAACTCCAGGATCAAGTTAAAGAAAGGTTACAACAAAGTAACACCAGTTACAAGGCTAGAGAAGATTCCAAAAGGAGAGAAAAGAACTATGAAGTAGGGGATTTGGTATTAGCATATCTGAAGAGAGATAGATTCCCAAAAGGGGAGTATAACAAACTGAATATGAAGAAGATTGGACCTTGTAGAATACTCAGGAAATTCTTAGCAAATGCATATGAGTTAGAGATGCCTACAAGGGTCCAATCTTCTTCATCTTCAGCTTATGAGTTATATATGCCTACAAGAGTTGGTATTTCACTAATATTTAATGTTGCATATATACATCCTTATGTAATAGTTGATACTAGAACCTTTACAGAAGGTCAAGATCCTACTGAAGACTTACAATGGGTGAGGAAAGTGCCTCTGACACAACCATTGGAATTTGAGGCCATTCTGGACACTAAAGTGGTAAAGAGTACAAGGAAGACGGACTATCTCGAGTATTTGGTCAAATGGAAGAAGCGAACAACAAAGGATTCTACTTGGATGAGCACTGCAGAGTTGGAAGCCAAGGGTTTCACTGTAGCTGATATAATGAAAAGGGGTTCATAATTTTTCTACCTTGTGAGTCTGATGCAGGAGAATCATGGCATGACATCAATGTGATGAGTGGGTCACATGTTGTGGCATATTTTTGTAACCATTTGTGTTGATTCATAGTCTGCTAGCGGCGTAGGGAATCATTTCCGATCATGACTCCCTGCGTGGAGATCAAGCCATCGGTCATTTGTTTCAGACAAGGACGTTTCATCATGCATAGTAGTGCTTGATTTTCATTTGCAGGACCACTCAAGATAGGATTAACAGTTTATTTTAAATAGACAATTTGGATATGTATAGGGGGTTCTGCTCTTCAACATTTAGAATTCCGAGTTGCAGAGAAGAGGACAGACCTATGTCTGATTCCTACTTGTAAATATTTTGAAGAGTCGAAAGAATAGAGATCCAAGCTGTGTGCATTTTCCTTTGTTTCTTAATAGAAGGATTAACCGTGTGTTTCTAGGGTTGTTAGCCTTTATGCATGTGTTTTGTTGAATTGTGTATCTTTGCAGAGTTGACTTCAGCATTTTCCTGAATATTTGTGTATTTCAGTGGAGTTATTGAATTCATCCATCAATTTATTTCTTGGATAGATGAGATAGAGTGTAGATGCATGCATAAGAGTGTTAGGCTAAAGAATTGGGAAGATTACAGGCTGGATTGATCAATTTCATGATCAATCGGCACAACCCGCAGATTTTCTGCCGTTGACAAGTTTTGCAGAGAATGAACGGTCAAAATTGACTCTACAAATAAAGATATGAAGGTCCAAAAGAAGCCCACAACGGAAGTTGCGAGGGATTTCACAGATCCGTGAAGATCTATGAGGTCCACATCAAAAAGAAGATCGACAGTTGGAGTGAAGACCACATATATCTGAAGGCTGAGAATTTGTGGAGGAGAAGTTACAGAGAGGAAGTTGCGAGGGAGCAACTTTGGGAAGTTGGAATCCCGCATCCTGGATCCTGTAACCCTTTTGCGGGAAGGTCATTGTGGAAGGAAAGTTACGTATCCCAATGTTGGGTGTTCGAGATCCCACATCCTACAACCCGACTACGGAAACTCTGTTTCGGAAACAGATTTGCGGAATGACGATTATGCAGGAAAATTTGTAGGGGGGGAATTTTAGCACAGAATTTGGCCATTAGGCTAAATTGGGAAGTCCTGCTAAGTGCAGGAGCCACTAGATCCTGGAAGTGCTGGTTGGGTTGGCGGAGGTCGATCCCGACCTGCACTAACAAGTCTCAAGTAACTCAACAAATTCCATGAGAGGATTGTCCTGAAGGATAAGACTGCATTTAGTCCCATCTGCATCCCAGTTAGCCACACCTGTTGTCACCCCCAGGAACATTTTGAAACCTACCTGTTAAAAAGAAATAATTCTATCATGATTCATAAATTATAATTACTTAGAGGAGCAGCCAAAAAAAATTGCATGCAACAAAAATAAAAACATGATATACATTTCACAATATTCAAGGTAAATCAATAAAGTTGAGAACAAATTTGATGTGTCAATAGAATTACTTGTCAAAACATAAGAGATAAGTTATCAGACATTGTTAACTGTAGATAGAGGAAGAGGAAATGAGCAAGTAATTCACTTTGTATGAGGATAACTGTAAGTCAACCACTTGTTCAAGGGTGTAATCTCAAGGAATATGTGAAGCAGGACTCCATTGATCCAAACCGGGAATCCATGTCATAGTATCATTACGAGAACTATAGAGGGTTCATAAACAACATCACAATATCATGGTTTTAGATCCTCCAAGGCAACAATATCTTATAGTCAATCATATAAAAAAAGAGAAATATAAGAAATAAGAGAAATCTTGTTAACTAATAAGAAATACAAAAGAGAAATGTGGAAAAGAAAAAACAAATCGAGAACTGCTGTTGAACTAACAACAAACAAACTTGTTATCATGTAGACCATGAGAAGGTTTTGATGGACAAGGAATGAAAATTCAGAAATTGAAATCAGCATTTTGATGTTTAAACTAGGTAAATACTAAGTATACCTTGGGATCAACCCAGATAGCATGTATCTCCATAAATCTAGATACGTTAGCTAGCGCTTCCACTAGGAAAGGACAGATGACTTCTTTCCTTCATTTAGGTTCTATTTGCAAATTTAAATCACATATAAAAAGACTTAATCTATTTTTTGACAAGGCAACAGATAATCCTAAACATTTACACTAATAAACCTACCACCAGAATGGTAAGTGGACCATGTAAATATTTGAAGAGTTGTTTTAGGTTATTTACTACCATTATGGGGCAACCGTGAACTCTTTTGAGGTCTAAGACTGAAACTATACTAGGGCTATTATGGTGTTGTCAATTTAGGATTTTTTGAACTTTTCTATAAAATCCTTTTCCCGTGACTTTTAATATTTGGAATCACCACAAACTCAATCCACAACAAACTCCATCTAAATATACCTCAGGGTGAGGCTAGATGCTTACCTGGCCCTTTTAATTTAAAAGAACTCAAGACTTCTTGCAGCCATTATGGATCTCTAAAGAATTTTACATCAAATAGATAAAGATTTATTTTCAAGTTTTGAATAACTATAATACAATATGCATTTGAGTGAAAACTATGTTCTCTTTTCTGTAGCTATCTTTCTTTCCATGGAGAATCTAAATATTATAACCCTTATGTTAGCAAGCCGCAAGACACCATATAAATCCTAAACATTCTTTAGAAACATGGAACAACACTCTCAAGGTTGGTGTGTGGACCGTATGAAAACTTAAGAGTTATGAGCTCTTTAAGGTTGTTCAACACTTTATCACCATTAAGAAACAATTTTTGAGTGTTTCAAAGCCAAAATTGTTTCACCCATCAGAGTCGAGATAAAAAAATTGGGACTATTCCAAGACTTTTGTCAAATCACAGAGCACCAAAATGGTTATTGTCACTTCAGAAGATTTTCTTCGAAATTCACATCTTTTGCATGTTTCTGTAAAATTATTTTGTTCAAATATCTGGCACTATTAAAAATTACGCCTCCAGACGATTTTATGTATGCTTCCTAGTTCCAACAACTACAATCCCTAGTCAGAATAGATAGGCCATCAATAAATCATAAAGTTTAAGCAAAAGAAGTGTCACAGTCATCAAAACTAAAAAACTTCCACCTAGCTTTCCAGAGTATATTGCTATTCATAAGAATAACCTAACTACTCCTCTCCCAAATAGACTCCAAAATGCAATTACCATTATATCTTCCTAAGTTTTATGATGGAAATTTCTTCAAAATCTTTTTTTGATTATGAAATTTTGAGAAAATAAAAGATCCGAATTATTTTGGCAATATTAGGATAGAACCCATATCTCATCATCAATTACTGTTCCAAGACCAAGTCTTCTAAAGATGGAACTGAATTCTTAGTAAATGTTGTATCCCTACTTCATAGCATCAACATGGTAGTGCAAAATGGTTGCATATTTTAGCTCAAAAATGAAGCTTGTGGCATATGGTCTACATCATGAAAATTTGTATATTGTTGTAATAATGTGAATTGATCATAACACATAAAATAGCATTTGATATCTTCCCAAAATAAAATTGGAACTTGGACTCATGTTTCAACGATGTAAATGTTTTTTGGTATTCTAACAAGCAACAATAAGCTATACCTTATATCAGAAGGCCTAACTGTTGTTACAACTGATTTTAACACACATGGTGGATCACACCTTTATGGCCTTCCCTGTCCCTCTGTAGACTCTTTGGACCCCATGGACCATTTTTGTACCTTTGATGTTTCCAATATCATCCCTCAAAACATGCATTATTTTCCATACGCAATTTTTAAACCTATTCTCGTGTATATACACGAATATGACCCTCAAATCTGCGTACATCGGGATGTGCGCAAAAGGCCAAATAATTTTGGAGTTTTCCTTGATGTGGATCCGATTCACTTGTCTCTTGGCCTTCCATATGCCTTGAGATCGCTCGTATTTTACCTTCCATTACCCCATTTGAAGCACTATATAAGGAACCCTTTGGATACATTGAAAGGAGAGGAATTGAAGAGAAAGAAAACTATAGTCCATTGTTGCCGAAGCTTATACTTGAGTCTACATCTCTTTGTCCCTTGGAGAAATTTGTGTTCTTCCCAAGATTTCATTTTATTGTGAGCTTGCTATAGAGAGATGGAGGATTGAAGTGGTGGAGGCCAAGGTGGAGGACTCAATTTCTCCGATTCGCAGACGTGCCGACAGAGGTTGTCACTATTGTAGTCTCTGATTTATATTATTAGAAATATCTTTTCCTATCCAATAATGTGTATTTAAATGAGTATTGAATCCATGGATGCTTTTAAATTATTATACATTATTTATTATATATTCTAGAGTAGTTCTAACACCATTATATAGCATGCTTATCTTGTTCGCTGAATGTTGAGAGAGCAAATTGCTAATACAAGCGGGAGTGGAAAAGCTCAATGGGGATCTACATCAACCATCCGGAATAAGGTATGTTTCAATATCCTTTAGTGTTATATGTTTTGTTTCTCTTGCATATGGGAAAGGATTGATTTCTATGATTACTCTGTCTGTTGTGGTACCCCAAGCCATAAGAATTTTTCTCCATAATAGAATTGGAGACCATACTGGGGAGTTCCTAGTCATTTCCTTTGGGGGTTTTATCGGCATTCAATGTTCTTGAATTGCTTTGATTTCTCTATTTCTAAGTCGGGTCTGGGGGCATGTTTTCCTAGTAGTGTCTAATATGAGTAAATTTTGTCTCAGCTTGTCTATTTACCTTCTTTTTTATCTCTTTTTCTTCATGTACATGAGTTTTGTCTTCACAGTCACGTGTACACGCGGTTTTTACTAGGATATCCACGTGTATATGCGGGTTTTCTGCACACAGTCACTTATGCCTTGAGTTTTCTCTTTTTGGGGAAGATTAAGTGTTGTTGGGTGAGTTTGGATAATTGTTGAGTCTTCTTGGATGCTTCTGGAGTCTATATACACATCCGTTTTTTACCAGAGACGCTTTTTAGTTTGAATTTTTTGAGAATGATCTTGTCATTGCATTTTCTATTTTTTGTTTTGGGATTAGTGCATTAGGTATCTTTTACCTTAGTGCTTTTAGGCTATGGGGGCTGTAGAGTCATACTTTTGCTTTATTATCTCATTTTAATTCAAAAAATACAAAAACATTTTTTTTTTGCATCATTATGTATTTTTGCATTTTGCATTTTGCATGGTACTTGCATTAGGTTTGCTTGGAGAAGTATTAGCCAGATTTTCATATAGGAATGATTGCATATTCATTTGAAGGAAAATTTTCCACTTCACGTAGTAGCATACCCTGTTTTTCATTTGACACAGTGCATTTGCATTGATTGTTAGGTGTGCATTTTACTTCTTGTTGCATCATAACATCATTATTTGCACAATCATTTGCCCTTTTGAGTAATAAGCCAATTAAAATCAACGCATAATAAAATGAATTACACTCTTTTCTTTTATAGGGTGCACCAACAAGATTAGGTCTTAGGGTCTTGGAATAGCTCATTGTGATTAAATTCTCCAAGACCACTAAACGAAACATTTATGTGTCTGTCTAGGTGAGAGACTGAAATTCCTTTATATAATTAGTGTTTCTCAGGATCCTCCTCTTACAAGGGAGTTAAGCACGAGGCAGTGTGATTGGTCATTGATTGGGATGACCCCTGGTCATAACTGAGTAGCACCGGAGATATTTCTAGGATTGTATTCATATATGGGGGTTCTTTCGAGAGTTTTTGGGTTTGCTACCCTGCCCATATGGTCAATCCCTCTTGCGACTGTCCTCCTGAGCATTGATTATATTGAGGTGACCTTAGTTTCCTTACCTAGGTTATCGAGGGGGTACTTCACAGAGGTTATTCTGCAGGTGTCTTGGCCAGGTAGGGGTCAGATAGCACCATCTCTATATGCATTGAAGCTAAGGGCCACTATAATTGGTTACGAACCTCCCCTTATTGTGTATGGGAGTCTCAAGCCTCTCCTAGGCGGGACATACCTGCTTCATTCAGGAGCTCACATATCCTACCCTTATTTGCTTGTGATTTGGATTTACATTGTATAGGTGTATGCTCTGTGCATGCTAGTTTGCCTAGGGTTTGTGTAATTAGATAGATTATTTTTCATTTTTTGAGTCATTATGGATTTGGGTGCAACACTTCATTGTTCTCTTCATTTAGCAGGACTTCTACCTTCCACATCTCCTTGTCCTTTGGGAGAGAGAAACAGATAGTCCGGATGGACTACTTCTCGCATTGATTCACACACCATGAGAGATTATGAGGATGATATTCCTGAGATGTCTTCTCCACCTCATGAGGTTGAGGATGTAGATTCTATTCATGTATATGATCCTTCACCAGAAATACCTTCACAATATGGTTATGATCCCTCATTCACATGTCGCTGATATTGGTTACCAGGTGATGAGACCCATCATGAACCCACAAGCACTAGTTATATTTGTTATGGCATGCTTGATATCCTTGCACACGATCCAGAACATTATGTCGAGTCAGAAATTGAACCTAGCACTACGCCTGGGGGTACTCCTATTCCTTTCCATACAGAGATATTTGGGAGCACTAGTCACATTGCACATTCCATCCCAATGGTGGAATCTACCTCACATCTCTATCCTAAACCTAGTGTTAGTAGTCATATGCAGATACCAAAACCAAGACGAATGACCATAGGGAACACCACTTACATCCCTTCACATGTCCCTTCGTCCTCAAACCCTACTCCTTTGAATGCATTTTTGACAACTCTTCCTCCCCCTCTGTTACTAGAAGTGAAGTGATGAAGAACCTAGTGGAAGAACTAACCATCCAATCAATACAATATAATGATAAATCTATGCATATAACTGCAAATAGATACAGAAGTCTCGGATACATAAGAGTACAATTGCCATGAATAGGAATGATACAATATGACATGTGTGGTCATCGCCACGTACAATACAAATAGACCAGAATATCCATGATGAAGATATACAAAGGATCATGATCTCCATGAAGGCTGAAGATATATAATGGATAAAGATCTCCATAATGGCTGGAAATGTCTGACATGTACTGGAATCAAGTCACGAGAGATGAAATCTCATAAACACTGGCATGATCAAGGAGGTAGCATATAAGAGATGCCACCAATCTGGAAGGTATTCTACACAAACCGCTATGAGTACATGTCTTACTATGTGAATATAGGTGTCAAGGTCGAACATAGTAGTCCATTGTCTGATTACCAGTCATTGATGTATACCATTAACAGATGCGATATCACCAACCAATAATGAAAATGGGAATCAAGGTACTAGAGTGAAAACTAACAAGTGTGAGTAAATGTGTTGAGGTTGAACACTTGAGAGAATCCATCGATTAGGGGACATTGATGTATTCCCAAAAACTGTCGATGGCAAGAGAACCTGCCACTGGTGACTGCAAGTCTCAAGGCACTAAAAAATGACTCTAGATTCCTATCCCAGAATAAATGATCTGAAGTCAACGAGATGAAATCCGTTGGAAGGAGGGGATTAAGGCATCCCCCATCATCCAACACGAGGTATTCAGCAAAGTTGTATAATGTGGAAGGACTCGATCATAAGGTGCACGAACCAGTAACTGTACCGGGAATGGCCGACATGCAAAGTCAAGATAACTAAGGAATGGCCGACTCAGGTTTCAACTTCCTTTGAACAAGAGCATAAACATGAATGGTGAATTAATGTAGGCAGCATAGACTCAATATACAAAACTGGGACATCTCTGCAAAATAGGAGGCATCGACAGAGGCTCCATAGGGACTGGAATCTTAACCAGTTGGTGGAGATAAACTCATATAAACGAGTACAACTCCTAAAGTCAAACTATTAACCCAACCAATGGATGTGATATACAGTGCTCTGTTCGAAGGTGACACGACTCGATTGCTTCCAAAGATAACATCTTTTCTTGTCCAGGTTTTTGGTTTTTTAATTTTTTGGACTTTTTCAAATATTTGAAAAGATTGAAAAAGAATAAAATTACTTTAAAGTTACAGACTAGGAGGATACAAGTGTCAAATAGGAAAACAAACTAGTTCCAAGCAGGGGAACGTACCTGTGCTCAATGCAAGGATACATGTGTAGGATAGCAAAACTCGGGGGAAAGTCCCCTCCCGGTAAAAATAGGGAATCAAGATGCAAAGGATATATAAAATGGCTCTGCATGGCTAGACATGAGACAAGCTTGGGCTGTATGATTGATACTCAAAGTCATGGAATCTAGCATAAGGCTCAATGAGGCAAGCAAAGCTCATGATAATGCAATTACAACTTGACATAACGGAGTCCTAGGGAAACAGGCTAGCAAAAGATCAAGAGGAGTATGAGGTTCTTGTGAAATGTCATGGCGTTACTATACAATGGAATCCCACACTCTAAAGGACGAACTGTCGACATGGGCACTAAATGCAAACAAGGAGCTAACTAGGGTACCCATGTAAGGTCAAGCTCTACCATTCACGTCATGTCACTTCTAAGACAGCAAGAAGGTTCCGTGACATGATAGAATGGGTTCGTACCTACGGTTATAATGAAATGGTCATAAGGTCATGCAAAATGCAAATGGAGGTGGAATCTAACCTATATGCCAGTTTAAACATCATACCTGAAATTGGCACGAACGAGACAAAACAACGGTCGAAATGATGCTCAAAACGGTCTCCTACATCATTATATTAGTGAAAAACGGTCCAAAAGGGTCAGAAACGATCCAAAACTATAGAAAGGGGGTAAAAATTTGAAAAAATTTGAAAAAATTCTATAAATAGTAAAAAATTCAAAACATTATATAACATTTGAAATTTTTACCCAATTGAGCTCAGAACTTCAAACGCGAATTCCAATAGTTTCAACCGGTGGAATCTGACACCAGTTTTTCCATGTAACTTCCCATGCCCTGCTCTTTCATTTGCATGTAAATTTTTCAAATTTCCATGGTGAAAATCGATTTCTAGGCCATTCCAAACTATGTGCCATGGACCACGCGAAAATCAGGGATTTTTCCGTGTATAGGGCTGGATATACGTGAAAAAATGCCTCAAACTCACGTACATACATGGTTGTTTAGCAAACAGTCGCATATGTGGCCGCGTTTAAGTTTTTCTAAGACAACTAATGACTAAAACTCAAATTGAATGTGTAGGATGGCACTAGAATGGACGGAACAAGAGCATGGGGATGTAGAAGTAGAAGTACGCGGCGATCTAATGACACAACAAGCTCTTCGTGCATGCGGCCTCTACAAGTTTTGTTGTCTTGGTGGCTTAAGAGCCAAACCAAGACTACTGTAGATGCTAGTAGACTACTGCGATCTTGACTCAGAGTATTTCCAGATCAACGCGGTGTCCCTCACTATAGAGGTGGAGGACATATACTTCATTGCTAGATTGTCCCGATGGGGGGAAGTGGTGAACTTACAATTTTGTGGGCCCAGAGGTGGCCTCACCATAGATGAGTATATAGCTATATACTGTTATCCAGACATGGAGAAGGTCGGGAGTCAGATCCCAACTAACTCCATACAGGTGCTAGGCATAAAGGCCATACTACTAAAACTCGGCAGGATAGCATGGCTAGCCTCACTCCACCAGGACTCATGTCCCTTGCTATTCTAAGGAGTGGAGTGCATGAGACCCACATTTGACAATTGGAGTAATGCGCTGTTGAGCAACATGAAGCAACAGCTCAGCGACTGCAAGATGGGCAGGGTACAAAACTTTAGTTTCAGAAGTATACTAAGCACGTGCTTCTTTGAGCATGTTTCGGGATTGAGCCCTAGAGTTGATGTTCCTCTTCACGGGGTTCGAGATCCAGCCCAACGACATTGGGCAGATGCGATGCGCAGAATGGGTGGAGGTAGGGTGTCCAACCCCTATCCAGATGATTTCTTTCCATGGTGGTGGTGGCAGATAGTTGCCATCGATGATTATCCCTATGTGGGGATAGATTTTCTAGGAGATCCCGACATGCCTCTACCACCAGGATCATCATACGGTGACATTGGTAATGAATCCTGACCCTTTTTTTTAAGTTTTTTGAATTATTTAGTTTTTTTGTGTTTTTTGATATATATAGACTCAAAAGACATGTTTTTACATGACAACACATAGTGACATCCTGTCATATGTATGCAGATGTAGGACCATGGCGGCCTGATGGTTTCCCTCATCATAGATAGAGGGGAAGAGGAGATGACATTATGGGTGTGGATGCGGAGCGGACGCTCCAAATCATTCATACCAACTTTGTGCGGCTAACACATAGGGTACCCATGGCGCAGGTCGAGGACCTACTTGAGGCCATGCAACGTCAGGTGGTGGGTGTACCACGAGCATGGGTGCAGTTATTTTGATGGCTAGCTAGAGCCGTGGTGACATTCCACGATCAGAACCCCCCTCCTCCTCCCCAGGCTTAGATACCTGGGAGTGATACATTTTGTACTACCGTGTATTTATATTTTGGTGGCTCGGAAGCCCCATTTTTGTATTATGACACTTATGTATTATCACATTTTGGATGTTTAATGAAAAACTTTTATGATGATCGATTTATTTATTTACATGTGTAAAAATGTATGTTTGTGATGAACTTATTGTCCATGAAAAAAATGCCAATCTAACACATAGTTAGGATATGATTCAGCAACTTGATTATAGATTCTTGGAACATGTATGTATGTTATGTTGTCAAATTGTCGTTCTAACAATCTCATATGTAAGAATATTCATAATAGTGTTGGATCCCTAACATGATACAAGCCATTAAGCTGTGACACTACTAACTGCAAATCAAGACGTACCTCAAGAGAGAGAACACCATGTGAAATGGCATCCCGTAGAAGCTCTATAAAGGCACTATATTCAGCAATATTGTTTGAAGAGGGCTGTAAACATATGCTTCCTGAAGACAATACCTAACTCATAGGAGTATAAATCACCCAAGTAGCAGAGGCTGAGTGTCGAGTGTGGCGGCTAACACCGTCCACGAATCCTATATAGATGGAAGACTCCATTGACATATTCCATAAGAAACGAAAGCTAATCATCAAAACCGATCACCATAAGAAAAACCTAACTATGCAAAATAGTGTACAATAATATAAAATAGTCAGCCCTTGCTGAGAATCATGCATAGTACTTTTTTAGATAGAGCCCATTTCTAGGCTCCGCCAAAGCTGTCCTCTCGTAATCCACTAACTCATATGCACCCTTCTCTAACACACGTTTAACAACGTAAGGACCATGCGACATGGGGTTCAACTTTCCTATCCCTAAGGGTTCTTTAGCTTGATCCCACAAAAGGACCAAATATCCTTCACTAAACTTCCTTGGATGGACAGATTTATCATACTGGACCTTAACGCGATGCTTATTCACTTCTAGAGCCACCAAGGCATCTCGGCGCTGCTCATCAAGCTGCTCTAAGTGGACCAAACGTTCCTCCAATGGGGAAGTCTCTGGTAAGAGCTCTATGGCTAGCTTCAAAGAAGGGATTTCATAGCCAACCAGCAATACAGACGTCACTCCAGGTACAAGTTGATGTGGAGAAAAATCGGTGGTAGTCTTAACCATGGTCCTATCAGCCCACAAAGCAGGATATAACATGATATGCCAATTGGTCTTGCTTTGTGCAATGGTTCGTTGGAGAATAGATTTGAGTGATTTGTTCACTGCTTCAACCTATCCATTCACTTAAGGGTAATAAGAAGAGGAATGCTCCTACTTATACCCTAACTTTGAGGCCAACTCTTCCATCATCCGATTCTAAAAGTTCCTACCATGGTCAGTGACAAGCTCTTTCAGAATACCGAACTGAGTAATGATCTGGTTGAATACGAAATGTGCGGCTGTCTCACCATTGGATTTAATCGTGGGCATAGCCTCAGCCCATTTCATGAAATAGTCAACAGCCACTATAATATGATGATGCCCCCTAGCTGACGCTGGGTTGCAATCCTTGAAATCAAGCCCCCACTTAGTGAAGGGACCGGCGGTGATAATTGGATGTAACGAGGCAAGATGTGAGCACATATTGCGTGTAAACAGCTGGAAAGGGTGGCACTTCTTGACCGCATTGACACAATCTTTAAATATCGATGGCTAGAAATAACCCGCTCTCAAGATTTTTTGGGTTGTAGAAATCCCAGATAAATGACCACCACACACCCCACCATGGCAATCATTCAGCACAAGCTCAGCCTCCTCGTGAGTTAAACAACGACGTAAAATGGAATCTACCCCATGGCGGTATAATGTGTTATCCACTATGAGGTAATTCTTGGATACATGATGTAACCGTCATCACTCATCCCATGAAAGGTGAGTAGGGACCTTCAATGTTTGTAAATATATGATAATATCCTCATACCATGGATCCAAAGTTGAGATCATAAAAATGTGCTCATCGATAAACGTATCTTCACAAACTTCCTCCTCCTCCTTGCTTGGGAAATCAGATATAAGCTCTGCAAAAATCAACAATTTTATTTATTTTTCCAAAACAAACTTGAGATCAAATTCTTTCAAGATGACAATCCACTTATTATACTTTACCCCTATCATCCTTCTAGTGAGGATGAACTGAAATGGATTAGCATGGGCTACCACCAAGGTCTGGCGAAGGAGAATATAATGTCTCGATCTTTAAACCGCATGAACGGTAGCAAAGGCAAGTTTCTCCACATGGGAATAATGGATCTCCACATCTATAAGGTTTCAGCTCAAATAATATATGACATGCTCCTGGAGCTCCTCATCCTCCTAAATCAAAACCATACAGATCGTCTCCATGGACGCAGCCACATAAAGTAAAAAATCACGGCAATAGTCGGGTGGACTAATCACCGGGGCCGATGTTAAGGCTCGCTTAAGTGCATCAAAGGACTCCTAGGATCACTCATCCCAACAAAAGGTAGTGTCCTTCTTCAAAAGACACATAAAGCCTCTAGTCAAAATGGCAAAGTTAACAATGAATCTCTGCAAGAAATTTTCCATGCCTTGCAAACATTGAAGATGTCTAATGTTTCTCGGGGGAGACAATTGAAGTATTGCCTCAACCTTCAAAGGGTCAACTCTTATACCCTCCTTGTAGACAATGAACCCTAATAAGCGACCAGACTTCACACAAAAGATGCATTTATGAGGATTTAACCTGACCAAGTAATGGCGGCATCTTTCGAACACAAATATAAAATGGTAGGAATGACGCATCCTCTGACGAGAATGAGCAGCAAGGTCATCCAAAAAGACTTCAATGACTGATTTGAGATCATGGAAGATCAAGGTCATAGCCCGCTGAAAAGTGGCTCTAGAATTTTTAAGGCTGAAAGGCATCTTCCAATATGCAAAGGTACCCCAAGGACAAATAAAGGCCGTCTTATGTTGGTCCTCGGGTTTGATCTGTATCTGGTTGTATCTGGAAAATATGTCCATAAAGAAAAATACCTCGCTTCCCGCACACTCATCCAAAATTTGATCAATAAATGGTGTGGGAAAATTATCCTTAGGACAGAAACATTTCAAGTCATGGAAATCAGTGCATATACGGATTGTTCATTGTTTCTTATCAACCGGAACGGGGTTTGAAACCCACTCCATCAAGGGAATGGGATAGATAAAACCGGCATTCAACAGTTTTTCTATCTCAACCTTAATCGCGGGTGCTTTTCTAGGATTCACCGCACGCAAGTGTTGTCGAACAGGCTTAGCATTGGGATAATTTTTAATCTCATGTTCAACACTGCGAGGGCCGATACCTAGAATTTCCTCGTATGACCAAGAAAATACGTCACAAAACTCTTTAAACAGCTCGGTATACTCTTGAATCTCAGCATGTGAACATTCTACCCCAATATAGACATTCTCAATCTTTCCAGGATCATGAGAGATATTGATAGGAATGGTAGGAGATATATTTTCCATGTTTCCATCAGCCATCGGACCAAGAGAGATTAATGGAACCACGGGACTACCAATTCTCTCACTAAGAATCTCCCTAAAGTATTCACACTCCAAATGGTCAAGCTCGGGAAGGAAGTAATATCTATGATGCAACTCTTCCCAAGGTGGCTCAACCCTAGACATAGCCTCAATAATAGCTTCATATGATGGAAAAACACTATCAAGGAAGTCATGCATGTGAGAAGACTCAACTACCCATGCATGCAGCACATATGGGTCCTCCTCCCCCATCCGCGAAGAGGAAGGACTAGGCTCTGCAGCACATTCAATATTAGCTTGATATGCTATCATTGCTGCAGGAAATGGCACGTCCGTTCCGATAGGCTCACATGAAGGACTCGGTGTCAGAAGAATCCAAGGATCTTCCATATGAGTGGTGCGAAAATACACCGAATGCACTAATGACGAAGCCTCACCGAAACTAAACTCGATCATAAGAATAGGTGCGAGACAATTAAAGTACCCCATAAGGGATGGATACATGCCAACACCCGCACTCCCAGTTTCCAGTTGAGAGTGCTCGACAATTGGGACAGAAGCTCCCGAATATGCAGTAACACATGGATTCTTGAATGACATTTGATCAATCGTAACTATGTTCCCATTAAATGAAAAGCATACAACTCAAAATAGAGAAGAAGCTATGGCTTGCATACTATACATGCAATTCCGACCCAGTAACAGATTGTAGTCAAGGGGCGCATCAACCACCTCAACCTTGATCGTGACAGTCTTCCCTCCCAAACAGACCTTAAGAGAAGGAAGAATGCCATGCAACCGAAACGATCTACCATCAAACGCAGTCAACATGGTAGTGGATTTAGACAACTCGGGGGAACCCAAACCCTTCCAACATGCCAAAGACATCACGGAAGCAGTAGCGCCTTCGTCAATCACATTTCATTTGATGGTATTGTTAAGACATTCTACATGAATCAAGAGAGACTCATAGTAAGGCAAGTGAGGTTGTAGTCCTGCGGTTTCAAATTTGATGACAGAGGAAGAGTTATCATCGTTAACACCAAGAGAAGAAATCAAAGCATTCCTTCATGAAGGACAACTCTGAAGCACTTCAAGTGCAGACATTGCACGAGTGTCACCCAAATCCTTGACAACAAAATAGTTCTGGGTGGATTGGGCATTAGGATTGTGCCCCAAATGCTTAAGGACTCCCTTAGGAATGTGAGGTGCAACTTCAAGTTTATCCACAGGGTTTTCAATATGCAAAGGACTCCCAGGTGGAGTAGGTTCCTTTTTAAGGTCAGGTTGTGACGAACCATAGTCCTTCACATGAATCACAACCTTAGTAGCACGCACCATATTGATGCAACCATGGCCATTACTCACTTCCGGTGGATTTTGATCTCCACCAGACTGATCATGGGTCCCCAAGTTCATGTTTTGATTATGAGGTAAAGGGTTGGTCAGCATAGCTGGGCCCTGCGCTATAAACCTCGAGGCTTCTTCTATCCGAGGGAACAAGTGAGTGATGTGGTCATCCTTACACAACTTGCAAGGAAACTTAACCTTATGTTTAGGCTTCTTTTCCCCCCCATCATTTCGGGCATTCTTGTCATTAGAATTGGAATTTTCATTCCTATTCCCACCCTTATGATTGTTTTTACCCTTCTTCTTATTCCTTTCGGGTTGCTGGTTACCCTTTTGGTCCGTCGATTGCACCAAAAGCACATTCACCATTTGGGTGGGTTGAGACGAAGCTATGGCTTGACCGAAGGTAGATTGGTTGATAGATAATTGACTGACCTATTTTACAACCGAATCCACAGGTTTGGTACTAGTACAACCAACAATTCCCTCGGCATGTGGTATAGGTTTGACCTTAGGGTCGAAACTAGAATGTGGAGCGTTAGGAATGATCTCATATAACAAACCGGATTGAGCATAAATCAAATCCAATTCCTGCACCCTAAAAATGGCTTGTTGCTCATTCTAAACTTCGGATGTAGAAACATACTTCGCTATATAAGGTAGTAATGATTTAAGGAACCACTCGAGGAGAAACTCCGGCGGTATGAAGGCTTTAATCAATCTCTTCCGTCTACGCTACTCTTAGATATGGTCCGAGATATGCGTGGCTTTGTCTTGCTGAAATGTCAACAAGAGTTCCGTACCAATGTCGTAATGCACTGGTAGCTGGAAGTGGTTGAGAAAAGTGATAGCTAGGTCATCAAACAAAGTGAATGCCCCCCTAGGTAACTCTATGTACCATTTCGTTGCAGGCCCGGTGAGGGTGCATTGAAACAGCCTTAAACGGATCGAATATTCGTGTAAGGAATTAGAAGAGCACTAAAGGTGAAATGTAGTAACATGTTCACTAGGATATTCTCCTGGTTTGCCCCCAAATTTGGGGATGTCCAAGGGAAGCTTTGTAGGGACAGCCAGCCAAGTCGGGTCATAAGATATCGGATCATTCGTTAGTCTCGACAAGTCAGGAAAATTTAACATTGTGAGGAAAGGGAGCCTAGGTTGAGCAGTTCGATGAGACACTCCCTGATAATTTTGGTTCACATAGGACTGGTTACCGTAACCACCATGGCGATGGCCATAGTATCCTCCTCCCATTTGACCGATGTAGGGTGGCATGGAAGCACCATAATGTGGTGTACCTTGACTATTTGGGGTTACAAAGCCTTAATTCGAGGAGTAAGTGGGTTGTTGATACCCATACCCATAAGGTGAATAACTCTATGCATACTACGGTCCATAATATGGTCCATAAGAAGTCCAATGAGATGTCCTATGAGACACTCCATAAGTAGGAATATGACCTCCAAAAGTAGGAATATGACCTCCAGAAGTAGGAATGCGACATCCCGAGACAACAGGAGGTACTTGACTCTGAGACACGACTACGTGAGTAGCAGCAGTATGCGCATGAATTGTAGCAGCATTCCAGCCTAAAGGATCACGTGAATGAGGGGGAGGAATAACATTCGAAGAAATAGGAATAGAGGATGAAGGGACATGTGAAACTATGTAAGTGGTATTCCCTACCATCACTCGTCTTGGTTCTGGTATCTAAATAGGACTACTAGCACCAAGTCTAGGACGAACATGTGATGTGACCTCCACCACTGGGATGGAGGGTGAAATGTGACTCATGTTCCCAAACCTTTCCACATGGAAATGACTAGGAATGCTCCCAAGCATAGTGTTAGGTTCAAACTCTGACTCAGTGTGTTGTGCCAAATCATGTGTAGGAATACCAGACGTATCATAACTAGTGCTTGCAGGTTCATGATGAGTCTTGTCACCCCAAAACCAATACCAGTGACCTGCGAATGAGGGATCATACCCAGTGTGTGTAGGTATATCAGGTGAAGGATCATATGTAGGAGTAGGATCTTCTTCCCCAACCTCATGAGGTGGAGAAGGAAACTCAGGAATTTCATCTTCATGATCTCCCATCGTGTGTGAATCAATGTGAGAAGTAGTTTGCCTGGACTATTTGTTTCTCTCTCCCAAAGGAGGAGGATATGTAGAACGTGGAAGTCTTGCTAAACGATGAGAACGGAGAAGTGCCACACCTGAATCCACAATGACTCAAAAAATGAAAAAGACTCTTCTAATTACGCAAACCCTAAGCAAGCTAGCGTGCACAGAGCAAACACCTATATAATCTAAAGCCAATCACAAGCAAACAAGGGTAGGATATGTGAGCTCCCGAATGAAGTAGGTATGTCTCGCCTAGGAGAGGCTTGAGACTCCCATACACAACAAGCGGAGGTTCGTAACCAATTATTGTGGCCCTTACCTTCAATGCATACATCGATTTTGTTGTCCGACCCCAACCTTTCCCGGACACCTGCAGAATAACCCTTGCAAAGTACCCCCTTGATAACCTAGGTAAGGCAACTAAGGTCACCTCAATATAATCAATGCTCAGGCGGACATTCGCAGGTGGGATTGACCGTATGGGAAAGGTATCAAAGCTTGAAACTCTTGAGAGATCCCCCTGATACGAATACAATACTAGAAATATCTCCAGTGCTACTCAGTTATGACTAGGGTTCATCCTAATCAATAACCGCTCGAACTGCCTCGTGCTTAACTCCCTTGTAAGAGGAGGATCCTAAGAAACACTAATTATACAAAGGAATTTCGCACTCTCACTTGGATAGACACATACATGTTGTTGTTTAGTGGTCTTGGAGAATTTACTCACAATGAACTATTACAAGACCCTAAAACCTAATCTTGTTGGTGTACCCTATCAAATAAAATAGTGTAATCCATTTTAATTAAGCGTTGATTTTATTTGGATTTATTTCTCAAAAAGGGTAGATGACCGTGCAACCAATGGTGTTATGACGCAACATGAAGCAAAATGCACACCTAACAATCAATGCAAATGCATTGTGTCGAATGAAAAACAGGGCATGCTACTACGTGAAATGTAAAATTTTATTCAAAGGACAAATGCAGTCATTCCTATATGAAAGCCTGACTAATACTTCTCTAGGAAAATCTAGTGGAAGTACCATGCAAAATGCAAAGTGCAATGATGCAAAAAAGCAAATATTTTTGGATTTTTTGAATAAAAATGAGATAATGAAACAAAAGAATGACTCTAACACCCCTAGACCCTGCAAGCACACTCAAACAACATTCACACAAAGCAATAAGGTAAAAGAGATCTAATGCACTAATCCCCAAACAAAAAATTGAAAATGCAATGACAAGAACATTCTTAAAAAAAAAATTACCCTAAAAGGCTTCTCTGGTAAAAAACAGAGGTGTATACAGACTCTAGAAGCATCAAAGGAGACTCAGGAATCATCAAAACTCACCCAGCAACACTCAATCTTCCTCTAAAAGGAAAAACTCAGTGCATACAAGACTATATGCAGAAAACCCGCATATGTACGTAGATATCTCAGGAAAAACTACGTGTACGCGCTTGTGAGGAAAAAACTCATGTACAGGAAGAAAAAGAGATAAAAATGAAGGAAAATAGATAATCTGAGAAAACATTCACACCTATCAGCCACTACCAGGAAAATATGCCCCCAGACCCGACTTAGAAACAGAGAAATCAGAGCAATTCAAGAACATTGGATGTCGATAAAAACCCCCAAAGGACAACTACTAGGAACTCCCCAGCGAAGTCACCAATTCTATTATGGAGAGAAATTCCTATGTCTTGGGGTACCACAACAGACAACTTGACTTCAGAAATCAATCATTTCCTATATACAAGAGAAACCAAATACCTAACACTAATGTATCTCGATTCGTACCTTATTCTAGACAGTTGATGTAGATCCCCATTGAGCTTTCCAAATCCAGCTTGAATTGATAAATTGCTTCCTCAACATTCAATAAACAAGATGAGCATGCTATATATAATTGTTTCAGACCTACTCTAGAATATATAATCAATAACATATAAGCATTTGAAATCATCCATGGATCAAATATTCATTCAAATACACATTATTGGATAGGAAAAGATATTTCTATTAATATAAAACAAATATTACAATAGAGACAACCTCTGTCGGCATGTCTGTGAATCGGAGAAACTGACTCTGCCACTTGGGCCTCCACCACTTCAATCCTCCATCTCTCGATAGCAAGCTCACAATAAAAATGCAAGCTTGTGAAGAACACAAAAGTGCTCCAAGGGACAAAGGGATGCAAACTCAAGTATAAGCTCTGACAACAATGGACTATTGTTTTCTTGCTCTTCAATTCCTCATGCCTTCAATGTATCGAAAGGGTTCCTTATATAGCTCTTCAATGGGGTAAAGAAAGGACAAATCCAAGCGATCTCAAGGCATATGGAAGGCCAGGAGACAAGTGAGTTGGTTCCACATCAAGGAAAACTCCAAAAGAATTTGGCCTTTTGTACACATCTCGATGTACGCAGGTTTAAGGGTCAAATCCATGTATATACGCGATAAAGGGATTAAAAGTCACATATAGCAATTTTTACATGGTTTTAGGGATGATTTTGGAAACATCAAAGGCACAAAAATGGTCCATGGGGTCTAAGGAGTCTGCAGAGGGACAGGGAAGGCCATAAAAGTGTGATTCACCATGTGTGGTAAAATCAGCTGTAACACCCTCATTCACATGGTCCTTCAGGCCGAAATATTGCTACTAGCCATGTTCGTACTGCGACTGCTCGCACGGTAGTATCTCAGATTCAAGTACCTCCTGTTGTCTCGATAAGTCATATTCCTATTTCTGGATCATCTCACGGTCCATCGCAAGGAGTTCCCCATATCCCTAATTATGGAGCTCCTCACGAGACATCCCATGGGACACCTTATGGAGATTCTCATGGACAATCTTATGGACCACAGTATGGACAAAAATACCAACCCTATGGGTACAGGTATCAACAACCTGCTTACTCTTCCAATTATGGATTTGTAGCACCGCATAGTCAAGGTACACCACATCATAATGCTTCCATGCATCCCTACACGGGTCAAATGGGAGGAGGATATTATGGCCAAGGCCATGGTATTTACAGTATTCAACCTTATATGAACCTGAACTATCAGGGAGTGTGGCATAGACTAGCTCAACCTAGGCTCCCTTTCCTCGCAATGTTAAACTTACCTGACTTATCGAGACTCATGAACGATCGAGTATCTCATGACCTGGCTTGGTCGGATGTCCCTAACAAGCTTCCCTTGGACATTCCCAAGTTCGAGGGAAAAGCAGGAGAAGATCCTAGTGAACATGTCACTATTTTTCACCTTTGGTGCTCTTCCAACTCCTTACATGATGACTCAATCCGTTTAAGGCTATTTCAACACACCCTCACTAGGCCTATAGCGAAATGGTATATAGAGTTACCAAGGGGGGCATTTCTTTTGTTCGATGACCTTGTTATGACTTTCCTCAATCACTTCCAACTACCCATGCGTTACAACGTTGGTACTGAACTCTTGTCGACATTTCAACAAGACAAAGCCACACATATCTCGGACCATATCCAAGAGTGGTGTAGATGGAAGAGGTTAATTAAAGCATTCATACCACTAGAATTTCTCCTTGAGTGGTTCCTCAAATCATTGTTACCTTACATCGTGAAGGATGTTTTTACATCCAGAGTCCAAAATGAGGAACAAGAAATATTTAGGGCACAGGAGTTGGATTTGATCTATGCTCAATCCGAAATTTTGTATGAGTTCATACCTAACGCATTGTGTTCTAGTTTCAATCCCAAGATCAATCCTGGACCACATGCCGATGGCACCGTGGGTTGTACAAGTGCGAAACCTATGGATTTGGTTGTGAAACAAGTGAGCTAGTTGTCTATTAATCAATCCGCTTCAGGGCAAGCCATGGCTTCATCCCAACCCACCCAAACGACGAGTGTACTTTCCATGCAATCGTCGAACCAGAAGGACAACCAGCAGCTCGAAAGGAATAAGAAAAAGGGTAAAAATAATTGTAAGGGTGGGAACAATAATGAAAATGCCAATTTTAATGACAAGAATGCCTGCAATGCTGGGGGGGACAAGCAGTCTAAATGTAAGGTTAATTTTCCTTTCAAATTGTGTGAGGACCACCTCACTCACTTTTTCCCTCATATGGAAGATGCCTCAAGATTCATAGCACATGGCCCAGCTGTGCTAACCAATCCTTTACCCTAGAATCAAAATATGAACTCACATACCAATGATCCTCATTGTGCATCGGGTAGAGATAAAAATCCACCAGAAGCCAATACTAGTCATGGTTGCATCAAGATGGTACGTGCTACTAAGGTTGTGACTCATGCAAAATATTATGGTTCATCACAACCAGACCTTGGAAAAGAACCCGCTCCAACCAAAATCCCTTTGCATATCAAAAACCCTATGGATAAACCTCAAATTTCACCTTGCATTCCTAAGGGAGTCCTAAAGAATTGGGGTCACAATCCTAATGCCCGAGCTGCCCAGAACTATTCTGTTGTCGAGGATTTGGGCCAAATTCCTTGTGCGATGTCTGCACTTGAATTACTTCAGATTTGTCCTCTACAAAGGAAAGCTTTGCTTTCTTCTCTTGGGATTAATGATGATAACTCTTCTTCCATCATCAAATTTGAAACCATGGGACTACAGCCTCGCTTGCCTTACTACATGTCTCTTTTGATTCATGTATAGTGTCTTAATATGACCATCAAACACACTGTGATTGACGAAGACACTGCTGATTCTGTGATGTCTTTGTCATGCTGGAAGGGTTTGGGTTCTCCCGAGTTGTCTCAATCTGCTACCATGTTGAATTCCTTTGATGGTAGATCATTTCGGCTGCACGGGATTCTTCCTTCTCTTAAGGTCCAATTGGGAGGGAAGACCGTCACAATTGAGGTCAAGGTGGTTGATGCACCCCTTGACTACAATCTTTTACTGGGCCGAAATTGGATGTATAGTATGTAAGCCATAGCCTCTTCTCTATTTCGAGTAGTATGCTTTCCATTTAATGGAAATATTGTTACAATTGATCAAAAATCGTTCTGTAATCTGAGTGTCAGTTCATTATCGGGAGCTTCTATCCTGATTATCGATCATTCTCAGTTGGCAACTGGGAGTGTGGGTGTGGGTATGTATCCATCTCTTATGGGGACCTTTAGTTTTCCTACGCCCGTTCTTATCATCGGATCTAGCTTCGATGGGGCTTCATCTTTGTTGAAGTTGGTGCCTTTTCTCACTACCCATATGGAAGATCCTTGGATTATAGGCTTCACCGAGTCCTTTGAATGGACCTATCAGAACAGATGTGTCATTGCCTACAGCAATGATAGCATATCAAGAGAATCTTGATTGTGTTGCAGAGCCTAGTCCTTCATCTTCGCGGATGGAGGAGGAGGACCCGTATGTGCTGCCTGCATGGGCAGTTGATTCCTCTCATGCACATGACTACCTTGATGATGTTTTTCCATCAGATGAAGCCATTATTGAGGTCATCTCTGGGGCTGAGCCACCTTGGGAAGAGTTGCATCATAGATCATATTTTCTTCTCGAGCTTAACCGTATGGAGCGTGAGGACTTTAGGGAGATTCTAAGCGAGAAGATTGGTAGTCCCATGGTTCCATTGAGCTCTCTTGGTCAGATGGCTGATGGGAACATGGCAAATTTATCACCTACTATTCCTATCAATATCTCTCGTGATCCTGGCAAAATTGAGAACGTCTACATTGGGGCGGATTGTTCCCTTGATGAGATCAAGGAGTATATCGATCTATTTAAAGAGTTTCGTGACATATTTGCTTGGTCATATGAGGAAATGATGGGTATTGACCCTCGTATTGTTGAACATGAAATTAAGACCTATCCAAATGTGAAGCCTGTTCGACAACATTTGAGTGCGGTGAATCCTAGAAAAGCACCCGCTATTAAGGATGAGATAGAGAAGCTGTTAAAAGTCAGTTTTATCTATCCCATTCCCTTGACAGAGTGGGTTTCAAACATCGTTCCAGTTGATAAGAAGTAGGGAGTGATCTGTATATGCACTGATTTTCTTGATTTAAATCATGTTTGTCCTAAGGATAATTTTCCCACACCATTTATTGATCAGATTTTGGATGAGTATGCGGGAAGCGAGGTATTCTCCTTCATGGACGGTTTTTCTAGATATAATCAAAGTCAGATCAAACCGGAGGATCAACATAAAAATGCATTTATTTGTCCTTGGGGCATGTTTGCATATCGGAAGATTCCTTTTGGTCTTAAAAATTCCGGAGCCACATTTCAGCATGCTATGACCTTAATTTTTCATGATCTCAAAACGATTATTGAAGTGTATTTGGATGATCTTGCTGCTCATTCTCATCTAAGAGTGTGTCATCCATACCATTTGAGATTGGTATTTGAAAGATGCCACCATTACTAGGTTAGGTTAAATCCTCATAAGTCCATCTTTTGCGTAACCGTTGGTCGCTTGCTAGGGTTCATTGTGTCCAAGGAGGGTATAAGAGTCGATCCCTTAAAGGTTCAGGCAATACTTAAATTGTATCCCCTACGTAATATTAGACATATTCAGTGTTTGCAAGGGATGGAAAATTTCTTGTGGAGATTCGTGGTTAATTTTTCCAATTTGACTAAAGGCTTTATGTGTCTTTTAAAGAAGGACACTACTTTTTGATGGGATGAGAAATCCCAGGAGTCCTTTGATGCTCTTAAGAGATCCTTAGCATTGGTCCCCATGCTTAGTCCACCTGACTATAGCCGTGAATTTTTTATTTATGTGGTCATGTCCATGGAGACGGTTGGTATGGTTTTGGTTCAGGAGTATGAGGAGCTCCATGATCATGTCATAAATTATTTGAGCTGGAATCTTATTGATGTGGAAATCCATTATTCTAATGTGGAGAAACTTGCCTTGGCCATCGTTCATGCGATTCAGAGATTGAGACATTACATTCTCCTTCGCTAGACCTTGGTGGTAGCTCATGTCAATCCATTTCATTTCATCCTCACTAGAAGGATGATCGGGGGAAAATATAATAAGTGGATTGTTATTTTGCAAGAGTTTGATCTTGAATTCATTTCAGCGAAATCGAAGAAATCATTGATCTTTGTAGAGCTCATTTCTAATTTTCCAAGTGTGGAAGAGGAGGAGGTTTATGAGGATACGTTTGTCGATGAGTATATTTTCCTTATCTCAATGTTGGACCCATGGTATGGGGATATCATTATATATTTGCAAACGTTGAAGGTCCCTACTCACCTTTCACGGGATGAGCAACGACAATTACGTCATTTATCTAAGAACTACCTTATAGTGGATAACAATTTGTACCGCCATGGGGTAGATTCCATTTTACGTCATTTTTTAACCCATAATGAGGCTGAGGTTGTGTTGAATGATTGGCATGGAGGGGCGTGTGGTGGTCATTTATTTGGGATTTCTACAGCCCAAAAAATATTGAGAGAAGGATATTTTTGGTCGTCAATCTTCAAAGATTGTGTCAATGCGGTCAAGAAGTGTCACCCTTGCCAGGTGTTTACACGCAATATGTGCTCGCATCCTGCCCTGTTACATCTGATTATCACCACCGGTCCCGTCACCAAGTGGGGGCTTGACTTCATAGATTGCAACCCAGCTTCGGCTGGGGGGCATCATCACATCATAGCGGTTGTCGATTATTTCACGAAATGGGCTGAGGCTATTCCTATGATTAAATCTGATGGTGAGACATCCACGCATTTCATTTTCAACCAAATTATTACTCGGTTCAATATTCTGAAAGAGCTTGTCACTGACCATGGTAGGCACTTTCAAAATAGAATGATGGAAGAGTTGGCTTTGAATTTAGGGTATAGGTAGGAGCACTCCTCTTCTTATTACCCTCAGGCGAATGGACAAGTTGAAGCAGTGAATAGATCACTTAATTCCATTCTCCAATGAACCATCGCACAAAGAAAGATGAATTGGAATATCATGTTATATCCTACTTTGTGGGCCTATAGGACCACGATTAAGACTGCCACCGGTTTCTCTCCATATCAGCTCGTACATGGGGTGGAGTCTGTCTTGCCGGTTGAATGCGAAATCCCTTCGTTGAAGCTAGCTATAGAGCTTTTACCAGACACTTCCGCATTAGAGGAAAGTTTGTCCCACTTAGAGCAACTTGATGAGCAGCATCGGGATGCCTTAGTGGCTCTAGAAGTAAATAAGCCTCGCGTTAAGGTCCAATATTATATTTCTTTCCATCCGAGGTTTAGTGAAGGTGATTTTGTCATTTTATGGGATCAAGCTAAAGAACCCTTGGGGGCAGGGAAATTTAATCCCATGTGGCATGGTCCTTACACACTTAAACATGTGTTAGAGAAGGGCACCTATGACATGGTGGATTATGAAGGGACAACCTTGGCAGAGCCTAGAAATGGGCTCTATCTTAAAAAATACTGTGGATGATATTCAACTAGGGCTGATTATTGTATATTATTGTACAGTTTTTTGCATAGTTAGGTTTTCTTATGGTGATCAGGTTTGTTGATTAGATTTCGTTTCTTATGGAAGATGTCAATGGAGTCTTCCACTTACATAGGATTCAGTGATGGTGCTAGCCGCCACACTCAAAACTCAGCTTCTGCTGCTTGGGTGATTTATACTCCTACGGGTCAGGTATTGTCTTCAGGAAGCATATGTTTATGACCTTCTTCGAAAAATGTTGCTGAATATAGTGTCGTTATCAAGTTATTGCAGCATGCCATTTCACATGGTGTTCTCTCTCTTAAGGTACATCTTGATTCGTAGTTAGTGGTTTCACATCTTAATGGCTTGTATCGTATTAGGGATCTGACATTATTACAAAGATTCTTACGTGTGAGATTGCTAGAACGACAATTTGAGAACATAACATACATACATGTTTCAAGAATTTTTAATCAAGTTGCTGACTCATATGCTAACTATGTGTTAGATTGGCATTTGTTTCATAGACCATAAGCATATCACAAACATACATTTTTACACACATGTAAATAAATAAAACCGATCATCATAAAAGTTTTTCATTAAACATCCAAAATGTGAAGTCATAATGCATAAGTGTCATAATACAAAAATGGGGCTTCCAAACCACCAAAATATAATACATGGTAGTACAAAAATGAAACACTCTCAGGTCTCTAAGAATAAGGAGCAAGAGGGGGGTTCTGATCGTGGTAGCACACCATGGCTCTATCTAGTCATCGAAAAAAGTGAACCCATTCCCATGGTACACCAACCACCTAGCGCTACATGGCCTCAGGAAAGTCCTTGACTTATGCCATGGGTACCCTGTGTGTTAAGCATACAAAGTTTGTGTGGATGCTTTGGAGCATCTGCTCCACATCCACACCCATGATGTCATCTCCACTTCCCCTCTGTCTATAATGAGGGAAACCGTTTGGTTGCCGTGGTCCAACATTTGCATACACATGACAGGTTGTCACTATGTGTCGTTACACCAAAACATGTCTTTTGAGTCAATATATCAAAAAACACAAAAAAATTTAATAATTCAAAAAACTTAAAAAGAGGGTTTGGGATTCATTACCTATGTCTCCATATGCCGCTCCTAGTGGTAGGGGCATGTGCAGATCTCCCTGGAAATCTATCCCTGCATATGGATAGTCATCGATGGCAATGATTTGCTGCTACCACCATGAAAATAAGTCCACTGGGTATGGGTTAGCCACCCTACCTCTGCCCAGTATCCGCATAACATTTTCCCAACGTCGTTGGGCCGGATCTCGAACTCCGTGTGGAGGAATGTCCACTCTAGGGCTTAGGACCAGTACACGCTCAAAGAAGAACATGCTCAGTATGCTGCTGAAACTGAATTTTCTCACCCTACCCATCTTGTAGTCACTGAGCTACTGCTTCATGTTACTCAACAACGCAATGCTCGAGTTGTACACTGTGGGTCTCATACACTCCACCGCATAGAACATCAATGGTCGTGATTCCTGGTGGAGTGAAGCTAGACTGGCTATCCTACCGAGTGCCAATAGTATGGCCTTCAGTCCTATTACCTGGATGGAGTTTGTCAGGATTTGACTCCCAACCTTTTCTGTGTCCCAAAAATAGTATATTGCAATGTAATCATCAATGGTAATGCCACCTTCGAGCTCACGAGAGCGTAGGTTCACCACCTCTCCCCATCGGGATAATCCAGTAATAAAATATATGTCCTCAATGTCTATAGTGAGAGACATCCCATCGATATGAAAAGACTCTAAGTCTGGATCCCAGTAGTCTACTAGCATCTCCAGGAGTCTTGGTTTGGCCCTCAGGATTTCAAGACACCAAAACTTATATAAACCACATGCACAAAGAGCTTGTTGAGCCATTAAGTCACCTTGAACAACCTCTTCTACATCTCCATGTTCCCTCTCCCTCCATTCTAGAACCATCCTGCACATAAAAAATGATTTTTGGCCAATAAATACCTTAAAAATCCTTATGCGCGGCTGCATACGTGACTATTTGCAAAACAGCCACGTATGTATGCGGTTTTGGGAAGTTTTTCTGCGTATAGCCAGCCCTATACACGGAAAAAAATCCGATATCCGCGTGGGATGAAACAACTATTTTACATTGGCCTAAAAATTAAAATTGACCATGGAAATTGAAAAAATTTGCATGAAATAGGAAGAGGACATGAGGAGTTACCTAGAACAAACAATGTTGAATTTCGTCAGACGAAGCTCCCAGAATTCGCGTTGGAAGTTTTGAGCTCAAATGGGTAAAAATTTCAAATGATATGGAATTTTTGAATTTTTTACTATTTATAAAAAAAAATTTGAAATTTTTGAAATTTTTTACCCACTTTCTATAGTTTTGGACCATTTCTAACCATTTTAGACCATTTTGGACTAATTTGATGATGTAGGCGTCCATTTTGAGCGTCGTTTTGAGCGTGGTTTTGACCCGTTCGTGTTGATTTTAGGTATTATGTCTAAACTTGCATATAGGTTAGGTTTCACATTTGTTTGCACTTTTCATGAACTTATCACCATTTCATTATAACCTTAGGTACAAACCCATTCTATCTTGTCACAGAACCTCCTTGTTGCTTTTAGAAGTGACATGATGTGAATGGTAGAGCTTGACCATACATGGGTGCCCTACTTAGCTCTTGTTTTGCATTTGGTGCCCATGCCGACATGTTTCCCTTAGGGTGTGGGATTCCTTTGAATAGTATCGCCATGACTTTGCGCAAGAGCCTCATACTCCTCTTGATCCTTTTGCTGGCCCTTTTTCCCCAGGACTCCCTTATGTCAAGTTGTAATTGCATTATCATGATTTTTGCTTACCTTGTTGAGCCTTATGCTGTCTTCCCTGACTTTCATTATCAGCTATATAGCCCGAGCTTGTCTCATGTCTAGCCACATAGAGCCATTTTACATATCCTTTGCAGCTTGATTCCCCATTTTTTACCGAGAGGGGAATTTCCCCCGAGTGTAGTTATCCTACACATGTGTCCTTGCATTGAGCATAGGTATTTTCCACTGCTTGGAACTAGTTTGTTTGTCCCTTGACACTCGTCTCCTCCTAGTCTGTAATCTTTTTAAAATATTTGAAAAAGTCCAAAAAAATAAAAATAAAAACAAAAAATCCGGACAAGAAAAGATGTTATCTTTGGCAGAAATCGAGTCGAGTCGCCTTCGAATAGAACACTATATATCACATCCGTTGGTTGGGTTCAGGGATGATTTTAAGGAATGATACTTATTTAAAAGTGTATAAATGTTGGCGAATATTACCAATTCTTAAAATGCCAACTATAAAATGATTGGCGATATTAATCAAAAAATATTTTAATTTCCAAGGATTTTATATCGTTTATATAATAATTTGGCGATTTTTAGGGTGAAATAATTTTACCCCATCAAAATTGGGCGAAACGGGGCTTCAAAAAATGAAAAATGGTGAATATTTATTGGGAGAAAAACATGGAAAAATAGCCCACTAGGCTAAAATTCTCCCCTAAAATTATCCCTGGTTGGGTTAATAGTTCGACTTTAGGAGTTGTACTTGTTTCTCTGAGTTTATCTCCACCGACTGGTTAAGCTTCCAGTCCCTATGGAGCCTCTGTCGATGCCTCCTGTGTCGTAGAGATATCCTAGTTTTGTATATTGAGTTTATGCTACCTATATTCGGTCACCATTCACCTTTATGCTCTTGTTCAAAGGAAGTTGAAACCTGAGTCGGCCATTCCTCAGTTCTCTTGACTTTTCATGTCGGCCATTCCCGGTACTGATAATGGTTTGTGCACATTATGATCGAGTCCTTCCAAATTATATAGCTTTGATGAGTACCTAGTTTTGGATGATGAGGGATGACTTAATGCCCTCCTTACAGTGGATTTCATCCATCGACTTTAGATTGTTTATTCTGGGATAGGAATATAGAGTCATTTTGAGTGCCTTGAGACTTGCAGTCATTAGTGGTAGGTTCTCTCGCCATCGATAGTTTTGGGAATACATCAATGTCCCCTAATCAATGGATTCTCTCAAGTGTTTGACCTCAACACATTTATTCACACTTGTTAGATTGCACTCTAGTACCTTGATTCCCATTTTCATTATCGGTGGGTGATCTCGCGTTTGTTAACAGTATACATCAATGACCGGTAATCAGACAATGGAATACTATGTTCAACCTTGACACCTTTATTCACATAGTAGGACATGTACTCATAGCGGATTGTGTAGAAGACCTTCCAGATTGGTGGCATTTCATATATGCTACCTCCTTGATCGTGCCAGTGTTCATGAGATTTCAGATTTCGTGACTTGATTCCAGTGTATGTTAGATATATTCAGCCATTATGGAGATCTTGATCCATTATATATATTGAACTTTCATGGAGATCATGATACTTTGTATATATTCATCATGGATATTCTGATCTATCTGTATTGTACGTGGCGATGATCGCACATGCCATATTTTGTATCATGCCTATTCATGCAATTGTACTCTTATGTATCTGAGACTGCTATATGTACTTGCAGTTATGTGTAGAGTTTGATTATTGTATTATATTGTTGGATGGTTGGTTCTTCCACCTGGCTCTTCATCACTCCACTTCTGGGATGGACTTGTAATGTATTTCAGCCATCATATCACCCCTCTGACCTCACACATGAGGGGGCATCTGTTACAGCTGATTTTACCACACATGGTGGATCACACCTTTATGGCCTTCCTTGTCCCTCTGCAGACTCTTTGGTCCCCATGGACCATTTTTGTACCTTTGATGTTTCCAAGATCATCCCTAAAAACATGCATTATTTTCCATATGTGACTTTTAAACCTATTCTCATGTATATATGCGGATATGACCCTCAAACCCGCGTACATCGAGATGTGTGCAAAAGTCCAAATAGTTTTGGAGTTTTCCTTGATGTGGATCTGAGTCACTCGTCTCTTGGCCTTCCATATGCCTTGAGATCGCTCAAATTTGACCTTCCATTACCCCATTTGAAGCACTATATAAGGAACCCTTTGGATACATTGAAAGGAGAGGAATTGAAGAGAAAGAAAACTATAGTCCATTGTTGTCGAATCTTATACTTGAGTCTGCATCCCTTTGTCCCTTGGAGCACTTTGTGTTCTTCCCAAGATTGCCTTTTCTTTTGAGCTTGCTATCAAGAGATGGAGGATTGAAGTGGTGGAGGCCCAGGTGGAGGACTCAGTTTCTCTTGTTTGTAGACGTGCCGACAGGGATTGTCACTATTGTAATCTCTGATTTACATTAATAGAAATATCTTTTCCTATCCAATAATGTGTATTTAAATGAGTATTGAATCCATGGATGCTTTTAAATGCTTATACGTTATTGATTATATATGCTAGAGTAGGTCTAACACCATTATATAGCATGCTTGTCTTGTTTGCTGAATGTTGAGAGAGCAAATTGCTAATACAAGCGGGAGTGGAAAATCTCAACGGGGATCTACATCAACCATACGGAATAAGGTATGTTTTGAGATCCTTTAGTGTTAGATGTTTTGTTTCTCTTGCATATGGGAAAGGACTAATTTCTGCGGTTACTCTGTCTGTTGTGGTACCCCAAGCCATAGGAATTTTTATCCGTAACAACTATCCAACTTGCATATTCATCAATTTTTCTTTCTTCTCAGATATCATAGGAAATGTTTGTTCAGTCGTGAATTCTACACATTGCAAAAAGTGATTATCTTGGGTTCCATTGAGTTGAAGCCTTTTTAGCTAAGGTGTGCCTTATTTCTAGAATTTGACCAACGGATTTACATTCTTTTTGTAAGATATTGTATTCATATACTTGCCTAGCACCACAAAGTGACTAGTTTCAAGAAAAATCCACATCATTGGAAGAGTGGGATGTTACTTGTCATCCTTGATACTTATGCATATCACCCAAGCCACAGTAGAACATGGGCATCTAAAAAGTACAATGCATCCATTGATCCCTAACTCTATCAATTTAAAAGCGAATGAACCAAGGAGAAAGAAGAGGAATTCAGAGAAGAATATAATCAACGCCCATAAATGTTGGTTATTAGCTAGAATAACCAAGGAATGTAATATAATATCAATAAAACTGGAGCATGTTCAGTCATTCTAGAACAATTGCATTTCTAATAAAAGTAAAAATTCCTCATTTATTGTTCTCAAGAACTTTAAGGTCTCTGGGAAATTTAATATGGCAGATAATGCATTGTGAAAATCATTAAACTCAGCCTTAACCCACCCCTTGAATGATTCCCTATCTAATATTCACAACTCTGGAACGATATTGTATCTATAACACTGGCTAGATTACCAATAATAGTCGGTATAAAGGAAAACATATGAACCTCAGTGTCCTGATTGAGAGAGGTTGTTGATGTGTTTGTAACTTCGGAATGTATTCACTTGTATAATTTATGTATTATACCCCAATGTTTATTCTGGGAAGTATCTGTAATGTATTTGAGTCATGTCATGCCCCGATGTTCCTATCGGGAGATTCAATAATGTAAACAATTCATGTAAAGTCACTGTGGGTAACCCTCTTATTGATCAAGGGTTGAATTTCCTGCAGTTGTGGGGCCCTAGGGTTATTAGACTCTCCTAGAGAAGTCGGCCATAGTGAGTTATTGTTAAGTCAGGAATTAGTATAAATAGAGAGTGAGCCTCTCTATTTATCACACATTCACTCACACTCATTTGTAGCACATAACTGAGAGAGAAGAAGTTGTTGGGACAAGAGAGAGAGAGACTACTACTGTCGGGAGATCATCTTACTCTTTTGGGTGTTTTACTTTTGGTGCTAATTCTATCTCTGAGAAATTTGTGGGGTTTTCTCCTTTATGGTTTCCCCGAGGAAAAAATTTGTGTTCATTGTCTCTTATGTTTGATTGTTTTGCTTGTTATTCTCTCAATTAAAGATCTTAAGATAATGCTAGCTTAAATGATAAAAATATAGCATGGTATCAGAGCTAACCTGAGAAGAAGACACTATGCAGCTGCGGAAACTAGGGATTCCTACTTTTTGAATCTCTCTCCACATATTTTCAGAAAAATAAGGTTGGGATGAATCTCCTCTCCAGGGCGCATCTTTCTGTCAAAGAAGAATCTGATTCTGAGCATTTTCAGTTTTTGACCCGACACTCCTGCCAGAAATTAGGGCTTTCCATAGAAGTGGAATTTTTGAGTGAGCCCAGGCCTGGATTGATCTCCTGCTCAAAATTGAAGTTTAGAGATCAAGATCAAATATTTTGGTTGGACAGAACTCTAGGAAAGTCAAACCCTAATCTGCTCTCAAACCAACTCTGCAGAAATTTAGCTCTAGATCCAGATCCGACATCTTAACTTGGTAAGATCTAAATATTTTGTATTTCCATTTGAGGTTCTCAGTTAATATGTCTCATCATACCAAGCTTGATGAAAATATTGAGGGAGATGATGACTTCTGAGCCTGGAAGTATAGGATCTCCTTGGTCCTAGAAGAAAATGAGTTGGACACCTACATCAATGAGGAGGTTCCAGTTCCAGAGGGAGATGAGGCTAAGGCCTTACATAAGAAGAAATTGGTCGTGGCTAAGAGGATTATTTTTTATTCAATCAAGGATCACCTCATACCATAGGTTTCCTCTCTAAAGACACCTAAATCTATGTTTGATGCCCTGACCAAACTGTTTGGAGGAAAGAACATAAACCGGAAGATGACCTTGAGAAACCAGTTGAAGAATGTGAAGATCCAGAATGCAAAGACCATACAGTCATACTTCACAAGGGTCTCCTAGATCAAAGAACAACTTGAAGAAGTGGATGAAAAAATGGAGAATGTAGATATTTTAATGACCACCTTCAATGGTCTCCCTAGGACATGGGACTCTTTCATTCAAGAGATCTATGCCAGAAAGAAGCTAGTCAAGTTTAGTAGACTATGGGAAGAATGCTCTCAAGAAGAAGCTCAGATAGCAGCTCGAGAATAAAATATTGGAAGTGAAGATCAAGCTCTCACAGTACAATACAAGAAGAGAAAAAAAATCATCGCCAAGGTAAGCACTTCATCCTAAAGACCTAACAAGATTCTACCTAAATTCAGATGTTATACATGTGATGAAAGGGGACACTATGCTAGAGATTTTCCGAAGAACAAAAATAGCTCCATCAAGAAGAAAGGGAACAAAATAATACATCATGCTCATGCTGCAGAAGATGATGAACCTTCCACAAAGACAATCAGACAAGAAAGTGATGATTCTTCAAGTGATGAAGAATATGTCTTGATTTCCGCTCTCACGAGAAACATTACACATGGAAGAAATAATTGTCTTATAGACAGTGGGGCTTCCAAACATATGATAGGATTCAAATAATCCTTTGTGAAACTATCAGAACATGAATCACCCCACAAGGTGAAACTTGGAGATGACTACCAGTATCCAATAAAAGGTAGTGGGGAATCCTCCTATAAACTAGACTCTAGAAATTCTATGATGATGAAGGATGTATTGTTTGTACCAGGACTAAAGAAGAACCTCCTCTCCATACTGCATTAGCTACAAAAGGAATGAGGGTTTCATTTGTAGATGGAAAAGTTCTCATGTGGATAAAGGGAAAGACTATTGATTATGCAGTAGTAATTGGGGAACAAGAGGGAGGTCTATACAAATTGAAGGGCCATCCAGAACAAGCCTTGATCCATGACACAGTAGAGCCAAATGAACTTTGGCATAGAATTCTTGCACATGTGCACTATAGAGCACTACCTCTTGCAAGCAAAGCTATTGAAGGAATTCCGGAAATCTAGTCAAAACATGACGGTGTCTACAAAGGATGTGCGAAAGGAAAGAAAAAAAAGAAGACATTTCCAAGTAGCGAGAGCAAGGCGAAAGGAATCTTGGAAATCATTCACTCTGATGTATGTGGTCTGATGTCATCCAGTTCATTAAGTAGATATGTATACTATGTTTCCTTTATTAATGATTTTTCTAGAAAGACATGGATATACTTCATGAAGAACAAAGATGAAGTATTCAGCAAGTTCAAGGAATTCAAAGCCTTTATCAAGAACCACACTGAAAATAAGATCAAGGCCTTTCAATCAGATAATGGCGGAGAATTCACATCAAATGAATTCAAATATTTATGCAAGGATTCATGGATTAAGAGGGAGTTATCCACTTGTTCGCAGTTAGCAACAACCCCTTCATTTTTCCATTAGAATGAAGGGGGATCAACTCTCTTTTATGATTTACCTATTAAAAATTATAAAGAGTGCCTTCAGAATCTTCGATTCTGAAAGTACTCTCATTTGTAGAAGAGTCAAGTAACATATTAGAAGCTGATGAAAACATTTTTATAAACTTGATAATTAGCAGCTGTAAGTTTCATGAATTTTTATACAATCAATTTTATTTATTGATCTATCTGATTATATATGTTGAGTTAAGAAACTTAAAGGGATGGTATGCTAATTGAGGATCAACAAAAACACAGTTTGAATTTTCTTTAAAATGGTTATTGACAAGATATTATAAGTTCTTAAAGTCCTAGAACTAAAGGATAATTATTAAATTAAAATTCTTATTAAACCTAAGAGTTCACACCCCATATGTAACTTAAATATCTTACCATGACTTTGTAAAATTGTATATAAATAGCTAGTGAATAAATGAGTATCATTTGGAAATATCAATATGTTATAGTTTTATAGCTTAGTACCCTATCAAATTCAATTTAGGATATTAATGGATGGGATTTTGCAAAATCTTAAAAACTATATGTTGCAGCTGCAACATTTTCCCAAAATTCAACAATTTTGGGACCTTCCTTTTGCTTAGATGGGTTTGATTTTCTTCTTTAATTTGATTTAATGACTCTTCAAAAAGACTGTTTCTAATGCCTGAAATGATCCACTTTTGTTTTTGTCTTTGAGTACGTTTTCAAGTGTTTGAATCGGAAGATTCTTAGCTAATGGTCCCAATGTTTTGGAATGACCAGAAGACCAATGTTTCTTTCATTGGAATGACCATAAGTGCCACACACCTTCAACATACCAAGCAAATCCAGTTTCTAAGTTAATGGTCCCAACTTTTCTTTCATTGAAATGACTTCAGCGCTTCCCAACTTTTCTTTCGTTGAAATGACTTCAATGTTTCTTTCATTGAAATGACCATAATCCAGTTTCTAAGTGAATGGTAAGTGAATTGTCCCAACGTTTCTTTCATTGAAATGACTGAATCGAAAGATTCTTAGCTTGCACCCCCGTCGTTGCGGAGAATTAATAAGCTTCAGTCCCGAGATTTGTCTCCGACGCATTTTCAGCTAACTTTTGATTTTCACATCGAAACATTTTGTTACTACGTTCACCGCAGTTGCGGACGACAAACTACAAAACCCCCCGATTATTGTATTGACCTTTCAAGATCCGCTTTGTTTTTTCGTCAATATTTGGGTTTTATCTTCCGCCATTGCGGCCGTAGAAAGAACAACCTTTCCGATACTTTAGTTGTTTTCTCTTTCGATTCAGACCTTACATGGCGGGGCATGATCTCCATTACATTCCACCATTGCGGCTCCCAAAGCAACTAATCACCCAAAACGTAAAGCACACTGCCCACCGATGCGGGCTGGTCTTTTAGTCACATGACCGTAGTCTTTTATCTTCTGCCGTTGCGGCTGTGCAAAGCACTCGTCTGCCAATGTCTATGTCTTTCTGACTTCCGATTGGGAGATTTCCCGCCCATATTTTAGGTCATATTTTTTCTGACCCCGATCGACGAAGTGGTTGATTTGCAAAAGAGAGCTTAATGATTATTTCCATTTTCGGTTACATGATTTACAGGTAATGACAGCCTTTTTTGCATGCCTGTAAAATCACATATTTTACAGGCACACATTTAAATTATAGTTTTTTTTATTTCTCCTGTTATAAATAGTTTTTAATAAGATGCTTTTGTTTGTTTGAAATAGGTGGGCATGTCATCGCTATCCTACACAGTTTCAAGACGTGTCTAAAATCCTGGATTTTAGTTGAAATACGTGGTTGTTCATTAGGGACTGGAATTTTGAACCAGCCACGAATTGGACAGTTCCTTTAAGCCAACAAATGTTTCAGGTGTCATAATTAAATGGATCCTCGATTTTGATGATGTTCTCGTCATTTATATTTTTCCAGCAAATGATGAAGTTGTTCCAAACTTGAATGATCTAGATGCTAGATGTCAAATAACAGTTGTTGCATGGACAAACTGACATTTGAAGATAAGAAAGCAGTTACAGAATCGATGATTCAGATTGCAAGTGCACTATTGAAGAAGATGATAATTAAAAAGCATTAAGTCCTAGATGTTCGATAGTTAATGGAATTGATGGTTTATTTTTAGCTTTAGTTGCATACAATGAGGAAGGCAGTTATTAGCCTTTGTTATAAAAACTCTGAAAAACTTATTGTAAGGGAGGATGGAGTGACTGAAGTAAAAATACTTGAAATACTATTTTGATGCTAGTTTTGTTCTTGGCTGAAGTTTTATCTTTGGATCTGGGATGTGACTGGAAATCTCCAAGTTGATATCATGACCGGTATTGTTTTGGATACTCTTTATATTTCAGTATATGATCTTCTATTTTAATATTAATACAGTGTACTTGGTTATGCTTGTGATTATTAATCAGTATTTCACTTTGTCAGCCCAATATTATATTTGAATTAATATGTCATTGTGACTGAATTTACTAGTGTTTCTACTGTAAATTCAAGATATAAGGATATATATTTATGTCTGTTAGATATCATTTGTATTTTTACAGTGATTTCATACTAATCATTATCTCTTATTCAAATATCTGATGTTGGTTATTAGTTATTAATTAATTAGACACTTCAGAAAATTTGAAGTAATTGTTTATCTCAGTTTTTCTGATAAGTTATTTTGTAGTAGAATGGTTTAGTGTGTATGGCTTAAATATTTCTATTTAGATCCTACCCTTTATCTTTCTGTTCATTTTACATTAATTAATAATTAATATAATATTTAAAATCGCTCTCAGCTGAGATAGGATAGATAGGACAGTTAAGATAGTATAGTTATTATTATCATAGTATAGTTACATTTAACAGTTGTTAAATCAAATTTGTGTAATCTTAGAATAATTTTTAAATAGTCTTTACATTCAGAAAACTCTTCAAAAATCAAATACTTTCCTTAAGAAAGCAATTGTAGGATACCTTAGGTAGTTGAAAATAATTTTTAGGGTTTATTTAGACAGAAATAACATTAGGATAGATTTTTTCTGAATTTTAGTTTCTCCTTAAGAGAAAAATTCAGCTGGTAGCAGGACCACAACCTGCGAGATTTTGCTACTCCAAACACACCGGACGCTGCTTTAAGCTGATTGTGTGGGCTTAATATCCTTGTTGGCCTAGGTCAAAAAAGGAAGGCCAACGCCACTCCATATAATCCATAATAGAGTGGGGTTGCAGAAAGGAAGAATAGAATGATCATGGAAGTTGCAAGAGCAATGCTTCATGATCAATATATTTCCATGCATCTATGGGAAGAAGCTTCCAGTACAGTGGTGTATGTATAGAACCATACTCCACACAGAGTACTCGATAACAAGACACCTGAAGAAGTATTTTCCTACAAGAAATAAGAATTCATCCATCTTAGAATATTCGACTGTCCAATGTACATACACATTCTGAAAGCAAAGAGGACAAAGTTAGATCCTTCAGGAAAGAAGGGTATATTTGTCGGATACTCTGAAATCTCAAAGGATTATAGAATTTACTTCCTAGGATTCAAGAATATAGACATCAGCATGGACGTAACATTTGACGAAGACTCAACTTACAACAAATCCAGAAAGAGACCTGCTGAAGATCCTAAAGAAACAAAAGCACCCAGAATTCATGACACAATCATGAACAAAGAAATTCAAGAAGAAGATCGAGAATTAGAAGAAACTCAAGAACTTGTAGATCTGCCTCAGGAGAAGAATCCTCACAAGGGGAAACATGCTTGGGTACAAGACACTATCCAAGGTGCAGAAAGATATGGGGCTCTAGAAGAAAATCACAGAGAAAGAAAAAGGACCAGGTCCTACTCCAGGTATGTAGCCTTATTATGTGAGTTCATCGATAAAGAACCTTCCAACTATGAAGAAGTAGCGGAAAGGAAATAATGGAAGGATTCTATGATCAAAGAGTATCAATCGATCATAAAGAATGATGTCTAGGATGTAGTTCGTAGACCAAAAGGGAAGTCTATTGTAACTTCCAAATGGATCTACAAGATCAAGCATGTTGCAGATGACAGCATAGAAAAATATAAAGCAATATTTGTGGATCGTGGCTTCTCCCAAAAAGAAGGAATAGATTATCAAGAAACTTTTGCACCTATAGCCAGATACACTTCCATCAGATCAGTACTTTCTCTGGATGTAGTGATTAAATGGAAGATACACCAAATGGATGTCAAGACTGCTTTATTGAATGGTGTAGTGGAAGAGGAAGTGTATGTGGAGAATCCAATCAGTTTTGAGACACATGATAGGGACTCTTATGTGTGTAAATTGAAGAAATCCCTGTACAATTTAAAACAAGCACCCAGGACATGGTACAATAGAATTGACAGCTTTGTATCCAATTTAGGCTTTATCAAGAGTAAAGCAGATTCCAACCTTTACTACAAGGTTGAATATGGTAACAAAGTGATACTCCTACTGTATGTAGATGATATTTTTGTGACAGGTATGGATGGGTTGATTTCTGATATGAAGAGGAAGCTTGCTGCCGAGTTCGAAATGAAGGACTTGGGTATGATGCACTATTTTCTAGGCATGGAGGTGTGGCAGAATGCGGACGAAATCTTCCTCGGACAAGGGAAGTATGCAGTAGAGATCTTGAAGAGGTTTGGGATGATGGACTGCAAGGCAATGATGACACCTATGGCATCAAACCTGAATCTATTGAGTGATGCTTCATTAGAATCGGTTGATGCCACAATGTATTGTCAGATGATTGAGTCCTTGATGTACCTGACAAATACAAGACTAGATATTTGCTTTACTGTGAACACCTTGAGTGAGTTTCTGACAGATCCAAGACATGTTCACTTGATTGCTACAAAGCATATTCTAAGCTACTTGAGGGGTATAGTTGATTATGGGCTCAAGTATGAGGCAAATCAGAAGATTAACCTGGAAGTTTATGTTTATTCAGATTGGTAAGGCAATTCCATCGATAGAAAGGGCACCTCAGGGTGTTGCTTCAGTATGGGATCAAGTGTGATCTCTTGGTTTAGTAGGAAATAGTCTTGCGTGGCATTGAGTACAGCTGAAGCAGAGTATGGCGCAGCTTGTTCAGCTAGTTGTGAGGTAGTATGGCTGAGAAATATAATGTCTTATTTATTTGATCTCCACTTAGATGATACTTGTATATATTGCAACAACCATAGTTGTGTGAAGTTGTGGGAGAACCCGATGTTCCATGACAAGTCGAAGCATATCGAGATCAAATATCACTATATCAGGGATATGGTGCAGAGAGGAGCAGTGAAGCTTTAGTATGTTGCAACAGATGAATAGATAGCTAATGTGTTCACTAAGCCATTGGCCAGAGTGAGGTTTGAGTACTTCAAGGAGAAGCTTAGTGTTCTCCAGATCGAGTTTCCCTCCAAAGGGAAGTGACGATTCCATGATCCATTTTGACATGGTGAGAGGATTGGTTCCTTCCATGTCAGATATGATTGCTGAGCCATTCTGATGTGACTGTAGGATGTGTTCATCCCACATGATCAGATATAAGCACTGAATGCAATTCTCTAGGAGAATGGAGGTACCTGGTTAGTTACTAGGAATACTTAGTCTGGGACTGAGAGCCATTTTGATATGACTATAGGATGTGTTCATCCCACATGATCAGATGTAAGTGTAGAGCCATTCTGATGTGACTTAAACATGTGTTCATCCCACATGAACAGATATAAGTGTTGAGCCCTTCTGACATGGTTGATGTGTTCATCCCATGGTCAGATATAAGTGTTGCACCCTTCTGACATGGTTGATGTGTTCATCCCATGGTCAGATATAAGTGTTGAGCCCTTATTACATGGTTATGTGTTCATCTCATGGTAAGATATAAGTGTTGAGCCCTTCTTACATGGTTGATGTGTTCGTCCCATGGTAAGATATAAGTGTTGAGCCTTTTTGGTATGATTCTTGGATGTGTTCCTCCCATTATCAGATGTGAGTGTTGGGCCTTTCTAACATGACTGGATTGGTTCCTCTCATGGTCAAATGTGAGTGTTGGGCATGCCTTTCTGACATGGTGTGGGATGTGTTCCTCTCATGGTCAATTGTAAGTGCTGGACGGGCCATTCTGACTTAGGGTCAGGTATAAGCGCTAAAGAAAACCTACATGGAGGCTAGGCCTACAACCAACATGAAAAAGGGATGGCTCTGTAGAACTTCATGTGATGAGAAGAATCAAGAGATAGCACTTGTGATGATGATCCAATAGAGATGATCCAGATCCAGAGGTGACCAGATCCAGTGATGTTCTAGATCTAGTGATGATGATCCAGATCCAGTGATAACGACTTGAAGATGAAGATGACAAGAACTCGATGATGATCCAGATGATACAAAGAAGAATACTTGTGTTGATAAATTGTGTCAAGAGAACACCTTCCTAGTTAAGAGGCAGTTTTGATGTATTTGTAACTTCAAAATGTATTCACTTGTATATTTTATGTATTGTACCCCAATGTTTATTCCAGGAAGTATCTGTAAGGTATTTGATTCATGTAATGCCCCGATGTTCCTATCGGGAGATTCAATAGTGTAAACAAGTCATGTAAAGTCATTGTGGGTAACCCTCCTATTGATCAAGGGTTAAAGTCCCCGCAGTTGTGGGCCCCTAGGGTTATTAGACTCTCCTGGAGAAGTCGGCCCTAGTGAGTTACTATCAAGTCAAGAATTAGTATAAATAGAGAGTGAGCCTCTATATTTATCACACATTCACTCGCACTTATTTGTAGTGCATAACTGAGAGAGAAGAAGTTGGGACAAGAGAGAGAGATACTACTGTTGTCGAGAGATCATCTTACTATTTTTGGGGTTTTACTTTTGGTGCTGATTCTATACCTGAGGAAGTTGCAGGGTTTTATCCTTTATGGTTTCCCCAAGGAAAAAAATTGTGTTCATTGTCTCTTATGTTTGATTGTTGTGCTTGTTATTCTCTCAAATAAAGATCCTAAGATAATGCTAGTTTAAATGATAAAAATCTAACAGAGGTCCCAACACAGAAAAATCCACTTAGAAGTCTACAGACAAACCTAAAAGTATGCCATCCTAGAACATGATACTTGGACCTAATGTGTTCAAAAAAAAATATTCTGACATGAATAGGGTATCCTTGACAACAGAAGAAATAAGAAATAAACATTACAGAAAAATTAGAAAACAATGGGAAAAAAACAAACTTAAAATCACTTTATCCATTTGAGGACTAAGCCAAGGGAAAAATCCATGTCATTCATTAAAAAAACACTACCAATTCTCGTGAAGTGAAAGAAGAGAAGTAATGTGCATACCTTTGAAGCTTCAACCCATTTGTTATCTATGAATTCAATATGGTGGCGCAGTTTGCCATGATTAAATATCATCTCTTCTTTTTTTTGCAAGAAGTACATTATATACTCGTGATTGATAAGGACCTTCATGACCACACCCATCAGTCTCATAAGCATCAACTTCCTCATACAAAAAACTGATCTTTACTATGCTTTGGAGAGCTTGGTCTTATGTGAAGCTCATATACTCTCTCCCTTAGTTGTTTTTCATCATCCTCATTATTCACAAGGTATATGTACTCCACCAAGTACCTTGCTCCCTACTTTTTTACAAGTGGTGCACACAACCAGGCCCCTCTGAACCCCTCTTCATCGCTGGACACTTTCACAAACCCTACCGATACTCTTTTGGTTGGTCAGAAGTTGGGTGTGGCTTATACTATGAACACTTAAACCAATCATGTCATTATCAAGAGACTCCATTAATCAATGCCAAGCTGTTAAAACTTTGTTTCATATGGAGTTATCTTCAGGTCAAACTATACCCACAATAATTTATATGCTTTTAGTATCATATTTGGTTTTCATTACTATATTTTCATAGGGATACAATGGAAATCTAGAACCGGGTTCGATCCTGAGACCTTCAGATCAAGGGCTCTAGAATTCTTTAAGTAATAAGTTTAGCTTGGGGTTTTGGCTGACTGAAATTGATGGAATGTAGGTTGTGGGAATTGTATATAGTAGCATTAAAGTCCCCACACTGGTATGGACTGCAGGTGGTGGAATCAAGGTAAGTGTCCAGGATTTCCTCCCTTTCAAGAAAAATGGGAATCTTGTATTGCAATATGAAAAGGGCCAAACCCTATGGCAGACGAATACTGTTAATGGTGGTGTTGTTTTTGTTGTTATGCAAGACAATGGAAATTTTTATTTGAATAACAAGAATTCAAGCACTGTGTGGGACACTTTCACAAACCCTACTGATACTCTACGTAGGTCACCATTGCTCAACTTCAATTTATTCTCCTCACTAAACACTACAAAATCAAGGTATGTTCCCACTCTTGCAAAAATTTCTCACTCAAACCTTCACCAATTTACAAGACCTGTGTCTACTCTAATCAAATACTAGTCTTCCATTCCTCCATGCAAAACTGAATTAATCCATCATTCACTAAAACAAAGCTAAAACAACAATAATTCAATGATGGGTATCATGATACAATGAGTATAATTCATGGAGGAAGGAAGAAAAGTCTCATCGATCCTAAGGCTGTGATGTGTTACATTAATTACCCACTTTAGGGTGCATGGTACATTTCACATAGTAATGAAATGGTTAAAATTTGGAATTTGTAACATGAACAAATGTGTTTAAGGGATTGCATGGAATGGAGGCGGGAGGATCATCAACCTTCTTATTCCCCATTAAATTGTGTTGTTACCGAGGCTAGAAAAAGTAGTGAAATTCGGTACGTGTGTGAGATTTCGGTGTGATAATTACTAATATCAATTTATTATTATATGAAATTATTATCCTTCTCATGGTTCAAAATCTAGTACCCAATGCTATATACGTCACCCCTTCGTAAACGTTGGAGGCACAATTCACAATTCAAACGTCAGCGGTTGGTTGGCCAATAAGAGGTTTTATAAATTAACAATTCAAGAAAACATAAATTTATTTTTCTTTGATTATAATGTTTAACGTCGATTTGGAAGAAAATTTTGACAAAAGTACAGATTGATTAATAAAACTAATCTATTCATATATATCTCTGTTGCACAGAGACATAATAATTAAATGAAAAGGAAAATTAAAAAATGGGTAGAATAGAGACCTAATTAAATTATTGTCTTAAAAAATTGTTTCAAAACCACTCCTAGTTTAGTAGTGTATTAAGTGTTTTTTACCATGATAGTTAAATTGGTGTCAATAGCTAAGTTATGACACATGAGGGGGTCTAGAATTTACAAAATTCTAGCATGACAGATGGATTCAAAGACCCCCTGTGAATCTATATATCATGTTAGAATTTAGTAATTTGTACAAATTCATTGTCAAAACTGTAATTTTCCATTGCTGGAGTGACAACTAAAAGTATGGAAAATAATGACCAATTGTTATGTGGTCATTTTTAGTCTAGATATCCCATGACCAAATTTGGTCATTTATCTTGGTATTTTCTAGTTTAGTTTTTTCACGTGACCAAAAGTGGTCATTTATCTTAGTCTTTTTTAGTTAGCTCACTTAAATTTATCAATTCTGGTCATTTATCCTTTGAAAAAAATGTGGTGACCAAAATTTGTGGTCTCCTGGTCACTAATCTCTCATTTTCCACTAGTATTCCTCATCTTTTCTCATCATGAATAATTGTAAAGGGTGACAATAGCCTTGTTGTTGGGCCCTATATGCACCTATATGCATGATATGTGTCGGATTATTTTAGACATATCATCATAAATTCATACATAAAGGGGGTTGTGGGAATATTATAAACCCACTTCATACTTAGGATAAAAATATATAATCATTTTTTATTAAATTCCTACCTACTATCCTAGATAGTTGGCATCCAATTGCACCACTTGGTTAACACTTACCATATATACCCCAGGAGAAACTTTATCCTTATTCTAGTTTGATCATATCCACTTTATTGAGTTCCATAATTAGTAACTGCGACTTCCTGCAGATTATGTCTTTATTCTTCTTCATTCCAACTTTTATGTGGATAAGGTAAAGTTAGTCAACTAGGAAACTACTACCATTTGTTGCTAACCCATCCTCCATTTTTTTCTCTCCATATTCCAATATTAGCATGTTTTTCCATCACTCTTGAAAACTCACTCATGATTTATCCAATTTGTAGGGTCCTTGACATATTTGGAAAGTACTTTAGCCACCTATGGGGGTTTATCATATTTGGTAAGTCAACTTTATGAGCTAGCATGAGATGTCATATCGAAAATATGTTTTTCCTTTATAAGGATGTATTACTATTGTAATAATCATCAATTCATTTGATCAATAATAATTGGTGGATCACTTCTCTTGTGTTCAGTCTCTTTATTCTTCTCTCTATTTTCCTTGTGCATACTTATGAGAATTATCCTTTAGAAATATCTACCTCCTGTTCTTATTCTTTGCATCAAGGCTCTATTTATACATGGTATTACAGCTGCAATTTCTATAGGAACAACATTACCTTCATTTTGTAATTTATAAAGGAAATCAACAACCATGGTTTTTTTACCTGGTTTGTCACAATTGTAATATTGAACTCTTGTAGAAATCAAATCCATCGTGAAATTCTTCCATTGGTTCCTAGTTTCTTCATCAAATATATTATAACATAATGATTAGTGATAATATATATTTTGTATCCCATAATTTAATGCCAAAATTTATTAATAGCATCCACTACTGCAAAGAATTCATTTTTTATCACGGTGAAGTTCAATTTAGTAGGTTCAAGGTTTTTATTAATGTAATAAATAACATAATGGATCTTGTTTCCTTTATTCCCAAAGAAAAAACCCTATAAAAATGTCTGAGGATTCCATACACATGTGAAATGGGAGGGACCAATCAGTCCCCCTTAGTATAGGGGTGTAAGAAAGTTTATTTTTCAAAGTCTCAGAAGCACATTGGCAGTTATCATCTTAGACTAAACTAATATATTTAGACAACAATTTAAATAGTGGGCCAATAATCTGAGAGAATTTGTCAATAAATCTTCTATAGTAACCATCGTGTCCAAGAAATATCCTCACCTAGTTTTGAGCTTTGGGGAATGGTAGCTTCAAAATGACTTGTATTTTAGGAGGAACTATTTCAATTCCACAACAGAGATAACATGTCCTAGAAATACTCCCCTAGTTAACAACAGTTTCCATTACTAATTACTCAAAGAAAGGTTTTCTCTTGCTAGATATAATCTACACATTTTCTATATTTTTGAAAGCTTCCTCATATGTGTCACCATATATCGTAAAATCATTCATGTACATATCTACATAAACATGGATGAGATCTGAAAAGATTCCTAAGACTTCCCTTTCAAAGGTAGTAGTGGAATTACAAAAAATAGAGGGGAGAACATGATAGGAAAAGGTTCCCCATAAGCACAGGGGAAAACATGATAGGAAAAGGTTCCCCATGGCTAAGTAGACATGGTTTTATTTTAGTCCTCCAGTGCTATCTAGATTTGGTTATACCCTGTAAACCCATCCAAGAAAAATATTGCTTCCAAGCAAGGGTATCTAAGACCTAATCAATGAAAGGTAAAGGAAAATTCTTTCATGGTATGCTTATTCAATTCTGATTAATCTATGCATATACACCATTTTACATTCTTCTTGGGGACTACAAATAAAGGTGAAACCCACATACTATCAGATATAGGATAGATGAAGTCAAAATCTTATAGTTTCTACAATTCTGCTTTAACCACTTATTTGAGTGTTGGGTTCATTCTTCTATTGGGTTTCTCAACAAGTTAGGAATATTTTTTGTATAAATATGGTCTAAGCAAGTTTTAGGATGAATACCCTTAATGTTGTTAGAAAAAAAACTTAATGATTACATAAAGTTTGGATCAGGTTTTCTTATTGAAGGTTAGAAAGATGATTTCTAATATGTACAAACATACCTAGTTGAATTTCTACCGAAATACTAAAACAATATTCCTCATACATGGTGGATATAGTAGCACTACAAAATAAAGATAAATTCATCAAACCACTTGTCTCCTATATATCATCTTTCAAAATCTGGTCTAAAGGAAATGAAAATAAATGAAATTTCTCGGAAAAATCAAAACCAAAAAGGAAAGAATTAACCTTATTATATTTGTAGTTTCCTAAAATTTAATTATATCATCCATGTTCCAAATGGGTTGAATTACCTTTTCATCATTGGCTGAATCATCTATCCATAGAAGGTCTTCCATTTCCATAAGGGTTTTTTCACGTGAAAATAATCTTAATTTTTTTACTGCATTCCCTTGAGAGATGATCATGTTACTGGATATACATCCCATAAATTCATTTGTAGTGTCAATTAAAGACCTACCAATGGTAATTGGAATCCCCCCAAGTATGTCTTATGACAACCAAAAAAGCTACTGGATATTCCCAAGAGTCAAGAGATACTATCACATCCTCTAGAAGTCCCTTTGGTTTAATATAAGAGATATGAACAAGTTCAAGGACCATATGGGTTGCACATATATTTAACAAATTCAAGTGCCACATGGTTTCTATAGTAATAAGATTGATTTTTTCTCCAAGTTCAATCAAAAAGTTAGGAAGGAAGACCCCGTCTATTTGCATAGAAACAACATGGTTTCTAGGATCTATGTACTTTTAACTGAATTTTTTACCACTTATCAGATCAACGGTCTCTCCAACAAAGTGGATTGTGGGTGGGTCCTTTATTTTCCTCCATGGGTGTTTTACACATATTTCCTTATTGTTTGGGAACAAATAGGTATGTACTTTAGGTATTGAATTAGATTAATTTAAATACAAACATTCTTAAGTTTAGTGAGTAGGCCATATTTAGGAGAAACCATTAGTTTACTTAATTTTATTCTTCCTGTATAGGGTGGTTCTCTTAATGAGGATGCTTTCTCCTAACGAGTGATTATTTGTTTGGCCACAATTGGAGGTTTATCCCCAATAATTGATTTAGGAACCATATCTTCCTATTCTTCCTCAACAACGATAGGGTTTGAATTTTAGAGCACCTTCCCATAACATAAATGGATATTATATAATCCTACAAGCGTGGTTGTATCTATGGGTAAGGGTTGCAACTCAGCTTGAATAACATGCATATTTGTCTTGTTATTTGGGTTAGCTATAGGTTGCACAAAATATGATTTTTCCTAGGAGGCTACGAGGCAAGAGTTGGAGCTATTGAGGATACATAGTTGATGGTTGATGTTGAGTAGGAATTTGCAAACAAGATCGTGATGGATACTATTGAGGTGGTTGAGGTGAAGGAAGGAAGTGTTCAGGATGCATATGAGGTTTTTTTTTTGCATAGGGTAATGGTATGAAGGAATAGTCTCAAAAATAGACCCTTTCCATCCTTGCTTCCAAGGGTGAGACTCAGATGGTTGTTGGGGCCATGCCTGCCAAGGGGATGTTTGATTCCATGTATAATGATTCCCTCATAAACATGCATAATTTTAAATAGTAGGATCAGTATGCATACCTTATGGATGATTTTTCCATGGTATTTTAGCTTGTAATGTACATTGTTTCTCTATGGCCTCCTCCTCTCCTTGGTATAGTTATTTTAATACAATCAATGGAGGGAGCTGATATGTAGGATGGTCATCTACATAAATGACACAAATAGAAACTTTATTCAAAGGAAAATATTTTAATGGATTCTTGTTAGGATTTTTAGAACAAAGAATAGCTAAGGCTGCATTCTCTTCATCTTGCATCTTTTTATCCTAGAATGCAGGGTACCCATAAGAAGCTTCTACCCAATTATGATGCAATGGGAGTGCACTAGTGGGAAAAAAATAGGAATGCACATGCACCCTTGGACGCGTGCATGAGTTCCTACTTCGTCAATGGTGAACCTCCACGTAGGATTTCCAATGCGGACAATAGGAGTGTGCACGCACCCCTAATGACGTGCACACGTGTATGGGTGTGCATGCGTCCCTGGACACACGTGCATGTTTTGTGCATACGCATACAGGGACGTGTGCATGCCCCTATGTTAAAAAAAATAGTGAACAGTTTTGTTTCATTCACAAATGACCTGCGAGTGCATAAGCTACCAAAAACGATGTCCAAGGAAGCCAAAACGACACCCACGAAGCCAAAAAGAAGTGTCCAATCAGCTTAAAACGAAACCCACGGAGTTGCAGTAAGGTAGATGGAGTAGTATTTACATTTTTTTTGTTTTTTTTAATGTTTTTTATTGTTTTTCAAATAAAATATAAAATTAAAAAAAATTGCAAATGAATTGAAATGGAAAAAATTTGCTATTGCAGATACAAATTACCTAAACATAATGACAAATACCAATGAACCATCCCAACAAAGGAGTGAAATAAACCAATCATAGGACCCAATAAACCCTGAATTAAACAAAGAAAACCTTGAAGATGGATTTGGTGAACCACTAGAAAAACCCGAAGATGAATTACATGTGGATTTAAACCAGTTAACAATATTTAGTGATGACCTGAAGAACACCAGGGAACCCTCTCGGGTTTTTCTCTCCACATCACTACAAAACATAATAGAGTCTATCAACATTTCCCACAGTGAGATAACCAATTTGAGCCAATATAGGGCTTGAATGAGAGAACATTATGGCAATGGTATATCCAAAGAAGATATAAAAAACCTGAATATCACAGAATCCCAATTGTGGTGCAAATTTACAGATCCGAGAACAGGACAGCCTCCATATGTAAGGAAGAGGCGAGTTTACATGGACTGGTGTAATTACCAGACATGGAGAGAAAAATGGAGGAAGATATGGTTCATTTTTTTTTACAAGCCTCAATGCAACAATGTTAAGGTCCCACAGTATTTTCTCAAGAAACTATGGGATGAGTTTGTGTTAAGGTTCCATGTGAGCTACTTTGACATCACCAAGTTCCAGGGCGTCGGTTTTGACTCATCCTAAGATCAACCTCACGGCCATCAGTACCCACTCAAAGGACCTCCTGCACCTAGGAGAGAGCCAAACTCACTTCCTCAACCCCCTCTGTTAGGTAGCGGGATAGATAAGATCCATGATTCCATTAGACATGCCACATGGCACCTTCTTAGGCATACCACATTTATGGCTATGTCCTCACAAAGAAAGCAGGACCACCCCGAGAGACACACTTCTGCACAATATACTAGTGGTGGGGGAGGGAGAGCAGCTACAAGTGGTAGCCAGGATGATCCATCCATCTTGACAGGACCAGTGTCACATCATTGTTCTCGTTGTGGGCATCCATGCCATGTTCCCATGCAAGAGCATAACATAGAGAGCTACCTACACCAAGTTAGTTATTGTTTTATTTAATGTTCAATTATTGATTATACATTATGCAATCTCATAATTTATAATAAATTTAACTTAGAATCATATATTGATGACTTGATTTGTTTTAATGTACAACTATTCAATGTTGAGGCTCCAATAACCGGATGGGAGGAAGATGGTTTCTTCAACATAGATGGAGCCATGGTAGTTGTAGAGGACATCGTGGCGCCATAATTTTTCTTGTTAGTAGTTAATCTTGTTGTCCAATGTAGTTAATATTTAGTAATTGAATCTAAATATTTTTGTGTTTTCATAGGTGTCTGTAGGAGTGAGTGACCATCCATCCCCACCGGGGATCAACACATCCCCTCATCAGTAGGTATCGTGTAATAAAGTATAAATTTAATTTAAGTTTTGATGACATAGCTTTGTATATTTTTATTTTATATGTAATAATATATGAGGCCATGAATATGTATGCATTTCTGAGTACATAGGCACATCGGTGTCACTATCTCTCCATCATTTTCCTTTTTCCCACCATATATGCCAGGTGTAGCCCCTGGCATACATGTTCCTTTCCCTGCATTCCTCCCCACCTTGTTCCATCCATCCCATGCCTCCCACCCATCTCCCCCCTCTTCATCACAACCTTCTCTCACTCCCCCTCGCCTCGCCCATCCACCCCCTCCCTTGCAATTTCCCATGTTTCCACCCTCCCCCCTATGACCATGATACACCATCCATAAAAATTCACCCATCCCTCCACCCCATCCCAGACCTCATCCCCGTGGCCCATATTCCCCACCACCCTTGTTTCCTCTTCCAGGGTGTCCCATTCCATTCTACAACCAGTTGGGGTTTATCGTCATACATCACTACTTCTCCCACTCTAGTCCACGCCCTCTCACACCGTGCCCCCTAGTTTTTTAGAGAACGTCAATGTGGCTACATCCACCCTAGCATTAGAGAAGGTTGTCCAACCAACTGCTCCACCTGCTACCCTCGAGGACCATCCGACTGCTCCACCTACCAACCCTCAGGATCAGCATGTTGTGTTCATGGTGAGATTAATTAGTTTATGAAAATCTCATGCAATATTAACAAAAATTAACATAGGAAGTAAATTTTATGAGTTATCTTATTGTTTAAATGTTGCAGGGTGGCATTTCCAAGAGACTTGGATCACGGAGGAGGGTAGCCCGCTCAACACTTACGGTCTCGTCTGAGGTGACTTATTTAAGATTTGAAAACTTAATTTTTTATTTTTAAATTATGTTTTATACTTGTATAATTTCCTATAGGAGTTCACATTTTATTGTTGTCATTTGATATCCCAAGGGGAGGTGGTTGAAGCAACCAAAAGAACTGAGCTTCCTCTAGCTCGAAGAAGAGGAAGATCGATTTTGGAAGTGCACCTGGGAGCTCCAAGGGTGGGCAGGAGGATTGAGATACCCTCCCATGTACACAAGCCATGATTTGGAATTTTGGCACGAGTTTCCATATTTTTTATAGGGAATGAATTGCCATATTTTGTATAGGGCACGAGCTGCCATATTTTGTATAGGGCACGAGTTTCCATTGTATAGACATTGGGAATGATGTTACATTTTTCACTACTACTGTATATGATTGGAAATTTGTGTATATGAATATATCATTTTGCACTTATTTATATTAATTTTCCTTTGATTACATACTTGCATACAATATGTTGAATGCAATAGTAGATTACAGATGATGTGCTTGCAATACTTGTTGTTTATGAAGCAATAAAGTCTGTATGTCCACAATAAATTGCATAAAATTTTTAACAATGTAGGCTAGTTAACAAAAAAAATACACAACTACATAAACGTGTACAATAGCAATGATAATTTTAAATACCAAATACCTGATCTTGTAAATCATAGTGCAAATATCTAGCTTGGCCCTTCACCCCTCATCCCTTCCATCTGTTGTCTTGGCTTATCATACCTATCTCCATCCTTGTTATTGCAGACCTAAACCCTAAGGACCTAGACCTAAGTAAACACCTAACCTAAAACTCTATATTTCTACCCTTCCAAACCCTTCCTTCCTTATCCATCTCCTAACCTACCCGCTTACCTTCCCACCTCTCCTCTCTCATTTCCTAACCCTAATATTCAAATCTCATACTCCTATCCTCAGCCTATAGGATCGGACCCTGGCCCCCTTTCAAAACCCCTTCTCTAGCCTTAGCATCCCTCCTAGGACTCTACATATCATTGACATTTCCAGCCATACATAAGAAGTTTTGATAGTGATCTACAAGTACATTTGCACTACTAAAATACCAAAAAGACCCTTAAAAAACATGTACTAGATACCATCTTTGTTGAGGACTATCATATAGGTACTTGTTGGAACTCTTGGCTTGACTAGAAATTACTATTTGGGATAGACATAGTAAAATTTGTCTTGGATGGAAAATACATTTAGTTTGATAGTCCCATTCATTGACCAAGTTGGAATTGACAATACTTGTAGTCCACTTGAATTTACCTAACAATTGTCTTCCTAATTGCAAAATTCAAATTGACATAGTTATTGCATCTTTACTTTGACTGGAAGTAACAATTTGGGATAGTCATACTTGGTTGAAATTTATCGTTGGTTAGATACTCTTTATGGTTTATCATGCACAATTTTCAAAAGTTGATGTTAATCAATGGGGAAAATTTAACCCTAACAAGGAAACTATTTTGACTTGGCTGGAAATCATTCTTAGTTTGGCAGTCCTATCTTCATGAAAAGTGGATTGATTGGGGTCTATGTCAATGCATGTTGGTTGCAAAAGAGGTTGAATTTGTATGATATGATGATAATGTCCCATCAACACCACTAACATGCTTCAACCACATGCATAATTGAAAGGAAAATTACATCCAATGTTATTCCCAATCACCCAACCAACCATTAAATAAAATATTGAATCATCCTATAGTGTTTGACCCCCCACTTTCACAAGAAATATTCATTATGGTTATTGGCTTGCAAGCATATATTCTAGGTATATGGTTTATTCTAGCTACATATATTCTAGGTATATGGTCTATTGGTTTCTAGTTAAGTGAGACCAACAAATCTAATTATCTAAACCTAATGAGTTCATAAAACTCTACTTTGTAGTTGTATGTGTAAAATGTGTAAACACTATTTTTTAGGTTTGTGGTTTGTAGTTCATGAAACACTATATTTTTTTCTATTTTCTCTTGTATATTAGGTATATGGTCTAAGTGTGTGTAAACAAGTGATAATAACATAGAATTTGATCTCCATGTATTTGAATTTCTTTCAATTCATGAAACCCTAGTTGGCTTGATACCTATAATCCATCTATGTGTCTCTACTTCTATTTCATACAATTATTTGTTATACTTGTAATTAATAAAGCCTTAGTTTCTTTGTTGTAGTGAAGTTACATATCTTCTAGGTAAATGTTATATTGGTTTCTAGTTGAGTGACACTAACAAATATAATTATCTAAACCTATTGAGTTCATAAACCTTGGTTTTTAGTTCTATGTCTAAAATGTGTGAACCATAGTTTTTAGGTTTGTGGTTTGTAGTTCATGAAACCCTAGCTATGTTGTAGTGCAGGTACATATATTATAGGTATATGGTCTACTATCTTCTAGTTGAGTGAGACTAACAAATATAATGATATAAACCTAATGAGTTCATAAACCCTAGTTTGTAGTTCTATGTCTAAATTTTTGAACCCCAATTTTGTTTTCTATTTGTGCATGTAGCTTAGGTATATGGTTTAAGTATTTCTACATAACTAAGACTAACATAGAACATGATCTCTATGTATGTGAATTTATACTTCATAAAACCCTAGTTTGTAGTTATATGTGTAAATTTATAAACCCTAGCTTTTAGGTTTATGATTTGTAGTTCATGAAACCCTAGTTTTTTTGCTATTTTCTCTTGTATCTTAGGTATATGGTCTAATTGGTTCTACATAAGAGAGACTAAAATAATACATCATCTCTATGTATGGGAAATTCTTTCAATCCATGAAACCCTAATTGGCTATATATACTTGTAATTCATGAATGAGTTTTTAGTTCTAATTCATACAATTATGTGTTTCTACTTGTAATTCATGAAACTCTAGTTTCTTTGTTGTAGTGTAGGTACATAGATTCTAGGTATATGGTCTATTGGTTTCTAGGTAATGGTTTTCCAAGAGACCAACGGAATCGACATTTCGTCGATCTGACCTCTAGTTCTTGAGTTATGTCTAGTTGAAATTCGCATGAAAATGTCGTTCACGGACACTTGGTGACTCTCGGTCCGGGAGCGAAAAAACAAACAGAGCAGAAATTGCATGTCGTTGGCTCCGACAAGTGTGTATGGGAAATGTCGATATGGGAACACTACCAAGACTGGCATGGTGGAGGGATTTTTAGAGTTGACCCACCAATGTGAGAGTTGAATTGAAGGAAACTCACCAAAACCCTAGTTTACAAAACCGATGCACAATGAAGTCACTGTGACATGAAAACGTGGTGGAGAGGGACCCTAGAGGTAATCGCATGCTAGGAGACCAATGGAGTTGAAGTCTCATCGATCCTATCTACAGTTTCTAAGCTATTTCAAGTTGAAAGTCACATGAAAATGTCGTTCAGGGACACTTAGTGACTCTCGGTCCGGCATCGATACACCAATAGAAAGTTTCATTAAAGAAAACAGAGAAAAACCGTAGTTTACGAAAGCGATGCACAATGAAGTCTCTGGGCCATGATGTTGGAGTAGGGTCCCGCAGCTACAGGAGAAGCTTCCATTTTGGTGGATAGATAGTTTTGGTGAAGATATAAGAGATAAGGTAAAGATACAACGTCGTAGCATGTTTCTAGCTGCAGATCAGAGCCAAAAACTGTGACTATCGGGACAGAGAAGTCAAAGAAGACAACAGTACCTGAGCGACCGAGAAGAGAGAGCTCACCCACTGCATTCAAGGCAGTGGTGGAAGACAGGAGGGCTCATCTACCCTCATAAAGGAAAAGGGGCAATGAGGCCAAGGTATTGAAGACGAAGGATAGAAAAGGAAGCGGCACCCAGTACCCATGATCAGCGCTGGGAAGCATGGAAGACTGCAAAGAGCTGTGGTGTGACGGAAAGCGGTAGTTCAAGTACAGATAGACCGAATGTCATAGTTATTGTTTTTGGGTTACTGTTGGGATAGGACCACAGTGTTATAATGGTGAGACCTTCGGGCCGCCTATAAAGGGATGTATTTTGTATTGTAAAAGGTTAGCTAGTTAGTCAGTTAGCTCACAGTTATTCTGTATCGTAATAGAGTTGAGCTTTGGTTCTGCTATTCAATCCATAGTTACCTTACTGTAACCAGTAGCCCATTCCAGGATTATGTATGTAACAATCCACAGGGATTGGCAGAGAGAGAGAGAGAGAGAGAATATTGTAAGAAGGAAATATAGAGAAAGAGAAGAGATCTAGGAGAGAAGGGCTCCCGGCAGTGAGTGCAGAGTTACCCAGAAGATCTCTAGCTGCATAATAGGTTGCAGCAGAACTGTGTACTCTCTCAAGATATAATAAACACAGTTCTGTGGACGTAGCTTCTACCCTGGAAGTGAACCATGTAAAACCAGTGTGTTATGTGATTATTTCATGTGATTGTGCTTTACTTAGTTGATATATGTTATCTGTTACATGAATGTTGTATCTCAGTTAGTAAATGTATGTATGTCCTCATTCAGTTACAGCATTATTGAAGGTTAAAGGTGGATTTACATGTATCAAGCGTCTACATATGAGTTTATCAGTGCTTGTTTCACACAGTACTAAGTCATTCTGTTAAAGTGTTTCCAGTATACTTATTCGGCCAGTTAATTATAGTTGAGGTAGAGTGTGTTGAACTGTGGAAGTTCAAGTCAGAGTGTTTACTATCTTGTTGAAAGTTAGCCAAGTCATTTCACCCAGTGAGATAGCCTTTGGACCGTGAGGGTTGCAGTGGGCCGTACTATAGAATATATCGCGTTGACAGTAGGTGATATCGCATCGTCAGAGGAGTTGCGGTGTGAGATTTGTAGAGCGTGGGTTAAGTGGAAGGGAGAGTTGCACACCGCCCGAGTAGCTGCGATGCGATAGGAGTCCTTCCCCTGTCAGAACCCACGAGTAAGAGAGAACCAGGCGTCGCAGAGAGATATCACTAGCTAAGAAAAACTTCGAGACCCTAGGATGCTACAAAACCTAGTTGAGGACACCTGAGTCTTCGGCCAACCCATAAGATCACTTCGGGTGAGACTTCAGGCCATTTTGCGGTCTGTCGCCGAAAGGGCCAATGAGCTAGGGGTATTGTTGGTATATTTATAATAGTAAACCCGGGTCTATCCAGATAGCCAACACATGAAAACATGGTGGAGAGGGCCCATAGAGGTAATATAATTCCAGGATACCAATGGAGTCGGTAGCTCATCGATCCGACCTTTCGTTGCTGAGTTATGTCAAGTTGAAAGTCGCATGAAAAATGTCATTCAGGGACACTTGCTGACTCTCGATCTAGGAGCAAAAAACCAAACAAAGAAGCAATATTGCATGTCGTTGGCTCCAAAAAGTGTGTATGGGAAATTTTGATATATGAACACTACCAATACTGGTTAGTGGAGGGTTTTGCAGATTTGACCCACCAATGCGAGAGTTGCATTGAAGGAAACTGAGCAAAACTCTAGTTTACAAAACCAATGCACAATGGAGTCATTGGTCCATGAAAATGTAGTGGATTTGGACCCTAGAGGTAATGGAATGCCAAGAGACCAATGGACTCGATGGCTCATCGATCCGACCTCCAGTTTCAGATTTATGTCAAGTTGAAAGTTGCATGAAAATGTCATTCAGGGACACTTGGTGACTCTCGATGCGGGAACGAAAAACCAAATGGAGCAACAATATTGCATGACCTTGGATCCAAAAAATGTGTATTGAAAATTCCAATATGGGAACACTACCAATACTGGCACGGTGGAGAGTTTTGCAGAGTTGACCCACCAATGCGAAAGTTGCATTAAAGGAAACTACGAAAAGCACTAGTTTCTGAAACCGATGCACAATGAAGTCATTGGGCCATGCAAACACGGTGGATAGGAACCCTATACGTAATGGCATGCCAGGAGACTAATGGAGTCAACGGATTCTCGATCTGACCTTCAGTTTCTTAGTTATGTCGAGTTTAAAGTCACATGAAAATGTCATTCATGGACACTTGGCGACCCTCGGTCCAGGAGTGAAAAACCAAATGGAGCAGCAAGATTGCATGTAATTATCTTTGAAACATTTGTATGGGAAATTTTTATATGGGAACACTATCAATACTAGCATAATGGAGGTTTTTGCAAAGTTGACCCACCAATGCAAAAGTTGCATTGAAGGAAACTGAGAAAAACCCTAGTTTATGACACCAATGCACAATGAAGTCTCTGAGCCATGAAAATGAAATGGAGAGATCCCCTAGAAGTAATTTCCTACCTAGAGACCAACAAAGTCTAATAATTTTCAATCCAACCTCAGGTTTTCGAGTTATGTCGAGTTGAAAGTCGCATGAAAATTTCATTCAGGGACACTTGGTGACTCTTGGTCCAGGAGAAAAAAACCAAACAGAGCACCAATGTTGCTTATCATTGGATCCGACAAGTGTGTATGGGAAATGTTAATATGGGAACACTACCAAGAATGGCATGGTGGAGGGTTTTGCAAATTTTACCCACTAATGTGAGAGTTGCATTGAAGGAAACTAAGTAAAACCCTAGTTTACAAAACCGATGCACAATGAAGTCATTGGGCCATTCAAGCATGGTGGAGAGGGCCCCTAGAGGTAATGGTATACCATGAGACCAACGGATTAAACATCTCGTCGATCTCACCTCCATTTTCCTAGTTATGTGGAGTTGAAATTCGCATGAAAATGACATTTAGGTACACTTAGTGACTCTTGGTACGAGAGAGAAAAACCAAAGGGAGCAGCAAGATTGCATGTCATTGGCTCCAATAAGTGTGTATGTGAAATTTACATATGGGAACACTAGAAATACTCACACGGTGGAGGGTTTTATAGAGTTGACCCACCAATCCCAAAGTTGCATTGAAGGAAACTGAGGTAAACTCTAGTTTACAAAACCAATGAAAAATGAAGTCACTAGGCCATTAAAACCTGATGGAGAGGTCCCACTAGAGTTATTGGCATGTCAAGAGACCAATGGAGTCGAAGATTCATCGATCCGATGTCCAGTTGTTGATTTATGTCGAGTTGAAAGTCGCATGAAAATGGGGTCCATGCAACCCTTGAAATGGTGCATCGACCCTACAAAACCCTATGCTCAGCAGCCGGGGCTGGATTTCCCATGGAGACCATGCCCAAACACACCTGTAGGAGCCACAAAATCAAAAATCACCACTTGTTTTTGTTTTTGGACCCTGGCCTTGAATTGGCAAGGCATCCCTAAGAAAATTTTGCAGTCCTACTACAACTTGCAATAAAACATTGGGCAAGGATTCGATGGAAGAAACTTTAGTTCCATTAGGATCATGGCATGGGATTATGGTCACGGTGTCCTCTCTCTTGACTTTGCATCACCCGAGCATACCTTCAGGCCAAATTTTGAAAACTAGGGTTTTTCCTGAGTGGGGTCCATTCATCCCTACAAATGGTGCACCAGCCCTGCTTGACCCTATGTCAGGAGGCCAGGGTTGGCATGCCCATGGAGGCCATGCCCAAACACACATATAAGAGTCAACAGATTCAAAAATCACCACCCAGTTTGGTTTTTGGACCTCGAGCTTGAATTGGCCCAAGCATCCCTAAATGGATTTTGCAGGCCTACTACAACTCTCCATAGAACATTGACCGGGGATCCAATCGACGAATCGTTGGTTCTATAGGTCTCGTGGCATGGGATTATGGCCAAGGTGGCCACCCCCCCTGGCTCCGCATGGCCCAGGCATGCCTCCAAGACATATTATGTAAACCAGGGTTTCACCCCAATGGAGTGTAAGTGTAATTACCCAATCTAACAGAGTACTTCTTAAAAAAATTTATATTTAATTTAAATATGTGAGAAGTGTGTGAAAGGAGGTGACGGTGCTGCATGGACTTGCTTACAACTGATTCTGATAACACACAGCGATCCGCACAAAGATATTTAGTACGAGATGTCTTCCCAATCGCATTAAAAGAATATTGGATATTTCTAACTATATGATTGTTAGCCTCTGAACTTCTAACCATCTTTATGCCCAGAATTACCATAACAAAAACTAAACAATTTTAATTTAACAAACATAGTAATAATTGACATTTACCTGCATCACCTTTCGAGTCAAGATATTCATTTATTAATTTGCTACATTTCCAATCGATAGTGTGTTTGCGCAACTTACCTTCAAGGCCTGATAGACAACTTTCATCCACATGGATACATCTAGGATTCTTTTTTCTTGCACTAGACAGTCAAGGTAAGTAAGGTGGACATGAGCTACGAATCCTAGGGATTCTTTGTTGTGGGATTCATTCACATGTTGGTCCATATTGGGAGTGTGCTCGACATGGTTGTGGTATTCCTGGAGAGATTGCAAATTAATCATTGCTCCTAGGTACAATTCTTGATACTCAACATCTCTCAATATACCTATGTCTTCAAGAGCTTCAACATGGCTCGTTGATGGATTGTTGGTTGGAGACTGTATTGATGTTGGAATTTGATTTGGGCCTATTGGACGCAGCCGCTTCAAGAAGCAACAAATAAGGTATTAGTTCCATTATACAAGAAACATGATGCACTCCAACATAATTAACTAAATTATAGATATGTTAGTATGGAAATTATTCTCATTGATACATAAACTCTGATTAAAGGTTTTTCTTTATGTTCGAACTAAATTTTCATTTCTATACTCTATTTGAGTCAACTAAAGAGAGCCATGTTGGCAGGTATTACATCTATAGGAGTATGGCTTCCTTTGTGTTCAAAAAGTATTGGAAGTCACAAGAAGATGAGTGAAATATTCTTCATTTCCAACACCTTCAGACGAGATGGCATTACACATAATATGCCACATTATTTGTGAGGGAAGACACAAGTTGGTGTTTGAATGACTTGGGAATAAATTGACTAAATTACACTCATTAAGTTACACTAACTAAAGAGAACAAATTCACTAATTACACAATGAGCAGGTTACAAATATCCCAAAAAAAGGAGAAATCATTGAGGTAGAGGCATTCATGTCAAGCTGAAAGGCATGTTATGATAAATGTATCATGAAGAGGAGAGAATGGTAAATTTGTTGAACTATTCAATATGGACCCTCTCCCATGATCTCCTCCAAGGTTTTTATACAAATTTAAGAGTCTCAAGAGAGAACCTCATATATGCCATCCTTGTGGGAAATCAAAATATATTCATGTGCAAATGATTATTCGTCTACATTGCATACTTCATCTTGTATAGAGAATATGAACAAATTGGTAAACTATTCAATATGGACCCTCTCCCAGGATTGCTTCAAAAAAAAAAATTTGAATTGAAGAGTCTCAAGAGATAACTTCATCTATGCCATCATTGTGTGAAATCAAAATATATTCATGTGCAAATGTATATTAGTTAACATTGCATACTTCATCTCGTATGGAGAATATGAGACTTGTTTAGATGTGAAGTTGGGAATTCTTCTTGTGAAATTAATTATTGTCTATGAGAGAGATATTGTTTTAGACATATGATAAAACATAAATCAATGAAATGATTTGAAAGCTTGTGAATGAAAACAATTATTTACAATTCACCATACCTATTCAAAATGATCTCTTCTTGCAATGAAAACTTGTAGTTTGAATGTATCCACTAAATTTTAAGACCACTAAATATGTTTGTTAGATTCCAAGAGTGATCTTCTATCCAATAGATTAAAGAGTTTCCAATTGATGATTGTGTGTGAGCCAAATTGCAAATTTTTGGAGCAAAAAATGCACGAACAGTTGTAGAAAACCCGTGAAAATTGGTAGGAACCCAAGGAATCTAGATATGTGTTTTTTTTAACTAGAAACAGGTGTGTGCAGGCGTATTTATGAGCACGCACACATGTATAAGAGCGCGCACGCATCGATACGAGCACACACATACCAATGCGTATGTGCATACACATGTGTGCGCGTTGTTGCCTAACATTTACAGCATTTACTCACTAACATTTATCCCATTTAATGACTAATGGTCTTCAACAATGTCTTGGTATTCACACATGTACAAGTATTTTTACAATATAGTCTTCAACACTACTTTCTTATTAGGACCATGGGTGCAATTATGAGGTCTTAAGCTCGTTACCTATGGCTAATCGAGGGTAATGGAGGCCTCCAACACTGACCAACGATGGGTGTCAGGGTTTAAAATTTTTTTAGTGGTGACCATGGTTAATAACACATGGCCTTAAGCCCTAGCACGATAATAGCGACAACGACGACCATGGTCATGACAGTAGAAATAATGGAGACCATGGTCAATAACGCATGGTAAATAACACCATTTTCAATTACACAATCCTCATAATCATCATATTCATCATCGTAATCATCATCATCATCATCATCATCATCATAATCATCATCATCATAATCATAGTCATCATGATCATCATCGGCATCATCATCATCATCGTCATCATCATCGTCGTTGTCATCATCATCATCATCATCCCCATAATCATCATCATCATCATCACCATCATTGTTCATCATCATCATCATCATCATCACCATCATCATCATCATCATCATTGTTCCACATCATCATCATCATCATCATCATCCTCATCCTCATCATCATCATCATCATCATTGTTCAACCTCATTTTCATTGTCATCAACATCATCATAATCATCATCATCCTTATCATCATCATCATCATCATCATCATAGTCATCATCCTCATCATCAACCTCATCCTCATCCTCATCATCATTATCATAGTCATCATCCTCATCATCAACCTCATCCTCATCGTCCTCATCATCATCAGTGTTCCTCATCATCGTCATCATCATCATCATCCTCATCATCATTATCACCATCATTGTTCATCATCATCATCATTGTCGTCATCATCATCATCATCGTCGTCATCATCGTCATCATCATCCTCACCATCACCATCATCATCCTCATCCTTGTCATCATCATCATAGTCATCATCATCATCATTGTCATCATCATCATCATTATCATCACCATCATAGTCATGATGATAGTCATCATCATCCTCATCATCGTAATCATCATCATAATCATTGTCATCATAGTCATCATAGTCATCCTCGTCGTCATCATCATAGTCATCATCGTCATCATCATCATTATCATCATCCTCATCCTCATCCTCTTCATCATCATAATAATTTTTCCTCATCATCGTCATCATCCTCATCTTTATCATCATAATCGTCATCCTCATCCTCATCATCATCATCATAGTCATCATCCTCATCATCATCATTGTCACCACCACCATAATCATCACCATCATAATCATCATCATAGTCACCAGCATCCTCATCATTGTAATCATCATCATAGTCATAGTATTCATTATCATCAACATCGTCATCGTCATTATCATCGTCATCGTCATCGTCATCGTCATCATCATCATCATCATCACCATAGTCATCATTGTCATCATCATCATCGTCACCATCATCATCATCATTATCATCATCATTGTGCATCATCATTGTCATGGCCATCATCATCATCATCAACATCATCATCCTCGTCATCATAATCATCATCATCATCATCATAATCATCATCATCATAGTCATAGTCATAGTCATCATGATAATCATCATCATCATTATCTTCATCATCTTCATCATCATCATCACCACCATCATTATTCATCATCATCATCATTGTCATCATCGTCATCATCATCATCATCATCATCATCCTCATCATCATTATCATAGTCATCATCCTCATAATCATCATTGTCATCATCCTCCTCATCAGCATCATCATTATTCAGCATCATCGTCATGGTCATCATCATCATTCTATTGAAAATGCTTGAAAATAAAATCAAAGCAAAGTTTCAACTAAACCTATCGTCATCATCATCATGGTTCCTCATCTTTGTCGGCATCATCATCATCCTGATTATCATCATCACCATCATTATTCATCATCATTGTCGTCATCATCATCATCCTCCTCCTCCTCCTCCTCCTCCTCCTCCTCCTCATCCTCCTCCTCATCATCATAGTCATCATCATTGTCATCATCCTCATCATTGTTCATCATCATTGTCTTGGTCATCATCATCATCATCATCATCATTGTCGTCATCGTCATCATCATCATCATCATCATCATCATCATCATCCTCATCCTCATCCTCATTATCATCATCATAGTCATCATCCTCCTCATCATCATTGTCATCATCCTCATCCTCATCATCGTCATTGTTCATCATCATCATCATTGTTCCTCATCATCATCATCATCGTCATCATCATCCTCCTCCTCCTCATCGTCATCATCATCACCATCATTATTCATCATCATTATCATCGTCATCATCATCGTCATCATCATCCTCCTCATCATCATCATAGTCATCATCATTGTCATCATCATCACCATCATTGCTCATCATCATCGTCATCGACATCATCATCATCCTCCTCCTCCTCCTCCTCATCATCATCATCACCATCATTTTTCATCATCATCGTCATCGCCATCATCATCATCATCGTTCTCCTCCTCCTCCTCATCATCATCAGCATCATCCTTCTCCTCATCATCATATTCATCATCCTCATCATCATCATCATAATCATCATCCTCACCCTCATCCTCATCATCATAGTCATCATCCTCATCATCATCATTGTCACCACCATTATCATCATTGCCATCATAGTCACTATCATCCTCATCATCGTAATCATCATCATAGTCATAGTATTCATTATCACCATCATCATTGTCATCGTCATCATCATCATCATCAGCAGCATCATCATCATAGTCATCATCGTCGTCGTCATCATCTTCACCATCATCATCATCGTCATGGCCATCATCATCATCATCAACATCACCATCCTTGTCATCATAATCATCATCATCATCAAAATCATCGTCATCATAGTCATAGTCATCGTGATAATCATCATCATCATCATCACCATCCTTGTTCATCATCATCATCGTCATCATCATCATCATCATCATCATCCTCATCCTCATCATCATCATTATCATAGTCATCATCCACATAATCATCATTGTCATCATCCTCCTCATCAGCATCATCATTGTTCATCATCATCATTCCATTGAAAATGCTTGAAAATAAAATCAAATAAAAGTTTCAACTAAACCCATCATCATCATCATCATTGTTCCTCGTCATTTTCATCATCATCATCCTCATTGTCATCATCACCATCATCGTTCATCATCATTGTCGTCGTCGTCATCATCATCATCATCATCATCATCCTCATCCTCATTATCATCATCATAGTCATCATCCTCATCATCATCATTGTCATCATCCTCATGATCATCATCATCATTGTTCATCATCATCGTCATGGTCATCATCATCATTCCATTGAAAATGCTTGAAAATAAAATCAAACCAAAGTTTCAACTAAACCTATCATCATCATCATCGTCGTCATCATCATTGTCATCATCCTCATCATCATCATTGTCATCATCCTCATCGTCATTGTTCATCATCGTCGTCATCGTCATCATCGTCGTCGTCATCATCATCATCATCATCATCATCATCATCAATCTCATCATCATCATCATCGTAGTCATCGTCCTCATCATCATTGTCATGGTCATCATCATCATTCCATTGAAAATGCTTGAAAATAAAATCAAAGCAAAGTTTCAACTAAACCTATCATCATCATCATTGTGCCTCATCATCATCGTCGTCATCATCATCACCATCATTGTTCACCATCAGTTTCATCATCATCATCATCATCATCACCATCATCCTCATCATCATCATCATAGTCATCATCCTCATCATCATCATTGTCATCATCATCACCATCAATGTTCATCATCATCGTTATCGTCGCCATCATCATCATCATCCTCCTCATCATCATAGTCATCCTCCTCCTCCTCCTCCTCATCATCATCATCATAGTCATCGTCCTCATCATCATCATTGTCATCATCATCATCATTATCATCACCATCATAGTCATCATCATCCTCATCATCGTAATCATCATCATAATCATACTATTTGTTATCATCATCATCATCGTCATCGTCGTCATCATCATCATCATCATTGTCATATCATCATCATCATCATCTTGATCATCATCCTCATCATCATCATCACTGTTCATCATGATGGTCATGGTCATCATCATCATGGTTATCATCATCATCATCAACAACAACAACAACAACAACAACATCCTCATCATCGTAATCATCATCATCATCGCCATCATCATCATCATCCACCTCATCCTCCTCCTCATCATCATAGTCATCCTCCTCCTCATCATCATTGTTCATCACCATCGTCATGGTCATCATCATCATTCCATTCCAAATGCTTGAAAATAAAATCAAAGCAAAGTTTCAACTAAACCTATGTGTGCACATGTGTTTAACACATACGCACTCAGAAGCACGATCATGCTTCAACAATGTGCACGTTACTTTTTAGATCTATGCGCACGCGTGACTTAAATTTAGAATTTCGGTGGGCACCTTTTTTCCAACCTATGTGGTGGATTACTTGGATGCTTTGTTTTTAGGTTTGAGTTTCCAAACCAAGCAGTTTGGACTATCTTATGACTGAAAACATGTTTTGTACCACTTCTCCTATTTCGTGAATGATTTTGCATATGCCACGCTTGTCCAGTGCTAATGAAAATTCACACATGTGTGTAACTCTGTCTGTAGATTCTTAACATGTTATTTTTATTTAAATCTATTATCTTTTTCTATTTTCTATTTAATTTTAAATGGACTAATGTCATTCTAACACAAAAGGTGGGCTATTTGCTTCGGCTATTACTTTTGATTGGCTCACCTATTTATAAAACGAAAAAGAACCCGCACAAGAAGACACAAAGACCTACATCCAAAAAAAATATATCGTTCATTGACTATGTTAAGACCAAGATGTCATGGACCAATGCTTGAACTTGTCATTTTAGGGCATCACTGACTTCCTTAATTTATATATATATATAGACACACACACACACACACACACACACACACACACACATATATAACATTAATAAATATGGAAAAATAACGCTGCACTAGACACACATGTTATCTACAACTCTATATAATTGTTTTCACAAAATTCCACCATTTGCATACCAAACGAGTGGGCTAATGCAAACATATTAATTGTTTTTGGGAAAAAAATAACATACCAACCTTAGAAGAACCTCATTTTTGGGGATTTATACTTAGTTTCCATAAATAAAAGTTATATATTCTAGAAGGTAATCCAATTGTCCACGTTTCATATTCTTACACCATATTCCAAAAATTTGTGTAGGTACCTCTAATATTGCTTTTTGATGTTCAGATTTATGTTTTTCCGGAAGTTCATTGCAACGAATGCGTCATAAGTGACCGGCATTAGCTTGCACCAGCCCTGCATCTAATTTCATACTGAGGGTTCCAGGAATGCTAGTCTTAAAAATTTCCAAAAGGTTACCCAATTATGTTTCAGTGACTCCACCTAATGAGATTTTAATATTTTTAGGGAAGGTATCTCGAGGTCCTTTACTTTCTTGTGCCTTCCCTCTTGAGTATTTCTTGTATAACTCATAAATTTTCTCAAGAGGTATTTAAGAATCATCTCCATACCCCATTAAGTTGAGAAAATTTGTGGATTCATTTGAAAGGAATATTAAAAACATAACTTTTATAGTTTTTTAATTTAATATGTGTCTTTTATAGTGTCGAAGATTGTACCTAAGTCTTTCAAGATATTCCTCTTATATATCATCCTCAGTTTGTTTCATTTGAAATATTTCCTCTATCAGTTCCCTTCACTTACAATATTCTTGATACTTTTGAAGTAATACCCTTCTCATTTCATCACAAGTTCTTATTGTGTCTCCTGCAAATCCCATGAACTAACATAATGTTGAGTCCTTGAGAGTGGCAAGAAACAATTTTAATTATTGTTCTTTAGTAGACAAGTCATAATTCTACAAAAATATCAAATTCAAACAAAAAGGAATCATGAGTGTCACTTACTCGGATATATAAATGAGGGAGTGTAGAGGGAAGGATGTTCTTCATCTACATAATGGAAAGAGGAATAGTAATGGGGAAACCAAAAGTTACATCTTTCGCATTGGCATGTACGAGCCTCCCAATGGTTGTGTGTTTCAACTTCACCTTGTTCCATAAGTTTCATTTCAAGATGGGGGGAATATGGTTCAACAATTATATCTTTAGTTTGCCCCTCTTTTCCACCAACAAAAATTACTTCTCATGTAGGTATTTCCAAATAATTCAAGGGTTCCACCTTGGAAAATATTACAGACTTGTGTTCCATTGATTGATGTTGAATTCTACTTACTAGATATTTTTGCATACCCTTTAATATTATTTCCTCCAAATGTGTTAGTATATAAGGGGGGTTCGATAGTGCTTCCAAAGGTAACAGTTGTAGGTATCTTATTTTTATGAAATCTACCCTTACTATCTTTGTCTCGATTCATATAGTACTGGTCATCATCTAAATCCAACAAGAAAGTATACTTATCAAAGCAAGCTAACGCGCAGGTTCTTACCTGTCATCTTACTGAACTACTTGAATGTGTTTTAGTACATTCATTTCCCTATGTGGAAATATATTCTATGAAATATTCTAATAAAAAATAAATCAAATCCTAACAAGAAAATAAACATCAACTAAGACCTAGGTCTTTGACACCTCCCCAATAACGACACCAAAATGTTCAGAAAAATAATTGCTTATTTTTACCATACATAAATGATCAACTAGGGTGAGTAAATTAACAAGGTGTTGTGAAAAATATATGTAGAACCATGTTTAATTGATCACACTTGCTAACCTACTTTAAAGAAATACTAGATAGACTGGATGAATTCACCATGTCTATACCCAAACAATCACACTTCTAGATTTAAATTATAAGCATAAGGTTTTGTTAGGTGTTATCACAATGTTCAAGGAGAAATATTATCTTGGTGTCTTAAATATATAAATGGAGAATAAACCACACCAACAAGTCTTCGAGTGGCTATTGAAAAAATGTGCATTTGAATATACCTGGAAACCAATTTTCAAATCAAATAATGATCCTGCAACAATTGTTAGTATTATAAAAATTATCATGAAACAAATATACTTTTGTATCAGATTGAATAGGTGAATCAAACCACATTGTTTATGAAAACAAACCATGCATGTGAAATATCATAGGTTTAGGCCCTATGTCTATTAGAACACTTGTGGAAATCTTAGGTTACAACCTTCCAATTACTGGGGAACACAAAGAAAAATAGAATCCTTTCAAACATTTAAAAGCATGTAACTATTGTGAAATAAATATAAGCATTCACAACTAATATTACTAGATCCATACTAAACTTGCAACACCAAACATTTTCAATTAGTTTGAAGTATAAAAATAAGAGATGAATTTGCAACAAAAATGATAAATATATATGTTTTTTTTCGGATGAATCTACAGAAAAACTATACAATAAAGATAAATACACTATATATAAGATGAATATGGAACATAATATAAAAACATCAACCAAACTTATGAGATGAATATGGAACAACATAAAAAAGCATCAACCAGACTTGCATGAATCAAATATGGACTCTAAAAAGGGGGTCCTCATGACTTAGCCCACTGCAGGAAATAAGTGCTCAAAAAATGATCAACAACATAAGAGTTTTAGTAATAAAATAAAGAGTACATAAGGAGAGTTCAGAAAATATAAACTTGTTACTAGAAACTCCTTGTGCTCTATGTACAAACAACAAAATATGAGCTAACATTTCCATGAGAATGTTTTACAATATATAGAATTCCATGTGTGTTTAGTTATTACAACAACTCACATAGATTGGATCTCAAATCGCTAAAGATGGATATCCTTAGCATATAATGGCATACATAGAAAGGCTAGGTACAACATCCTATCCTATCGATTTCATGAATCACAACATGAAATCATGGTTTGGATTAGAGTTGAACATATCTCCACCAAATGCTGACCATGATTCCAATTACAAAGAAATATTGGAGATCTTCATACAGAATGCAATTAGGAGGAAGATATATCATATGCAAAAAATGTTGAATCAACCTCATATATTTAGTTGGGATCTAACTATCCAAAAATGGTGTGATCAATAGATGACTTGTGCTTGTGATTGTAGTACCACGCAATGGTTGATGGTATTTTCACTGAACTGCCATAATTATTATATGTGTGCTTGTTGGGTTATTTTTATTCAACAATTCTAGTAATTTCCATCACATTGTAGAGAGGTTCTCTTCTATTTCGATAGCACGTAGAAACCTCTATGGTTCTAGTAGTGCGCATCTCCCTATGGTTCCAATAGCATGTAAACCTGTGCGTTCAAAAAGGTATGAAGAGTACTGCAGATCGCCAAGATAATTAGATAAATCATCCTACATTTGAAACGAGAAACAAAACATAGTAAATCATGTTAAATTAAGCATAGTTACCTCATATAATCAAAATGATTATTGGACCATTCAAACATAGGGAAAACATGAAAATGTAAGGAAATAGGCAAGATAGTAAAAGGTATTAGATGTAAAAAGGGTGCCCTAATTGAGCATAAAATTGATTAGAAATGAATCCCGACAATTTCATTGTACAAAGTAAAAAAAGGTCAAGACTATGTTGATGGATTGGATTATAATGCCATATAAAAACTTAAGGATCACAAAGGAGAACACGTTTTCATTATTTAGACATCCTCGAACATGTGAAATCCCAACAACAAACATAGCTCACATTTCTATTGAGTGGTGCACATAACCATCATTCCAACATAATTGGATGGACTGGTGGTACATGGTTTTTTATGTGCCGCCCCTTAACAATAGGGTACTTCCCTTATATTTTCTTGGAAAGATGAATGTTTAATTGTGTTTGGAAAACACAAGTATTTTGATATGTTAGATTTTCAAGGATTTGGTTGGAGGATGCATCAAAATCGTCCCAATGTCAGTCACCTAATTCCTCCACCTCATAGGTACTTACCGAGCCTAGATGTCTCTCCTGCACATCAGTTGATAACACAAACAAAAGAGGTAATTTTATAGTCAATTTCAATAATTCAACATTAGGTAATAGATTGGTTGGTAGAATTTATGTTGGTGTTTTTTTCCCATAGAAGACAACCCTATTTTTATGTGGGCCTTGTATTACAAGTATGTAGAGTGAGAGAGAGTAAAGAGAAGGTTGCAAAGGATGTGTCATAAGTTGTATCCCTTCATTTTGTTGGATGGAATAAAGGAAGGACCGGTTGTTTCTCCATGGATGCATCCGATATTGGGTTGACTATTGGGTTCTATCCTATATTGTGCTCTTCTATGTTGTATTTCTCCATTCATTTTTCTTTTTATTGTTGTGCAATCCTATTCCTAACACTAGAAAAAAAAAATTCAATAGTTAAATATTTCTATAGAAGTGTCCTTCTATTTACTTAAATCATGTTATAATGTAATGCAAGAATAAAGAGTTATGGTGTACAATTTCCCTCTACCCTATGCTTTGATTTTAACAACAATTTGTAAGTACCAGGAGGTAGTGCATTCTTATGAATTTTTCAAAGACTATAATTCATGAACATGAAACGCTAATGCCAAAAAAAGTGTAACATACAAATCCAAAGTCAAATCAATCATATAGTTTATATGAATTTCAAGACTTTGGATGATTAGAAAAGGGAAATTAAATCTAGGTCAACCTTTGTTTTCTATGAACGGCCTAAATTGGTTCACATGATTTTACAAGAGTATTATGGAAAGAAGGGGAAAGACAATCAAGTGGCCCTTCATTTCCATGAATGGGAAGTTTTGTCTCATGGGGATTAAGGTTTTGGACAAGGGTTGCTTGAGCATATTTCCAATGCGAGTTTGTGGAATTATATTAACACTTGATTATATAGATTAGAATTCTCTTGTTTTAAGTTTACGAATATGTAATCCACATAGTTTGATTCACCATTCTTTGGTTTGACGGTTTATGACACATTGGGTATCATTCATCATTCTTTGGCTTCCAGTTTAAATAGTATGGATGATAATTAAATTATGATTAAGTGGGAATACTCTTGGTTAAATAATGCTTGGATTTATAAATGAACGGGGAATGATTGAAACATTTCTAAGTACAGAGATGAGACAAAAGAAAAGAAAGAATTAGAAGATCATGTAAGGGGTATAAGATAGGAAGAGGAGAGATCACGTAGGGGAAGAAGATACAATGGATAAGAATTGAGAAGAATAATGCTATATAGAGTTAAAGAAAAGAAGAAAATAAAGCAAAAGGACACCTACCTAAGATTGAGACTATAAAGTAGTATTGGGCCTATAATGTAAATAGAGTGAATATTTAACATAGTTCATATATGTTTCATTCAACGAACCCTTAACCAAATTCTATTATAGTGAATTTATTTATTTACAAAAACACTCATGAATCATGTACCTTGTGGTCCATAGAATAGTGAATAGTGAATATGAGTTTACAATTTTTAATTAATTTATGTAATTAACCACTGTCATTTTTATGTATTTTATCATTTAAAGTTTTATGTTATTTAATGTAGTATTCCATTTTAAGTTTTATATTTTTCCATTTTACCATTTACAAGTTAAGAAACTTAAAACTTTAAGAGTTAACATTACTAAGTTTTCTTTAAACATTGAAGTTATATATACAAATTTTCATAAAAAAATATTTATACCAACGTTCAAATCCTAGGCTCTATCAAGCACCGAGATGGATCAAATATCTAGGGGTGCAAACCTCTTCTTAGGTATCCATTGATTTGATTCAAACCAAAAGACACATCTTTTTATTTAAGGTCCACATATAATATTTTTATTATTAATATTTAATATTATTTATGGCCGACATATAATATTTTTTTATTATTTTGTATTTTGTTAAGAACGAACATTGCATCATTTTTTAAAACCATATGCAAGGCCCTCCTACAACCATGGGTTGTTTAGGAGACCTTGCACATGGTCTTAAAACCATTTGCAAGGCCCTCCTAAACCATGTACAATAAAACCATGGGTTGTTTAGGAGGCCTTACACATGTTTTAAAAACCATGTGCAAAGCCTCCTAAACCATTTACAATAAAACCATGAGTTGTTTAGAATGTCTTGCACTTAAAACCATGTGCAAGGCCAACATTTTTTTGCAGATAATTCAATTTTGTGTTTTTTCTTGACCCACATTTTTTTTACGGATAATTAATTTTTTACTTTTTTATTGTTTTGTTAGGTACAAAGATTACAACATCTCCCCCATATTAGATTGTTTTATTTTGGCCTATTAGAAAATTTATTTCCCATAATATTCACTATCACTATTATTTTTTGCCGACATGTTACAAACATTAGTAACGTTACATCACGTTACAAGATCTCCCCCATACTGAGCTGTAGAGCGCCTCTCGGCGCAATGATTATTTAAAAATGTCATAACAATGTAAAAGTGGAGGCTAGAGCATATTTTACTATGCATTATTTGTTGTTTTTGTTATTTATGTATTTTCTTTGAACTTATAAATGTGGATGATGGCATCCTAAACATTGTTATATGATATGACATGTTATGTTTCAAATTTGAGATATATTTCAAGTTATGAGCGCCCACTTTTTTTTGTTTTTAAATTAAAAATGCTTGTTTTTGTATTTATGAGACGTCTATTCTTGTATTTTAACCGTAGTTTATTTTTCCGTTATGTATTTTTTTCGTATTATATCTTAATCGTATTCAAATGTGTACTCGAACCTTGCTACTATAATTAGTATTAGAAAGAGAAGGGTTACAAAGATACATGTTTAGCTAATTATATTTTCATTGTTCCAATGGTTGCAACAATGTATGCAAGATACATGCTTGTAACTTTATGTTAATTGAAAAAATTATAAAAATGAAATAACACAAACTTTAAATATTCATGACCACAAACTATGATAAGTATAGCCTTATTCATCCTAATAATCCTTTGGTTTAAGGAGGATAAATATGCTATTCTCCTGTCACTATCTATTATGAAATCTAGGCATAATCGGATACCCATTATTAGGTCACTAAGCAGGGATGATTTTAAGGAACCATACTTACTTAAAAGTGTATAAATGTTGGCGAATATTACCAATTCTTAAAACGCCAACTATAAAATGAATGGCGATATTTTTCGAAAAATATTTTAATTTCCAAGGATTTTATATCATTTATATAATAATTTGACGATTTTTAGGGAGAAAAAATTTTACCCCATCAAAATTGGGCGAAACAGGGCTTCAAAAAATGCAAAATGGTGAATCTTTTTTGGGAGAAAAACATGGAAAAATAGCCCACTAGACTAAAATTCGCCTCTAAAATTATCCCTATCACTAAGCCACTTACAACACAGGAAGGCGAGTTCAGCGACATCAACTAAAAGGAAAGGAAAAAAAAAACATGAAGACTTTTAAAAACCAATCCAAAGGAATCCCAAAGAAAGCCAAGGATATCATGAAAAGTGTATATCAAGATTAATATAAGGTAAAGATTATTATAATTTAATTACTAAAGAAGACGTTGAGACATTGTTAATCGAATACATGATATCTATAAAGGAACCTTTTACTTGTGCCATAGGAATTGTAAATCTAAAGAGAAATCATGTAGAAATATTGGGAGATGAGAAGATCTTAAAAAATATATTATTAAGAAGTTTGATTCCTAAATTTGATTCACTGATATTTGTGACTTATGGATCTAGAAATATTTGGTCGTTCTTTCCATTAAAGTTCTTTCATGAGCACTTCGAATTGATGACTAGTGAATTAATAGGTTTTTAAATCCATTTTTTCTAATTTTATTTATTTATAGAATAAGTAACATCTTTCTCAATTCTATTTTTAAGAGTCGTCATATACTCTAGTTATGATATTGTAATAGATTTGTGTTTGTGTGTTATAATGACTCATCTCTCCAATTTTATCACGGTACCAGAGTTGGAATGAGTATAACTCCCTCACAAGAGTGCTCAGGACTATGAGAAAGAGGAGCATTGATATGTTTGTTGTCTGAGGGAGGATCCACTACTTTCTATGTGGAGTCGCTTATTTAATCATTGTGCTGAACTAGATCATTGGTGCATGTTGGAGTGTTGGATGTAGCACACACCTTGAATTTGAAAAGTTGCAGATTCAGGTCCGAAAGTGGAGATCTCGGGTGATTCGCATGTATTTTTGTGGCGTCCTTCGATAATTCGTGGCTCTGTTTCACCAGGATGGTCATGAGGGTGATAGAGTCTCCATCAAATCAATTATGCATCAATGTTGAAGACCAATGATCTATGCAGAGCTTAGCAAGTCCTTTGAGGAGGTTTCCTGAAAGAAAAATAAAGCACCTTCTAGACATTGCAGAGTGATTTTTCCTTCCCTCACATTGTTCTAGAAATATGTATGCTTGACATTAGTGAGTGTTCTCTCTATTCTCATATCGTCCTCTGCTGCATAACCCACCTGGAGAGTGTACAAGCTTGCAATGAACGGATAATGGCCTTGAACCTTTGTGAACCTCTTGCTAGTCCATTCCATTGTTACTTCTCTAGATGAGAAGGAAAACACTATCATGGGATGCATCTTGTTTTCTTATGATGGTTTAATGCATCTATACAACTTCTTCATGGATGGGTCTCTATGTGGATCTATTGGTAGAAGTGTTGATTTAGCACATTGTGGGAGATTTCATGAGGAGGACCACGCTTCAATTCCCTGTCTTGAATATTCCAAGGAGCATACTCTTGGATCTATATTTGATTTGTGAGGAATCTCTACATTGGAGGAAATTGTTGATTGGGAAGTGATGCGGGTGGAAAATTTGTGAAGTGTGTGGGTATAGCAGTGGGGAAAACTGATTCCCAAATCCTCACAGTTCTTCAAGGTGATACCAAGGATCTACTTGTTTTCTGTAACCTTTTAATTCTTATAATTTGGTTGAATGCTTGCTTACTCCAATTGTGTGATGCTTGCGTAGTCCAATTGCGTGGAGTTTTCTTAATGGTATGAAATGGTTATATTGTTCTTGGTTTGTAATGAAATTATGAGATGCTTATGTAATTTCATTGGGTATTTAGTAAAAGCATTTGGAATGCTTGTTGTACCTTATTTCTTGTAAGGCGCTCATGATCGGTTGTACCCATCATCCCAAAGAGTTTTTGGTCCCAGCTGTAAAGCTTAGCCATTTGCAAGTTGATTTCCCAGGTTGTTGTAAGACTTGTTCCATATGTTCAGGCATACATGTTGTGGTGCAAAATCACACAGTGTTATCCCTCGTATACACAGAGAGGGTGTGGCATCAATTTGTGGAATGAACCACTTAGTTAGCTACGAGAGTGGTAGGTGTACTCGTACACTAACTTGATGTGAAATCAAGGGAAAGTTGAGATGGAATATACTCAACATATGAAGGACCAAGCTTAACATTGATGAACCATGTAGCTAAAAAATATTCGTAGAGAACTTGTAGTTACAGTGACTAAGGACCCATCTATTGTGGTAGATGGTTTTCTTTTTATATGGCCAACAATAGTCTATTTTACCCAGAGAAAGGTACATGAGAAGTTCAAAGTGATTAAAGCTTAATAAGTACATATGAATAGAAAGACTACTCTACATGGAGATTAGAGATAAAATTAAGGGGGTGTGTTAGAGATAATGTTCATCTCTTTATGATGTGTTGCATATGAGAGAGATTCACTCCCTAGTTTGGTGTGTGGCTAAGATATTCACTTGACCTCTTCCAACTATCTATAGAATTCAAGTTAGATGTGATGACATCTCTCTCAACTATATTTATTAGAGTCATCATGTACAGTAATTATGATATTGTAATAGATTTGTGTTCCTATGTTACAATGAATCCTCTCTCCAATTCTATCATGGTATCAGAGCCGGACTAAGCATCACTCACTCATGGGAGTGCTCAGGACTATGAGAGAGAGGATCATTGTTATGTTTGTTGTCGGAGGGAAAATCTTCTAGTGTCTGCGTGGAGTCACTTATTTAATCATTGTGTTGAACTATATCGTTGGTGCATGTGCAAGTTTTGGATGTAGCACATACCTTGGATTTGAAAAGCTATGGGCTTAGGTCTGGAAGTGGAGATATTGGGTGATTCACCTGTATTTCTATGGAATCCTTTGATAATATGTGGGCTCTGTTTCACCATGCTGGTCATGAGAGTGATAAAGTCTCCATAAAATTTCTTCTTCATCAATGTTGAAGACCAATGATCTCTGCAAATCTTAGCAAGTCCTTCGAGGAGTTTTCCTGAAAGAAAATAAAACATCTTTTCGAGATTGTGGAGTGATTTATCCTTCCCTCACGTTGTTCTAGAAATTTGTCTGTCTGACGCTAGTGAGTGTTATGTCTGTTGTCTTATCGTCCTCTGCTGCATAACCCGCCTGGAGAGTGTACAATCTTGCATTGACCAGATAATGGCCTTGAGCCTCTGTGAACCTCCTACAAGTCCATTCCATTGTTACTTCGTTACATGAGAAGGAAAACACTCTCATCAGAGGCATCTCATTTTATTGTGATGGTTTAATACATCTATACAACTTCTGCATGGAGGGGTCTCTATGTGGATCTATTGGTAGAAGCATTGATTCAGTAGATTGTGGGAGATTTCATGAGGAAGACCATGGTTCAATTCCCTGTCTTGAATATTCCAATACTCTTGGATCTATATTAGATTTGTGAGGAATCTCTACATTGGAGGAGATTGTTGATTGGGAAGTGTTGCGGGTGGAAAATTTGTGAAGTGTGTGGGTGTAGCAGTGAGGAAAAGTTATTTTCAAATCCTCACAATTATTCACGGTGATACCAAGGATCTGGTTGTTTTCTGTAACCTTTTAATTCTTGTAATTTGGTTGGATGCTTACTTAGTCCAATTGTGTGATGCTTGTGTAGTCCAATTGTGTGGAGTTCTCTTAATGGTATGAAATGGTTATATTGGTCTTGGTTTGTAGTGAAATGATGATATGATTATGTAATTTCATTGGGAATTTAGTAAAATCTTTTGAAATTGTTATTTTAACTGATTTATTGTAAGGGGTTCATGTTTGGTTGTAGCCAACATCCCAAAGAGTTTTTGGTCCAAGTTGTAAAACTTATCCATTGGCAAGCTGATTTCCCAAGTTGTTGTAAGACTTATTCCATATGTTCAGGCATACGTGTTGTGGTACAAAATTGCACAGTGTTATTCCTCTTATACATAGAGAGAGTGTGGCATCAAGTTGTGGAATGAACCACTTGGGTAGCTGCGAGGGTGGTAGGTGTACTCGTACGCTAACTTGATTCGAAATCAAGGGAAAGTTGAGATCAAAGATTCTCAAAGTATGAAGGACCAAGTTTAACATTGATGAACCATGTAGCTGAAAAGTATTCATAGAGAACTGGTGGTTACAACGGCTGAGGACCATGGATGTATTTTGGTAGATGGTTTTATTTTTACATGGACATCAATAATCTATTTTATGCAGAGAAAGATACATGAGAAGTTCAAAGTGATGAAAGCTCAGCAAGTGCATATGAAGACGAAGACTACTCTACAGGAAGATTAGAGATAAACATTAAGGGGGTATGTTAGAGATAATGCGCATCTCTTGATGATGTGTTGGATATGAGAGAGATTCTCTTCCTAGTTTGGTGCGTGGTTGACATATTCACTCAACCTCTTTTAGCTATCAATAGAGTAAGTTAGATTTGATAACATCTCTCTCAACTCTATTTATTAGAGTTATCATTAATTATGATATTGTAATAGATTTGTGTTCGTGTGTTACAATGACTCCACTTTCCAATTCGATTAACTAAATGGGTAGCAACACCAAATCAGCATTCACCGACCACTTGACATGTGGCTATGCTAGTAATTAAACTATTGTAGAAATGTCGATGACACACAATGAGAGCTATTTTCCATGAAAATTACAGCCCTTGATATTCAACCCCTTTTGAAAATCAAAGGGCTTTGCTTAAGCCCCTCTGAATGGACACCACATCAACCGAGCCCCCTCTTTTCATATGTGACTTAATCCTAAGGGAGCTTACAAACACTAAGATCATGAGGGACCTTACAAATAATGAGATCTTACAAGTGGAATAACTCATGTTTTGTAGGTTGTGAACGTGTTTGATTGAAATTGTTGCCTTGAACGGATGCACTAAATTTTGTTGGGTATAATTTTTTCATCATTGTATTGCGACTATGGTTATGGATAGACTAATTTTGTTAGATGAACATGTATTTTGTGACTGTTAGTTGTGATGCACTAAAATTATGTTAGGTTCACCATCCTCCTCATTCTGTTTTCTTTTCAGTGTTAGGTTTGATATTACATGGTCGTATTAATGTTTTTTTATTGCTTGTTGAATGGATTAACACATTTTTTAATGGGTTAATATATTTATGTTTTTTTAATTGAATTATTTGTTGAATAAATTAAAACACTTATGTAAGGTGACAGCATCATCATCATCAAAGAAATTGTTAGATTTATGAAAGGTTTATGGTTAAGTCGCGTACGACCCTTTTGGCAGTCACTAGTCAACTAGTGATTATGGGGTGTCCTTAAAGGTGTCGTCCATGGAACGATATAGGATAGAGATGATCTAGTGCACTGCAATTACGTGCAATTACGTGAGAGCTGTCGTAATATTGTTTGTCGTTTTGACAGAGAGACTACTGGTTAGCCATGCTTATCGTAATATTGTTTGTCGTTTTGACAGAGAGACTATTGGTTAGCCATGCTTGTCGTAATATTGTTTGTCGTTTTGATAGAGAGACTATTCGTTAGCCATGCTTCTCATCCGGTACAGTAATCGGGAGTCTCACTAATAATGCTATGGTCGTGGTATGAGAATGAGAATTAAGTGTTATATATATCTTTGATTCAAATTAACCCACCAGGAAGGAAGAAGGGCAATTAGTTTAGTGAGAGTCCAAAACCTGCAACACGCGAAAATTTTCAATATTTTCGGAGTTTGTGTGGAAATTTTTAGCTGCTAGTCGTAAGTGTTTAAGAGAATGGGATTCGAGGACAGGCAGCTTCATATTCTGGTGGTGCCCTATCCAGCGCAGGGTCATATTAATCCAATGCTGGAGTTTGCCAAGCGGCTTCTCTCGAAAAATCTGGAGGTCACCTTTGTGACAACAGTGGAAAACCGTAATCGCATGTTACAGGTCAAGGACGCAGAACTGGGAGCTTCAAAGAAGCGTGAGGAAGTTCGGTTTGAGACAATCTCAGACGGACTTTCGTCGGATGTCGACCGAAACGACGTAGACACAGTGTCGGATATGTTATCCAAGATAGGAGAAGTGACGTTGGGAAATCTAATAGAGAGGCTCAACACTAAAGGCAACCACATATCTTGCATCGTTTATGACGCTTTTCTTGCTTGGGTTCCGGAGGTTGCAAAAAAATTTAACATTCCTTTGGCTTTCTTCTTGACGCAGTCTACTGCAATTTTCTCGATTTATCACCATTTTTTCATAGGAAAATTCGGTATGTTTACATTACGAAAATTGCTTCCACGTTTCTAGGTTTGGATCGTCTTCTCAGTACTTCTAATTCTAATTTCATCTTGATCTTTTCTATTCTTCAGCAAACGGAAGGGAAGAAGCGCTAAAGACTACTGAGGCGATACAAATACCGGGACTTCTACCGTTGAGTGTTTCGGATCTCCCTTCCTTTCTGCTGCCTGCGAATCCCTATGGGAATATCTTGCGACTTGCAGTTGAACAATTTAAGTATCTTCCAGAGGCGAAGTGGGTACTGGTAAATTCGTTTGACGAACTCGAATCCGAAGAAATAAGCTCAATGAAATCAATAGCTCCGATTCTCGCCGTTGGTCCACTCATACCCTCAGCTTTCTTGGACGGGATGAATCCGGAAGACACAGACTCAGGCGCAAATTTGTGGAAAGCCACAAACTGCACGGATTGGCTGAACACGAAGGAACCCGCAAGGGTTGTGTACGTTTCTTTCGGAAGCCTAGCGGTTCTTTCAAACGTACAAACTCAAGAGATAGCTCTTGGGCTGAAGGCAAGCGGATATCCCTTCATATGGGTTATTCGCCCATCTAATTCCAAAGGGGAGATTGACAGTCACAAAACTCTGCCTGAAGGTTTCATAAAAGAAACCTCCGAACAGGGACTCGTTGTTCCATGGTGTCCACAGCTGGAAGTGCTTTCTCACCCGTCCGTGGGTGCATTTATGACACACTGTGGATGGAATTCCACTCTGGAAGGCCTCAGCTTGGGAGTTCCCATGTTGACGGTGCCTCAGTGGAGTGATCAGATGGCTAATTCTGTATACATTGCAGAGAAATGGAAGACAGGATTAAGATTGAGTACACGATCAGCAGATGGACTTGTAGGAAAGGAGGAAGTGGAGAAAAGCATCAGGACAGTCATGGAAAGTGAGCGGGGCATTGAGATGAGAAAGAACGCTTTACGGTGGAAGACATCAGCGAGGGAAGCAACCGTGAAAGGGGGTTCTTCACGCAAAAATATTCAACAATTTGTTGAGGATATTGCTGCCAAGGCATCGTCTATGTATGGTTAGCTTGATCGCACTTATGAAGCTGTACTGCTCATCTAAAGGCCCCCAAAAAAAGTAAAGTCAGTGAAATATAATAAGACAGAGACTGAAGACGTCGTAGTGAATGAAAAGACTATGAATGAGATTTGCAAAACCAGTGGCTTTAAGGTTGGAATAATGTAGAAATGCTACCTAGGTATCTAGGTCTTGGGTTGATGTGTATTTTCTTGTTGAATAGAATAATGTAGAAATGCTACCTAGGTATCTAGGTATTGGGTTGATGTGTATTTTCTATATTCAGCAAGTAGAGATTTCAGATCCACATCTTATGGATCTAGGATTGGGTTTGTTATTGTAAGCTGCATCTATTTACTGTATCTATTTCTCCAGTGTTAATTGAATTGGTTTGACCATTCCTTTGTGTAAGAGAGTGTTAGAGCTTTGCTCTGTCTGCTTTTTAATTCTTAGTTGGTATCAGAGCTCAAGTATTGAAGGAGCTGATTTTTTTTAGAACCGTTGCCATCACTGTAAAGAGGAAGGATTGGGTTTGTTATTGTAAGCTGCATCTATTTATTGTATCTATTTCTCCAGTGTTAATTGAATTGCTTTGACCATTCCTTTGTGTAAGAGAGCCTTCGAGCTCTGCTCTGTCTGCCTTCTAATTCTTAGTTGGTATCCGAGCTCAAGTATTGAAGGAGGTGAATTTTTTTTAGAATCGTTGCCATCACTGTAAAGAGGAAGGATTGGGTTTGTTATTGTAAGCTGCATCTATGCATCTATTTATTGTATCTATTTCTCCAGTGTTAATTGAATTGGTTTGACCGTTCCTTTGTGAAAGAGAGCCTTCAAGCCTTGGAGCTCTGCTCTCTCTGCCTTCTAATTCTTAATTGGTATCAGAGCTCAAGTATTGAAGGAGCTGAATATTTTTTAAAACCGTTGCCGTTGCCATCACAGTAAAGAGGAAACCGACAGTTGGTAAATTCACCGTGAAGGAGGCACTGCTGCTGTGAAAGTGATCTCTGCTGTGAAGTATTGAGGGCGTTGAGGATTAGAAGCCGTGGAGATCAACGTGAGGTTGATGCGGCCCTGAGTGATACAGCGATTTCATTTTTTTACATCTCAGTTTTTTATTCATTGAATCGCAGCCTGTTCATTTCAAAGAGGAGCACGCTTGATTACTGCCCCATCTCAGACTTTATTCTTCTGCATCCACTTACACCACTGGTCTCTGTCGTCCTCATCAGCCTACCCATTGTCATCACCGTGGAACGACGATTTGAGGAAATTCATGAGCTTGGCGAGCTCGGTTATGAGATTTTCGGAGCTCGGTTATGAAGGTCGGCTTTCACGGTGTGTATCTCCGATTCGGTCGAAAGGAGATCATGTTGAGTGGCATTGAGCTTCCAGAGAAGCTCCTTTGCAACTCCGTGGAGATCAGAAGCGTCCATCACCGTGCGTGCAGAACCTGGAAATTTTTTTTTCGCTGGGGTGAGATCGCTGCCTTGTGAAGAGATCGTGCCCATCTTGAAGAGAAGGGATCGTTCCCATCATGAATCGCCAGATCAGCTTTCAGATCGTTCAAATCAGTGTGTAAATTTTTTTTCTCCCTAAAGTCTTGGAACCGCCTATCACCTGAGGAAGAGGAGCGGTGCTTCCACTTAATTTGCAAAGGAAGAACGTTGGTACCGCTTGTCAGCCATAGTTGAGAAGCGGTGGCACCGCTCAAGAAGTGAAGAGGAAGAGCGGTGCTCATTTACACGGATTTTGGGCACCGTGTCCCAAAAACGCCTGTGGCAAGAAGAATATGTGTGGTTCTCAATTTTCTTCTCAGCCTGAATACAGATCAGCCAAAAGAAGATAAAATGGAAAATCCACCTCTTGTATCATTGTTGATACGTATATCAATGAAGCATCCAAACTAAATGGTGAAAATTATGTAAATTAGAAATTTAAGATGATGATTGTGCTTGAATCCGCTAATGTGTGGTCAATTGTGACCGGTGATGAGCCACTGTCGCTTCTAAAAATGGAATAAGCGAGAGCTGAAAGAAAAACTGACATTGAGGATGTCTATAAAAGATAACATCATTCTCCATATCACAAACTGTATGACATCCAAGGCAACATGGGACACACTCAAAGGCTTGCATCAAACAACTGATGTAAATCGAGTTTTGTTTCTCAAAACCAAATTGTTGTCAATCAAGATGGAGGCTAATGGAGGGGTAAATAAATTTATTTCTTGCATTAAAGAACTCAGTGATAAATTGGGTGACATAGGTGAAGTTGTTGAAAGTTCTGATTTAGTAAGAGTCACTCCAAAAGGCTTAGTGCCAGGCTACAAAGTGTTTATTTCAGCACTTGCAGCGAGAGAGAAACCCCCAGACTTTGAAGAACTTATAGGGATTCTAATCCATGAAGAAGAAAGAATGAAGAACTATGATCTGGATGTTGGAGGTTCAAACCTAGCACTGATGGAAAGATGTCACTATACACACAGAGGAAAACCATGGAGCATACCATGGAATGGAGACAATCACAGAGGAAAACCATGGAGCATACCATGGAATGGAGACAGAGGCAAACAATGGAATGGAGACAGAGGCAGATTTCATTCAAAACACAAAGGTATGGAAGAAATGAGATGTATTTGAATATGTCAAGGAGTTTAGAACCATGATTGAAAATCAGACAGAAAAATGCATTAAAATTCTCAGATCTGACAATGGTGGTGAATACGTGTCTAGAGCTTTCAAAAAAAATACTGTAAGGAGAATGGAATCCAACAACAGTTTGCAGTATCGCACACTCCTCAGCAAAACGGGAGAGCAGAGCGAAAGAACAGAACACTAGTTGAATGTGCACGCAGCATGCTACAAGGTAAGCAAATTTCGAATGGTTTTTGGGCAGAAGCTATGAGTACTGTTTGTATATTTGAAAAATATCAGTCCGATAAATAAATTAGAATTTCAAACACCATTTGAGGTTTTCAATGGATATAAACCACAAGTTAAGCATCTACGAATCTTTGGTTGTAAAGCATTTTCCCACATACCAAAAGATGATAGGCGGAAACTAGATGCTAAATCACTTGAATGTGTCTTTGTTGGGTATTGCAGTGATCACAAAGCATATAAGTTGTTTCACCCTAGCACTCATAAATTAATTTCTAGTAGAGATGTGGTGTTCCATGAACATACAGATACAAGTAACAAAACAGAACAATGTCATAGTTTGACTAACAATGATGAATATGTCAAGTTAAACTCAAAAATTCAGGAGCAGAAAGTGGAAGAGCTACAAGAGAAGCAGGAGGAACAAAATAACATAAGCAGTAGTGAAAGAAGCAGAAGCAACAGTAAAAGTAGCAGAAACAGTAGTGAAAGTAGCAAAAGAAGAATGAGTACTTCTACAAGTTCAAAAGAAAACATAGCAGAAAGCAGAAAGATTATGGATGGAACCCTTGCAAGTAATTTAATGCTAAGAAGGTCAATAAGAAAGACTCATCCTCCTCCAAGGTACAATGACTATGCTCTAATGTCTAATTTAATGAATATTAGTGAACCAATGAATTACAAACAAGCCAAAGATAAAGCAGAATGGGTTGAAGCAATGAATGAAGAATATAACTTAATTATGAAAAATCAGACTTGGGAATTGACTGAGTTACTAGAGGATAAGACACCCATAGGCTGTAAATGGTTGTTTAAATATAAGCTTAAATCAGATGGTAGCATAGAAAGATTTAAAGAAAGACTAGTAGGAAAAGACTATGCACAAAAGGAGGGAATTGACTTTGAGGATACTTTTCCACCAGTAGAAAAACTAAACACAATTAGAGTTCTGGTTGCATTAGCCACAACACATAAATGGAAAATCCATCAATTAGATGTAAAATTTGCTTTCTTAAATAGTGACTTAAAAGAAGAAGTCTACGTAGTTAAGCCTGGAGGCTTTGTACAGAAACGACAGGAACATCTTGTATGTAAACTAAAGAAAGCTAGGTATGGATTAAAACAAGCTCATAGGTCATGGTACATAAATATCGATACATTCTTTAATCAGAAAGGTTTAGTTAAAAGAAAAAGTGATCCTAACCTTTATATGAAGAAAGATAAGGAATGAAATATTTGTTTGATATCTTTATATGTAGATGATCTCATCAGTACAGGAAATGCATGTAAGTTGATTATAGAAATAAAAAATCAACTGTCACAAGAGTTTGAAATGAAAGAGCTTGGAGAACTACACTATTGTTTGGGACTTGAAGTTTGGAGAGAAGCTGGAAAAACTATGGTCACTCAAAGTAAGTATGCGAGGGAAATATTGAATAGATTCAACATGAGTGATTGCAAAGTATTAGCAATTCCTTTAGAACAGAATGTGAAGTTTATGCAGTCAAGATGGATCAAAGGATGTAGATGGTACGTTGTATCAGCAGTTGGTGGGAAGCCTGAATTATCTAACTACCACAAGGCCAGATATATCATATGCAGTCAGCATTTTGAGCCAGTTTATGGCTAAACCAAATGATAGCCATTGGATATTAGGAAATAAATTCCTTAGATATCTGAAATGGATAGTGAACTTTGGTCTTTTATACACTGATAAGTTTGATGTTCAATTGGCAGGTTTTTCTGACTCTGGTTGGGAAAATAATCCATATGACAAAAGATCTACTGCAGGATATGCATTCAACATTGGATCTGGAGTCGTATCATGGATCAGCAAGAAACAACCAATTGTTTCTCTATCATCCACAGAAACAGAATACAAGGTCATATCTAGTGCAACATGTGAAGTTGTCTCGTTGAGGAGGATTCTTGAAGACATTGGAGAAAAGCAAACAAAACCCACAAAAGTACATTGTGACAATCAAGGTGTAGTCAAATTGGCACACAATCTAGTTTATCATGCAAGGACAAAACACATAGAATTGCAACATCATTTTATCAGAGAAAAAATTCAGTCTAAGGAAATTGAACTTATTTATTTTAACACAAGTGATAATGTCACTGACATATTTACCAAACATGTTGGCAAGATTCACTTTGAGATCCTTAGGCAGAAATTAGGTGTTGTAGAAAATCCATTTCTACATTAAGGGGGTATGTTGGAATAATGTAGAAATGCTAGGCAGGTATCTAGGTATTGGATTGATGTGTACTTTCTATATTTAGCAAGTAGAGGTTTCAGATCCATATCTTATGGATCTAGGATTGGGTTTGTTATTGTAAGCTGCATCTATTTGTTGTATCTATTTCTCTAGTGTTAATTGAATTAGTTTGACCATTCCTTTTTGTAAGCAAGCCTTCAAGCTCTGCTCTTTTTGCCTTCTAATTCTGAGTTCCACGTCAATGCTTTAACACTGACGTAAAATTTGCATGATAGAGGTTATGTATTTTATTTTATACATTGTTCATCGTTATGTATTTTTTTTAAAAGAAACTAAGACAATCTTGTGAGTTTTTTCATAAGTTATTGAGAAATATTTACATCCCATTATTGTTTATTGTCAATCCATAATTATGGATCATTTAAAAAATTACATATATATATATATATATATAATACAAACACATGAGGATTATTATAGATAGAATATATAGTACAAACACATCATCATCATTATAGATATAATATATATAGTATTGTTTAGAGTTAAACTATATTCATAAATTATTTACAATTTTAGAATACAAATATATCATCATATTTTTTATTTATATAACTAAAACGTGCCCAAATATTAAAGTTGTTATTAGAAGCAGGGATGAATTTTGACGGATAAATGCGAGTGATGGGTCAATTTACCCATCAAATACAACTAAGATTTTACCGAAACTGTCAAAATCTGACTTAGAATATAGAAAACGTTTCAGATTTTGATTGTTATCGGCAATTTTGACGAGTGTCCGCCATTTGAAATTCCAACCCTCATTAGAAGTAATAGTTTATCATTATATTATATTATATTATAAAGTTGTTATTAAAATTAATAGTTTATTAAAGTTGTTATTAGAGTTAATAGTTTAGAATTTATATATTTAGACAAAAATTTAGTAATATATAAAAAGAGCATTGTACTCAAATATGTTATAATTTATAAGTTATATATTGTTACTTATTTCCCTAAAGCATTGAAAAGAATGAGCATTTTCTTTTGTTAATGAGCATTTTCTCCATCACTACCCTCGCTAGCTAACTTACAATGATCCAAAGGCGTTTATCAAGCACCTAATGAGATTTTAGAATGTATTCTTTTCCAATAAGCATATCTCCGTGACACCTTAACCTCCCCTAGCTAATTTATAATGTTTCAAAGGCATTTATCTAGCAGCTAGTGAGATTTGAGAACGTATTTTTTCTCCAATGAGCATATCTTCATAAGACCTTAACATTTACAATGATCCAAAAGCATTTATCTAGCAGCTGGTGATATTTGAGAAGACACATAGCCAAAGTTCATTTTTCATTTTGGTTATCAAAATCCTACGTTTAAAATATAGTGTATCTCAATAGCTATCAAATAACTCAAGGGATATGAATTATGGTTATAATTATTAATATTTTGTATTTATTATAATTCTAAAATCCAAGATTTAAAATATAGTGTATCTCAATAGCTATCAAATAACTGAAGGAATATGAATTATAGTTATAATTATTAATATTTTGTATTTATTATAATTTTTTTATCATTTTCTAATTAATTAATGAGTAATAATAAAATAAACCTTTGATGAGATTGTTTCCATTATTTTCATATATAAAACTTTAAAAAACTATAACTGTTAAAACTATTATATATAGTTAAGCATTTCTTCTAATATGGTTTCACTTGCATCTTATTTGTTAAAAATAAAAATGATACAAAAAACCTTCCTAATGACACAAAAAAGAGGATGTAGTTATTCACATTCATCGACTTGGTAACATCCACGCGACAACTAATATCATAATGAACATAAAACCTATCTTAATCTATTTTAAATTAGGCATATAACATCATTATACAATTGATATCATAATAAACATAAAACCTATCTTAATCTATTTTAAATTAGGCATTATAATATGTATAGTATTACATAGAAGGCTCGTTACCTTTATCAAAACATATGAACATTAATTGAAAATAGAGTATATACCCTTAATAATAACAAGTTTAGATAAACAAATTATCATATTACTAGGTGAGTTCAAAAAGTTGAGGGACTTTTTAGATGCAATGGTAGATTCAAGAAAATGATTCAGATTTGTAAAAGAGAAGTCATCCCAAGCAATTATGAGCCCACCAAGCCTAGTCCCAAGCTTGCCAAGCTAATTGCCAACTAGGATAGTTAAACAAATCGTTAGTGCATTATGTTGCTACAAAATGTGCATGCATTATGTTCTTCAAAATGTGCATGTATTTTGTAAAACATGATTTACACCCAAAACAGGTCGTGCTCGTCATTTTCTTCACAACACTCAATCGTATCGATTTCAGGCCGACCAAAGCACATAAGGGTGAATACGATTTGGGTGAGAAAGGCATACAATTTCTACCATCTGGATCAATCTCTTCATTCTCATGTATTTAAATCAAATCCTGACTTGCTAGTTTCACTATTTTAAATCATGATTATGCCCTAATATGAATTGAAACCATACTATTTTAATTTATATGCCCTAAAATAAATTTACATAGCCTAATGGAAACCAAAACCCCAATTTACTCATAGAAACCAAATCAATTTCTCTATGTGGATATATATTGATGAGCATCCTTGAGAATCCAAACCAATAATCACAAATATGCAAAGTTTCTCAAGTATATAGCAAGGTTGTAGACAACTAAAAAAAAATCAATTAGAATTCTTATCTTCCCCAAAATACATAAACAAAGACGTTAAATGGCCTAAATAGTCCAAAACAATTCATGCCAGAACAAATAATAACATATCAAAATCCTTGCCAATATTGGGGATTTATTCATCAATAACATCATTTACCCCTCCTTTAGGCTCTATGTATTGTCTCTACCTAGAATATCGAAGTTGGTACTTCAAGGACATTAATAAACACCATATAGTTTTGATGAAACTTTGTAATCCAAGTGTTAGGCTAAGGTATAAAAGCTTCCCATGCTTAATAAATGTTTCACTTAAGTGAAGGGTACATTTTGGATATGGTCAAGCCAACGTGCTTCAAAAATAGGCTCTACCAACATCAAGATACATAGGGAGGTTGATGTGTTTGATTACATGACAATCACATACTATCATACATGATATAATCCAGTGGAAACCTTGTAACCCTAAAATCTTGAAAACTATTAATTATGTTGAATTCTAGTTCCCAAACCACTATACACAAATATGTGAAGTCTCTCATGGGTATATAGAAAGAGTGCATACAACTAAAATAACATCCAGTGGAATCCAAATATTCCCCAAATTACATATAAACAAAGATGTTACTACTAAAAGAGTGTTTGCTGACCCGCAAGGGGAAAATAAAAGTGGCGAAAGCTGCTGAGTGAGAATCAAGATGCAGGAGGCATGCTCCCCAAAATCAGGTAAAAACTACTTATGGAGTGCTAAAGACAAGTAAGCTCATAAATGACCAATTCCCAGGAAAAATACTATATAATACTATGTCCATTTAGCAAGCGGGAGGCTAGCAATGGCATGGCAATGGATGGGGAACTGATGTGTTAATGCTAGAGGTGGTGCATTGAGTGGATTTTTCTCTTATGGTTCAACGAACATGCTTGGGGGTTCTCGAGAAAGCGATACTTGGATGCTCTACGAGTTGGTTGGGACGAACAAATATTTGAATTCTATTTTCTTTACAGTGGTGTCAAGTTTCCTATTCTACTTCTTATCTATGGTAGCCTTGTTTAAAGTTAATTAGGAATCATATTTATTCTTTCTACAGTAATGGTATTATGTAGTTTTTCGTCTTATATTTTCTATTGTATGTTATCATATGAAATACACTGATCTTAAGTAGCATGCATAGATTCTTGACCTTAATATTTTATAACAAACCTCTATTTGGGAAGCCATACCCGAATCAGATATTTGTGTAGTAAGGGTTGTAATGTTAGCGCAATTAGGATTTCTAAATGAAGAGTTATCATAGATCTGCATAAATTTTTTAATTCATGTTGAAAATGTACTATTTCAATATTTTAAATGTATCTCTTTTCCAGCGAACCATTTTTCTTAAAACTCAAAGGTTTCCTACATAGCTAGACTCGGTCGTTTCCTGTATTTAAACCCTATTGTTTTATAATGATTATTTCAAAACTAGAATCAAACTATACCGAGTTAAAATTTAGTTAAATTAGAGAATGAATTTACAGAAAGGAAATTTTACTAGTTAACATAACAACATTATAGAAAAAAAATGCTTAACCAAGTCAAATCAAATAATACAACAAAGTTTCCAATCACATAAACTATAAATGGAAAAGACTATAAAATTATTGCTTATATGAATACAGTAGAGCCAAGACACTTTTAACATCCAAGTTATAAGTAATATAAACGGTGTATTAGAATTTATGCCATTTAAAAAACCCCAAATCCTTCAAAGGAAGATCGAGATTTCCCAGGATCAAAGCAACAATTATAAATACAATAAAAACCATAATATCTAGATCTAATTACTAAATCAACTAACCATCAGTTACACGACTGAAGTCAAGTCTATTATAATTAAATATTTTATATATGTTATTAACAATCACAATAGCTCACGAATCTAGCTCAATATTGCACAATCAGGTCTAGCAGAAACCAATCAAGTAAAATCGAATACAATCTCTTATTACGGGTATCAAACCCTGAGGCTTTAACTTTTAATTTAAAAATGAATTAAATCTTTATATATTCAAAATCGAGTTCATATATCCTTCATAAATAGTGAATCTATGCAAACATATATTTTTGGCAGTAAGACCATTTGTTAACACAAAGAAATGTTCACATAAATCTACATGGTCTAAACCACTTACATACATCATATTCCTACCATATTTCCCTTACTTTTGATCTTGACAATTGTATTTCCACAAAAAATGGTCCAAACTTCATTATTATTTACTATGGTTTACCCTCACTCTCTCCAAAAAAGCGTCAAAAACCATAAAAGGGATTCAAAAACACTAAAAAGGGTGTAAAATCCCCAAAAGAGAGAAAATCATAGGAAAATACCATGGCTCAGAAAATACCATGGGTAACCTCATTGGGTCAAAGAACCCTAGAACCATTCTATAAATACTTTGTGAAGGGCTCTCCCAAAATACCTTTTTTCACATTTTCATTTTGTGAGTACACTGGGATACCTTTTGCTCTCAAGTATTCACACAGCTTTTTTGCCACCATCCCGTTGCCATACCATTCCCACTTAGTACATCGAGACATTCTTCGTACCCACTTGGAGAACCAGCTTGTGGAGAGGAGGACCACTTTTGAGACGACTACGGTGGCCCACTTTACAAGAAAGATGGTATAACTTTTGTTTATTTGTATTTTATTTAGTTTAGCCCTCGTATATATATTTGCTTTGTGTTACTAATATTGTTTTTTGTTTTAGTTTTCCATGAACTCTCCCTTACGATCCCATTGAGGTAAGGCTGGTTCCTTTGCACGTAAATGGGGAGAAATCCTGGCTACAGTTTTGGCGACTTTGCTGGTCGATCTTATTGGATCCTTGGTTTTGCAAGATAGCTACAGGTTTGTCTTCAGTTTCTTCCTTCATCCATCACTGATCGCTCCCCCACGCGGCTGATCCGAACCTTCACTGCATCAGTTCCTGCTTCCCCATCCCCTGTTGGCTCTGTCTTTTTTAATTTTTTCCTATTTGGTGCGAGTCACTCTTATCGGGAGGCAAGCCGTGACCCAGTCGCTCCTTTCCACCTGATAAGCATGACCTCAGTCGCGAATTTAGCCTTGATACACACAACCTAGCTCACAGAGCTGGATCAAACCTCTCTCGACTTTTGAAGTGATCCAAGCCTCTCTTGTGACCCTGTTCTAAGTGACCTAGTGACGTCTTTCCTCCCAACTTGTGGGACTTGATGATTTCCTGTCTAGATCACCTCTGCCTTTCAGTTCTGTGCGACCCAAATCGCACCTATTCCATCAATAGGTGTGACTTTCAGTTTATAGTCTGTTTTCATGCCTGTTTAGACCCTTGTCTTTCCAAAACCTCTATCCATACTTGTTTTTATTCGCATGCCTTCTCTATTATGACCCCTTGCTTGTTTCCTACAAAACATTGCTAGCTCATTTGTTTCAATATTGGAAGGAAGATTTTTACATATAGATGGAGACACATTCACACCATTAAGTGAACACGTTCCTTTCATGACCCTGAGCAAAGTCTTAAGAGGAATTAATTAACTTAATAACATTCGGATTGGGGTATAAATACCATCCGCTTAACTGTGGGAAGTACTTGGGCATAGCCCTAAAACTGATTGTGAGGTGTACCACAGGAACCCAGAAGTAGATTTCCATTGAGAGGACATGCCAAGCGAAAAGGGTAATGACCCCCACCGGATTGACTAGTTCCCACTTATGAGGAAAACCAAGAGCTATTGTTTATGGAAAAGAGGTCATCAGTTTAACCTAAGCCATGGATTGAGGGGTACTTCCCCAATACACAAGCCGTCAGACAACATTGGTGGTTGAGTGACTCCTTTTGAATCATTAGGAAGTTAGTTAAAATCAGGATCCATATTCATTTCCTATCACTAGAATAAGCCATAATTTCTCCACCACTTTATTCCTATCGAATTAGGGGGAACACCCCTCCATTCGGCTCTTTGAACCGTCACCATCAAAGCCATATTTGACATCACTTACCACCCTTAGAGCCACACAAAGCCTCTGAGTCCGATTCATATTCCTACCAATCCGAACCTACTTTGTTCACTTCCTGCACTAGCCCCATGGATAGTGCGCATCCAGATCCCTTCCACAGAGGGATAGTTGGTGGCGGACCTATGTCCTTGCCACCCATCATCACGGATATCCCTGCTAGTGGGTCCATCACCACTACACACATGGCTAATGGTATGCTACCCACTGGTGGAGGATCCACACCAACTACCATGGTTCCTACCATACAACCTTTTATAACTAGGGAAAGTGGCCCTTCCACATCCATTTTGACTATTCCTTCTATGGGAATTCAACCTCACCATCCCTCAGTCATACATGGTAACTACATTCCCATAGCCACTGACACCATTTCCAGTCCTTCCCAAGCGAATCTCAAGTCTATCCTACCTTTCATGGCTAGACTTAACCTGCCATATTTGGAAAGGTTAACAAATGAGCCCATCAGTCATCAACCACATAGACCTCCCATGCCTACAAAAATTCCATTAGACATCCCAAAGTTTTATGGGAAGGTGGGCGAGGACCCTGAGAACCACATCATGTCCTTCCACTTGCAGTGTTCATCAAACAAAATCATGGATGACTCTATTAGATTGAGGTTGTTCCAATGCATAATTACGGGTGCTGTGACCAAATGGTACATTGAGCTACCTCATGCCACTTACCATGATTTCTCCTCACTTGCCTCCATGTTCCTTCAATACTTTCAACTACCTGTCCAATATGAGGAGGGAGTGGAGATCCTTTTATCCTGCCATCAAAATACAACTACCAACATCATGGAACATATCCATGAGTGGTGACGTCGACGTAGCTTGTGCAAGATCTTATTGGATGATAGGATCTTCCTTGACTAGTTCCTCAAAACCTTACTCCCCCCATAGCCAAATATGTCGCATCTGACTGACCCCATACCGAAGAGGAATCCATCATGAAGGCCTAGCACTTTGACTCGATCTATTCCTAGTTTGGTTATTTATATACCATCATACCCGATGCTCCCCAAGATGACACCTCTCACCGTGATACACTAGGGGCATCCCACACTATTCATGGAGTCATCGGCTCTATCATGCAGCACCATCAGTTCTACGCAGCCTCTCCCATGATGCCACCACACCCAGGTAACAACCATCGTGTCACCCAACTTAGTTACACCCCTGATTAATCACGTATGATAGATCAGTTCAGAGCCACCTCCTCCTATGCACCTCCCGCATCAACTCATCACGTCCATGGGACACGTTGTTTGGCACAATTGTGTTCTAGCCAAGCGACCGCATTTGTAGAGCCTCCAGCTCCACCGGTCTATTATGCACCACCTATGAAACCTAATCCAGCTTTGGCCTCGAATCATCCAGTATCTACAGGACACGTTTATGCTCAACAAAACCTTTCTAACCAACCTGCCCCCAATAACCAACAATGGCAGAGAAAGAACAAGGGAGGAAAACAACGAGGCAATAATAAACCCCAAGGAGGCGACCAACAGCCTAATCCTCCAAACAATAATGGTGTCGACCTGCCTACGTAGATTCCCCAACCTCCCAATCGACCTGGAAAGAACCCATAGTTATGAACCAACCATCCCTATGCTATCTGCAACACCTACGACCATTATGCTAATCTGTGTCCTCACATGGTGTTGATGTAAATGTAACTTCAGAATGTATTCATCTATGTATCTTATGTCTTGTAACCCGATGTTTATTCCGGGATGTATCTATTATGTAATTGATTCATGTTGTCATGCCCCGATGTTCCGATCAGGAGGATCTATTATGTAAACAAGTCATGTCAAGTCATAGTGGGTAACCCTTCGATTGTCTGAGGTTAATGTCCCTGCAGTTTCAAGGCACTAGGGTTATTAGAATCTCCTAGTAGAGGTCAGCCCTAGTATGGTTTTAGTCATGCCAGGATTAGTATAAATAGAGAACAGGAGTCTCTCTTTATCACACAACTCATCCAAACTCAAGTGTAGCGCATAGTTGAGGAAGGAGAAGACACTGGGGCTAGACAAGAAGAATATTATTGTTGTCAGGATATCACTTACTGTTTTGGGCTTTTCTATTTTCGTGCTAATTCTATCTTTGAGGAAGTTGCGGGGTTTTCTCCTTTATGGTTTCCCCGAGGAAAAACACTGTGTTCATTGTCTCTTGTGTTTGATTGATGTGCTTGTTATTCTCTTAGTTAAAGATCCTAATAATGCTAGATTAATGCTGAAACACTAACATGGTATCAGAGCTAACCTGAGAAGAAGACACTGCGCAGCTGCGGGAACTAGGGCTTCCTAGTTTTTGGATCTTCCTCCACAAATTTTCAGCAAAAGTAAGGTGGAATAACTCTCCTCCCTAGGGCGCATCTTTCTGTCGAAGCAGAATCCAATTCTGAGGTTTTTCAGTTTTGGACCTGTCACTATTATCGGAAATTAGGGATTTTCACAGAAGAGGAATTTTTTAGTGATCCCAGGCCTAGATTCATCTCCTCCCCAAAATCGAATTTAGGGACAAATTTCAAGGCATTTGGGTGGCTAGAACTCCGGAAAAGCAAAACCCTAATTTGCTCCTAATCTAGTACTGCAGGATTTCAGCTCAAGTTTCAGATTCGACATCTTGAACCTGGTAAGATCTAAAATATTTTGTATTTCCATTTGAGTTTCTCAGTTAAGATGTCTCATCATACCAAGCTTCATGAAAAGCTTGAGGGAGCTGATAACTTCCAAGCCTGGAAGTATAGGATCTCCCTGGTCCTGGAAGAAAATGAGTTAGACTCCTACATCCATGAGGAGGTTCCAGTTCCAGAGGGAGATGAGGCAAGGGCCTTACATAAGAAGAACATGGTTATGGCAAAGAGGATCATTGCTGATTCTATCAAGGATCACCTTATCCCACAGGTGTCCTCTCTCAAGACACCTAAAGCTATGTTTGATGCCCTAACCAAATTGTTTGAAGGGAAGAACATAAACCAGAAGATGACTCTGAGAAATCAACTGAAGAATGTGAAGATCCAGAATGCAGAGACCATCCAGTCTTACTTCACAAGGGTTTCTCAGATCAAGGAACTATTGGAAGCAGTAGATGAAGAAGTGGAGAATGCAGAAATTGTGATGACCACCTTGAATGGTCTCCCTAGGACATGGGACTCTTTCATTCAAGGGATCTATGCTAGAAAGAAGTTAGTCAAGTTCAACAGATTGTGGGAAGAATGCTCTCAAGAAGAAGCTCAGATAGTAGCTCGAGAAGAGAAGATGGGAAGTGAAGATCAAACCCTCACAGTACAATCCAAGAAATCTAGATCCAGCCATCATAGAAGTAAGTACTCTCATCAGAAGAATAACTCTAGAAAGCTTAGAGATAAGTCTAAATTCATTTGCTATACATGTGATGAAAAAGGACACTTTGCTAGAGATTGTCCCAAGAACAAAAGTAGTCCTCCCAAGAAGAAGGGAAGCAAAAGAAGACATCATGCTCATGCTGTAGAGGATGATGAACCATCCAAGAAGAGATCCAGATATGAAAGTGAATATTCTTCAAGCGAGGATGAATATGTTTTGATCTCCGCTCTCATGGGAAACATTACTCATGGAAGTGATGATTGGCTTATTGATAGTGGGGCTTCCAAACATATGACTGGATTCAAGGAATCCTTTATGAAGTTCTCAGAACATGAATCACCTCACAAGGTAAAGCTAGGATATGATTACCAATATCCAATAAAAGGTAGTGGGGAATCTTCCTATAAACTAGACTCTGGTAAGTCTCTAACAATGAAGGAAGTATTGTTTGTGCCAGGACTCAAGAAGAACCTTCTCTCCATATCAGCATTGGATGCAAAAGGAATGAGGGTTGCATTCATAGATGGTCAAGTCATCATGTGGCCAAAAGGAGAGATTATTGATGATGCAATAGCGATCGGTGAACAAGAAGGAGGTTTGTACAAATTAAAGGGCCATCCAGAACAAGCCTTGGTCCATGACACAGTAGAGCCAAGTGAACTTTGGCATAGAAGGCTTGCACTTGTGCATTACAGAGCACTACCTCTTGCAAGCAAAGCTGTTGAAGGTCTTCTAGAAATGCAAGCAAAACATGACGGGGTCTACAAAGGATGTGCGAAAGGGAAGAACACAAAGAAGACATTTCCAAGTAGCGAATGCAAGGCAAAAGGAATCTTGGAAATCATTCACTCAGATGTATGCGGTCCTATGTCATCCAAATCTCTAAGCAGGTATGCATATTATGTTTCTTTTATTGATTATTTTTCTTGGAAGACATGGGTTTACTTCATGAAGAACAAAGACGAAGTATTCAACAAATTCTGTCATGGCTAAAGGATTAGGTTCCTTCCATGTCTGATGTGAGTGTTGGCCATTCCGACGAGCAGGTCGGATGTAAGGTAAACTGCCATTCTAGGAATGGAGGCACCTGGTCAGTTACCAGGTAGCTCAGTCTGGGATTGGGGACCATTTTGTTGTGATGGTAGGATTAGTTCCTCCATGATCAGATGTGAGTGCATGCTCTTTCTGATGTGATGCTTCATGCATGGTCAGAATGTAAGTGCAGATCCTTTCCGACAAGATGAGGTTGGATGTAAGTGCTGAGCCATTCTGGTGCGATGTGTTCACACATGGTCAGATGTGAGTGTTGTGCCTTTCCGACAAGATGGGGTTGGATGTAAGTGCAGAGCCTTTTGGATGCGATGTGCTTGCACATGATCAAATATAAGTGCTGAGCCTTTTTGACAAGATAAGGTCAGATGTGAGTGCTGGGCCTTTTTGACAAGATGAGGTCAGATGTGAGTGCTGGGTGTGCCTTTCTGACAAGATGTGGTCAGATGTAAGAGCTGGGCGGGCCATTCTGACTTAAGTGTCAGATATAAGCACTAATGAAGACCTACATGAAAGGTAGGCCTACAGGATTCACTCTGTAGAACTTCCTGTGACAAGAAGAATCGAGATAGCACCATTATGAGATAGCAGATGATGATCCAGATCAAGTGATCTAGATGAGATGGTCTAGACTTGATGACGATCCAGATCAAGTGACGATCCAGTTGTGATGATGATCCAGACTCGATGAGCCAGATCAAGTGATCCAGATGGGATGATCCAGAATTGATGATGATGCAGATCGAGTGATGATCCAGCAGTGATGAGCCAGTAGTCATGATGATGCAGATCCCGTGATGAAGAGAAAGAAGATGACTTAAAGAATCGAAGATGAAGAAGACTTGAAGATGACGAGATGATCCAGTTGATGCAGAGAAGAATACCAGTGCTAAAAATTGTGTCGAAAGAATACCTTCCTAGTTAAGAGGGAGTGTTGATATATTTGTAAGTTCGGAATGTATTCATCTATGTATCTTATGTCTTGTAACCTGATTTTTATTCCGGGATGTATCTATTATGTAATAGTCATGTTGTCATGCCCCGATGTTCCGATCAAGAGAATCTATTATGTAAACAAGTCATGTCAAGTCATAGTGGGTAACCCTCCGATTGTCTAAGGGTTAAAGTCCCCACGGTTTTGGGGCACTAGGGTTATTAGAATTTCCTAGTATAGGTCGGCCCTAGTAGGGTTTTGGTCATGCCGGGATTAGTATAAATAGAGAACAGGAGTCTCTATTTATCACACAACTCATCCACACTCAAGTGTAGCACATAGTTGAGGAAGGAGAAGACACTGGGGCTAGACAAGAAGAAGATTACTGTTGTCAGGATATCACTTACTGTTTTGGGCTTTTCTATTTTGGTGCTGATTCTATCTCTAAGGAAGTTGCGGGGTTTTCTCCTTTATGGTTTCCTCGAGGAAAAACACTGTGTTCATTGTCTCTTGTGTTTGATTGCTGTGCTTGTTATTCTCTCAGTTAAAGATCCTAATAATGCTAGATTAATGCTGAAACACTAACACATGGATGGTTCCCAACAACTTCACCAGAATGACCAACAATGTGATCCAAATGTAGCTGCTCCGACTCATCCAGACCCAGTGCGACAACGTCCTCCACCTATGGTGCTCCAGAACCCCAACCACACCAAGGGATGGTTGCAACCCAACCCTTGGCCCCACCTACTCTTGCAGCTCCTGATGCAGCCCCACCTACTGAGGCTAGTATCCATCACATCATAACGTTGTCGTATGAAGTCAACATTCAGAATCGACACAACTAGTATGGGTCCACCATAGAAACCGTTGACGCATCATTTACATCTACCTCTACCAGTGCTGACATGTCTGTACACCTACTGAGATCCCCCATAGATGGGGCGGTTAGAGCCCTAGGATTTCCTGTTCATCATGTTGCAAACAATGCTACTTCTAGAGCTTCCCTCAACTGCAACATAGTTAACGACTTTACCCAATCTCCTACATCCATGTCCGCTTTGGAAGTGCTTAAAAATTTCCCAACACATCGTAAAGCGTTGTTGTCCATGGTACGTGTCATTAATCCCTCTAATTCCAGGTTGATCACATTTGACCTTGATCAAGGAGAACCTAGGATGCTGTCTACCATTTCCTTCCAGGTTCTAATCTCAATTCATAATTTGGTCATACATCGATGCATTACTGATGAAGGGGCATCCACCCATGTCATGTCAACCACTGTTTGCAATAAATTTGGGGCCCCTACCCTTCAACCTTCTACCACCACTCTCTGCACCTACGATGGTCGCTCCACTCAACCACAGGGAATTCTAACCAACATTCCTGTCGAGCTAGCTAGTAAAATGATGTTGATTTACATTGAGGTTTTCAATGCCCAACTTGACTATAACCTCCTCCTAGGATGTCACATACCCCAATTTTGTAAAATTATGTAATTTGTTTTATTATATTTCTGAGACATTATGTTAAACTTAATCCTAAGAAGGGATTGATGACTCAGCAGAGTCAACAGTTATGGAGTGTAATTCGGAATATTTTATTAATAATAAATAAATTATGGAGACAACAGCATGGGAGAGCTATTAAAATAGGCTACTGGTCAAACTGGTGGATGGAACTAGGTGGCAAGGCAAAAGACAAGTGGCAGCATCCTCAAACACTTCCTAAGTTGCAGGTGGCAACTTCCCTATATTTGGGGTCATGATTCCCCAAGAAAGTGGAATCTGAGCAGGTGGCTCATTAAATGACAGCTAACCCAACTAAGACCTAGGCAATCTTTTAAAAGTACTTAATGAAGAGATCTTAGGCTGCTCAGATTTTATTCCAGAAAGAATTCATTCAGGTGAATGTTATTCAGGAATTTCATTGAGGAAAAGAGGGAAAATTAGTAAGGAAGTGTTTTGAGTGGATTGCTGCAGTAACTTGATGTTGATTACAGCTATTTGGGCTGAGAGAACTGACTGATAGTTCTGAGTTAATACTGAGTTGAAGACTGGTATCTGATTTGCTGCACCTAGTTCTAGCCAGGGAGACCAGAGCAAGCTCGGGGGTCCTGAGAAGTCGTTGTTTGAGCGCTCTCCAGGAATTGGTAGGGAGGAACGGCCTCCCATTCCTGTTGTTGTCCACAGCTTAAACATGTTCTGTAATTTATTTCTTTATGTTTACTGTGTATGAATGGATGCATGTTTGTTTACTTATATGTCAGTAATTAGTAGTTTCAGTAAAGTTAGTATCTCAGAATATCAGTAGTTAAAACTGTTAGTAGTAACTGTGTTTTTCCACATCTGGTATCACCAGACCGTACTCTAGCACAGTATCTCAGTGTTGAGAAATAATATTCTCCTGAACTGAGTTTCCTAATTTACTAGCAGTTACTACAAGTGTTTTTACAAACTCATGAACTATCTTCCTCACAGTCTTAAAAACTACTATCAGTACTGTATCTTTGTTTTCTGAAAATACTAACTGTAAGAATGAAAAAATAGACTGAGTATTTTTGCAGTTTAAGTTATGAGTGCTATTTTCTGGTTTTAAAAAGGATCTAACCTTTTAGAAGTTAAGTAAAACAAATCTGATAGTAGGATAAATTATGTATCTATTAAAATTATATGTTTGATGTTACAGATGAAACCTATTGTATCAGTCCGAAGAACAGTTAAGAATGTAGTTATCTAAGTACTGTAAACTCTTTGATTTAACCAAGTTTAAGTACATTTCATAACTGGTGTTCTATTTTTAATTATAGTAAACACATACACAATTGTTTATAAAGATAGGTATATGAGAATACACTAAATAATTTTTAATAAGTAATATATAGAATTAATACAACTAAATAAAGGACCCAAACTAAAACATTGGGTAAATAACATGTATATATAATCATAGTAACATTGAGAATAAATAATGTTATTCTTTTATTATCAATAATGTATCAACATTATATATATTATATATAACAATAAAAATCAAGTAGTATATTATTATAAACTTAGTTTATTTATACTTAGAATGTAAACAAATAAAGTATATTTATGAACTAGTCATAAATTATACATTGTAAAATAAATAAACAATATTAAAAGACAATAGTAATTATTAGTAAGATTATAACAGGTCCTTTTTATTAAAAAGGATTACTTTTGTTTTCTTTATAATATCTAAATAAATAGAAGCCAGGTTATAAAACCTGTAAAGAAAATTTTAATAACAAATTTATGAAATAATAAACTAAAGAGTACTTAATATACAGAACTCTTTTTACTAAATGAATCACAGCATTGTATGATAACCTGTAATAATACAATAGAATAGTAATAACAGATACAATTTTGGTACAAGGGTATAACCCTATACACTCTTATATTTCAGAAGTATTATCTAACAGTAAACCAAAGATCATAACCCTCATAGTAAATCATTAAAAAGAAGGGTTACTAATAATTTAATAACCCAAATTTACTTTCAAAATGCAGCACAGTAAATATCAAATTTATCTATTAATGTTGGTACCTTTCATTTAACTATTAAATATCAACACAGTATAATAGATATCAACACAGTTAAAAATTATAATAACAGATTAAGCAATCAACCTAATCTCCATAGCATTTAAGAATTGAATCCTTTAAACACAGTAATACAAATATAATAAATATTTCATCCACGGCCGCACTATAAAACCCACATAGAATGTGGTTATAAACTTTTAATCTATTTATTTATGTACAGAGCTGGAAAAGTAGAGCAAAACGCATGCTACAGCCAAGCTAAAATACAGAAAGGATGCTTAATAAACCATATTCAAAACTCGGGTAAAAACCCTGTATGTTTTTAAGATTACAACAAGAGTAAACAGAGTTTAGAAACTCAGAAGCTGGTAGGCTCGCAGCCATTGCCGTTATACATTGATACAAGACTTCTGTTATAAAAACCTTAACGCAGCAAAAGACAAGTAATTACAAGATCGACCGGGGTCGCAACACCTTTTCACAGCAAGGGTTGAATTTGTATTAATCCCATTCTAAACTTACAGCGAAGGATTAACAACAGAACTGAAGTAACCTCAGTATCGTATCACTCAAACCCTCGACTAATAGCCATAAGCAAACCAGCAGGGGGAACGCCAAGTCGAGACCGGGCTTACCAGAGAGGAGTTGATATTCGAACCCTGGTGTCTTCGATCCTCTTCAAAGGGATCAAACCTGCGAACAAAGGAGCAGTTATTAGTTAAAAAACCTATTATGTTATGGGTTAAATGTATTCACAAATAAATCAAATGTATGAGTTGTAACTCACCAGCGAAGATCAAAGATAAGCAGCCATGGTTAAACAGTTAATAGCCGAGAGCCGAGGAAGCATAACCCTCATTAATCTCTGTGAGAGCACACGCTGGAAGAAAGACAAGGATATATTTCCAAATAAAAAGACTGTAATTTACCAAGTCAAAGATCTCTCTTACGCCGCGACAGAGTCGACTGTGAAACCCGCAAGAAAAACCCTGGGTTCTTCACGGCCTTATGACTGCCAGAAACAACTTACAGACTTCCACACTAAGCCGAGGAGAAGCATGAAGGATGGAAGCAGCATTGGAGTTGTATTAAGTGAGCTTTTGACCAAATCGAACCAGGAGGGTTTTGCAGAGCCTTCATGCCTGAAGGCGAGGGAGAGACTGATAGAAGTTAGGGTCGAGTCACCCTTTTAAGCCTCCAGTGCATGGCAAGGAAACGAGCACGACAACACTTTAATATTTGTTTGCGAGTGGGTCATATTGTAATGTTTACACAATCATTTTGTTCCCCAAACAAATCATCAAATGAAGATTCCATATAGTCGCTAACCTATGATCACACCTGCACACAATTGCATTGTTAGAATATAGCATTTGAGACTATGCCTTATAAACATTAGAGTATGGTAATAATCCTTGCATGTTATTGTTAACATTGGTATAGTGAATATGTTATAATCCTTGTAATTCCGACCTCATTCAAGGTTAAAAACCTTGTTTTATAAACCTTGCTTTATAAACTTTGATTTATAAACCTTGCACTATAAGTTATAGGGTTTAGGGTTTAACTTTGAGTTGTAATGGTTTCATAGAACTTACAACCCTATGACCTTATGACCATTACCCTAGTCTCCAATCAAGGCAATAAGTATAACTTTTCTTTATTAATGATAAGTGCAGTTGTTATATGTTACCACTATAATGATTAGTATAATTATAGCTGTGCATAGTTGGTAAAAAGACTAGTCATTCTAGGACTTAACTTGAAGAACTCTGTTGTGTAAATCACTATTTTGGATTGAGATTACACCAGTTCATTTGGACTTGTCAAGGTAAATACTTGAGCAATCTTTTAAATAGTCTTAGAATTATTGTGCTAACAAGTAGGCTTGTTATTACTCTTATTCAAATATTTTTAAGAATGGGTAAGTGAAGGTGGACAAGCAGTTTATAATGTGTTATCGTTATTCGTGATGATATTTTAACCTGGAAAATTCTTAATAAGATTGATTTAATCTAGGACTAATTATACAGGTGTTCATAGATTTTATTCAGTCATTGCTCATTGGAAATAGAGGTAGTTTTTCAGTAGATCAAACTCTTGAAAATGAATAAGAGAAGACTTTTATCTAGCATAAAAACCCTGTAATGGTTGTAAGCAAGAGAAGTATATATTGTTGTTATCAAACTTCAGATCCTTATAAATGTTATTGTAAAACAAAATCATATCTTGAAATTTAAAAACCTGTCATGATGTGGGAACATCAGTTAAGTACAATAGGATTGAACATGATAACCTAGTTTTAATTACAGTGGAAGATATTAAATAGCATGAATGCATACAGTAAACTCAATAATGATATAGTACTTCTTAAGGATTCTTAATTCTACTATTATAAAGGAAATAACTATCCTTTCTCTGGTAATTCTAACTTTCTATCAGTGAAAGCTTAAAGAGAAGTATAGGAAAACCTTTACCTATACAAGCTTGATAAATATGGCTAGCATACTTTTATATTTTTCTAACTGAATGATTTGGTACAGTATTTTATTATCTAATACTTCAAAATATTTGTTAGCAGCAACCCGAACCTTACCTGTATATCTGTAAGAGACAGAGAAACTGTTGCATTAGCTTAGTAGCTAAGTAAGCCCAATATGTCATAGCAATTCCCCTTGCGGTTGCAAACATAAAACAATCAGTAACTGAAAAAGAAAATACTCTTCAAAGTACAGAATAATTAATAATCATTCAGTAGCATAAACTAATCAAACAACTAATGACTGTATTTAGTGTGATTATATGCATTTTATAAAAGTTTTAAATTTTTCGAAATTTTGGGGTTTTGACATGTGGTATCAGAGCATGGTTCAAACACTAGGCCTTGATGTGGCCCAACTTCTTTCCGCATAACAGTAAAAATAATATACTAATCTGTATTTTGTTTTATTTGAAGAGCATAAAATTATTTTTTTCTGAAATCTAACAGGTAGGTATGGAGAACTTAGGAGAATATGCTGGGGAGGAATCTCCAAACACTGAGACCAGACAGATGTCCAGAGAACTGGTGATTGAGGAGATCACTAGTCACTCCTTAGAATTGATGCAGACCATAAAAGGTTTAAAGACTGAATTAGAATCAGTCAAGAAGGATAATGAACGAATTCTGAAGACTCAAGAGGAGTTAAATCAAATTCTGATAGAGAAATTTCAGACTGAAGGGAAAAGTAGAAGGTATGGTTAACAAAACTCATGTAACTATTTTGATAGATCCAGGTGCTAGCTTAAGTTATATTTCACCGTAGATAGTAGAAAAGTGCAATCTGACTATTGAAAAGTTTGATAACTCTTGGCTAGTTCAACTAGCCACAGGGGTAAAAAGAAAGGTAAATTGTTATGTTAAGGATTGTGTTTTAGATATGAATGATTTTAAAACCACTGTTAACGTAAATGTTCTGCCACTTGGCTCGTATGACATACTTATAGGTATGGACTGGTTAGAACAACACAGGGTGGTTTTAAATTGTTTTGATAAAATGTTTACATGTGTAAATAATAATGAACAACCTGTAATAGTTAAAGGTATTCCTAGAAAGATTGTGGTTAGGCAGATCTCAGCCTTGCAGCTCAAAAAGAGAAGTTAGGAAAGGATGCAAGGCCTATGTTGTAATTATTACAGATGAGGCAAATAATGTTGAAAAAGATAAAATAAAAATAGAGAATATTCCTGTGTTAAATGAATTTATTGATGTTTTTCCAGAGGAAATTCCACGATGACCTCCTAGGAGGGAACTGGATTTCACAATAGAGCTGGTACCAGGTGTTGTACCTAGCTCGAAGGCCCCGTACCGTATGAACATTCTGGAACTTAATGAATTAAAAAAATAGTTAAAGGAATTAATCGATAAGAAATATATTCGTCCTAGTGTGTCCCCTTGGGGAGCACCAGCAATATTTGTTAAAAAGAAAGACGGAACTATGCGACTCTGCATAGATTACTGTCAGCTCAATAAAATGACAATTAAAAATCGATATCCGTTGCCCCACATAGACGATCTGTTTGATCAGCTGCGCGGAGCCACGGTGTTCTCTAAGATAGACCTGAGATCAGGCTATCATCAGGTGAGAATAAAGGAAGAGGACATTTTTAAGACAGCTTTTAGAACTAGATATGGACATTACGAATTTGTCGTAATGTCATTCGGGCTTACTAATGCCCCAGCCGTCTTTATGTGTCTAATGAACAACATAATGCATAAATACTTAGATAAGTTTGTCATTGTATTCATCGATGACATCTTAATCTATTCTAAAAATGAAGAAGAGCATAAAGAACATTTGCGGATAGTTTTACAAGAACTGCGAGAGCAACAGCTCTTCGTGAATTTCAGTAAGTGTGATTTCTTCAAGGATGAAATCCAGTACTTAGGTCACGTGGTGACTAAGGAAGGGATTTCAGTTGATCCTGAAAAGATCAGGGCAATTGAAGAATGGCCAGTACCAAAAGACGTAACAGATGTTAGGTCTTTCATGGAAATCATCGGTTATTACCGGAGATTCATAGAAGGATTTTCAAAAATAGCCAACCCAATCACTTCCTTGCAAAAGAAGGGCAATAAGTTCGATTGGAACGTAAAATGCGAAGAAAGCTTTAAGAAACTAAAAACTTTATTAACAACTATGCCAATTCTAAGAATAGCGGATCCCAATAAAGATTTTGTGGTTTGCACGGATGCTTGTAATGACGGTCTAGGCGGAGTGCTAACTCAGGATGGGCATGTCATTGCCTATGAGTCCAGGAAGCTAAAGATCCATGAAAAGAACTATGCCACTTATGATTTAGAGCTGGCTGCTGTTATTCGTGCCTTAAAAATGTGGCGACACCACTTAATAGGTAGAAAGTTCACTTTAATGACTGATAATAAGGGTCTGAAATACCTTTTAGATCAGCCTAACTTAAATGCAAGGAAATCCAGATGGCTAGCCTTCCTAAGTGAATACGATTTCGAGATTCAACACATAAAGGGAAAAGAAAATAAAGTAGCTGATGCTTTGAGCATAAATGCAAAATTGAATTTTACAACAGCAATCAGTACTTATAATTCTGATTTAAATGAACAGCTAATTGAAGGAATAAAATTTGATGAAATTTATCAAAAACTACAAGCTACAGCTAAGGAAGAACCCACAGAAAGTTTAATTAAGGGTTATAATTTAAATAAAGATGGATTTCTTTTGTTTAAGGACAGATTGTATGTGCCAAATGTGTCTAAAATTAAATTACTGATTCTGGATGAAGTGCATAAAACCCCTTATTCAGGGCATCCAGGCTACCAGAAGACTGTCACCATGTTGAGAAAAGATTACTTCTGGTCTAACATGAAATCTGAAGTAGCTGAGTATATAGCTAGATGTTTGGACTGTCAACAAGTAAAAGACAGAACATCAACATCCAGCTGGGTTGTTGCAACCCTTGCCTATTCCTAGTTGGAAGTGGGAAATAATCAGCTTAGATTTCATTACTGGATTACCCAGAAATCAAAATCAGAATGATTCAATTATGGTGGTAGTAGATAAATTAAGTAAAGAAGCACATTTTATTCCTGTTAAAACCACTTTTAAGGCTGCAAATATAGCAGACATTTTCTTAAAACAGATTTTTCGGCTACATGGTGTACCGAAAATCATTATTTCAGACAGGGATCCTAAATTCATAGGGAATTTCTGGAAATCCTTATTTAAAGGATTAAACACGACACTGAATTTCAATACTTCTTTCCATCCTCAGATGGATGGACAGACTGAAAGAGTTAATCAAGTGTTGGAAGATCTGTTAAGAATGTACGTCAAGGACCAGCCAGGTAAGTGGGAGGATTACTTGCATTTAGCAAAATTTGCATACAATAACAATTATCAATCATCAGCTAAGTTCAGTCCTTTTGAAATTCTGTATGGGCATAAATGTAACACTCCTATCTCCTAGAATAATCCAGTAGATAGATTAGTGTTGGGGCCCGAATTATTAAAAGAAATGGAACAGATTGTAAAACAAGTGTAGGAGAACTTGAAGGTTGCCCAGGATCGGCAAAAGAGCCAAGCAGATTTGAAAAGAACTCCTAAAGAGTTCCAGGTGGGTGAGCATGTGTTCATAAAGGTAAGACCAAAGAAGAGCTCCCTAAGATTAGGTAGTTGTGCAAAATTAGCACCATGTTACTGTGGTCCGTTTGAAATATTATCTAGGATTGGTCAGGTTGCTTATCAGCTAGCGTTACCACCTAACTTAAAAGTGCACAATGTTTTTCATATTTCTGTTCTGAAAAAGTATATTCATGATGCTACTCATATGATTGATTGGAACGTTGTACAGGTAGAACTAGAAGGAGAAGTTCTGGTGGAGATGGATTGTATCCTCGGGAGGAGGGAAATTACTCTGCGGAACCGCACGATTGGACAACTGAAGGTGCAATGGAAGCACCTTAGTCCTGAAGAGGCTACTTGGGAACTGGAAAGTAAGATGCGGGAAGCATACCCGAATCTGTTCCAGGAGGTTCCTGAGGAAGAAGAATAAGTAACATCGAGGACGATGTTACATTTTAAGGGGGTGTGTATGTCACATACCCCAATTTTGTAAAATTATGTAATTTGTTTTATTATATTTTTGAGACATTATGTTAAACTTAATCCTAAGAAGGGATTGATGACTCAACAGAGTCAACAGTTATGGAGTGTAATTCAGAATATTTTATTAATAATAAATAAATTATGGAGACAACAGCATGGGAGAGCTGTTAAAAGAGGTTACTGGTCAAACTGGTGGATGGAACTAGGTGGCAAGGCAAAAGACAAGTGGCACCATCCTCAAACACTTCCTAAGTTGCAGGTGGCAACTTCCCTATATTTGGGGTCATGATTCCCCAAGAAATTGGAATCTGAGCAGGTGGCTCATTAAATGACAGCTAACCCAACTAAGACCTAGGAAATCTTTTAAAAGTACTCAATGAAGAGAGCTTAGGCTGCTCAGATTTTATTCCAGAAATAATTCATTCAGGTGAATGTTATTCAGGAATTTCATTGAGGAAAAGAGGGAAAATTAGTAAGGAAGTGTTTTGAGTGGATTGCTGTAGTAACTTGATGTTTATTACAGCTATTTGGGCTGAGAGAACTGACTGATAGTTCTGAGTTAATACTGAGTTGAAGACTGGTATCTGATTTGCTGCACCTAGTTCCAGCCAGGGAGACCAGAGCAAGCTCGGGGGTCCTAAGAAGTCATTGTTTGAGCGCTCTCCAGGAATTGGTAGGGAGGAACGGCCTCCCATTGCTGTTGTTGTCCACAGCTTAAACAGGTTCTGTAATTTATTTGTTTATGTTTACTGCGTATGAATGGATGCATGTTTGTTTACTTATATGTCAGTAATTAGTAGTTTTAGTAAAGTTAGTATCTCAGAATATCAGTAGTTAAAACTGTTAGTAGTGACTGTGTTTTTCCACATCTGGTATCACCAGACCGTACTCTAGCACAGTATCTCAGTGTTGAGAAATAATATTCTCCTGAATTGAGTTTCCTAAATTACTAGCAGTTACTACAAGTGTTTTTACAAACTCATGAACTATCTTCCTTACAGTCTTAAAAACTAGTATCAGTACTGTATCTTTGTTTTCTGAAAATACTAACTGTAAGAATGAAAAAATAGACTGAGTATTTTTGCAGTTTAAGTTATGAGTGCTATTTTCTGGTTTTAAAAAGGATCTAACCTTTTAGAAGTTAAGTAAAACAAATCTGATAGTAGGATCAATTATGTATCTGTTAAAATTATATGTTCAATGTTACAGATG